>CM073761.1:6121879-6579379 GCA_037127475.1 Arma custos | reverse complement strand
TATAGATAATCGATATATTATCTACAATCGATATATTATCGATAATCGATATTTTATCGATAATCGATATATTATAGATAATCGATATATTATCGATAATCGATATATTATCGATAATCGATATATTATGGATAATCGATATATGATCGATAATCGATATATTATCTACAATCGATATATTATCGACAATCGATATTTTATCGATAATCGATATATTATAGATAATCGATATATTATCGATAATCGATTTTTTATCGATAATCGATATATTGTCGATAATCGATATATTATCAATAATCGATATATTATAGATAATCGATATATGATCTATAATCGATATATTATCGATATAATATCTATAATCGATATATTATCTATAATCGATATATTATCTATAATCGATAGGTTTGAAATATTGAAGGTTTGAAGGTTTGAGGTTTGAAATATTGAAGGTTTTAAAGTTTGAATGTTTCAAATATTGAAGGTTTCCTATTTTCGCTCTCACTTTCACTCCTATTTTCGCTTTCGTTACCTCTCTCATTTTCGCTCCCACTTTCACTCCTATTTTCGCTTTTACATTCTCTCTCATTTTAATTTTCGGTACTTTCACTCTCATTATCACTTTCTCTTTAATTTTAATTTTTGGTCTTTCACTCTCATTTTTGCTTTCACTACCTCTCGATAATGAGAGTGAAAGTACCGAAAATTAAAATGAGAGAGGTAACGAAAGCGAAAAAAGGAGTGAAAGTAAGAGCGAAAATGAGAGAGAAAGTAAAAGCGAAAATGAGAGAGAAAGTAAAAGCGAAAACGAGAGGGAAAGTAAAAGCGAAAATGAGAGGGAAAGTAAAAGCGAAATGAGAGGGAAAGTAAAAGCGAAATGAGAGGGAAAGTAAAAGCGAAATGAGAGGGAAAGTAAAAGCGAAATGAGAGGGAAAGTAAAAGCGAAAATGAGAGTGAAAGCGAAAATAGGAGGGAAAGTAAGAGCGAAAGTGAGAGTGAAATCGAAAATGAAAGAGAAAGTGATAATGAGAGTGAAAGTACCAAAAATTAAAATGAGAGAGGTAACGAAAGCGAAAATAGGAGTGAAAGTAGAAGCGAAAATGAGAGAGAACGTAAAAGCGAAAATGAGAGGGAAAGTAAAAGCGATAATGAGAGGGAAAGTAAAAGCGAAAATGAGAGGGAAAGTAAAAGCGAAAATGAGAGGGAAAGTAAAAGCGAAAATGAGAGGGAAAGTAAAAGCGAAAATGAGAGGGAAAGTAAAAGCGAAAATGAGAGGGAAAGTAAAAGCGAAAATGAGAGGGAAAGTAAAAGCGAAAATGAGAGGGAAAGTAAAAGCGAAAATGAGAGGGAAAGTAAAAGCGAAAATGAGAGGGAAAGTAAAAGCGAAAATGAGAGTGAAAGTAAAAGGGAAAATGAGAGGGAAAGCGAAAATAGGAGGGAAAGTAAGAGCGAAAGTGAGAGTGAAATCGAAAATGAAAGAGAAAGTGATAATGAGAGTGAAAGTACCAAAAATTAAAATGAGAGAGGTAACGAAAGCGAAAATAGGAGTGAAAGTAGAAGCGAAAATGAGAGAGAAAGTAAAAGCGAAAATGAGAGAGAAAGTAAAAGCGAAAATGAGGGTGAAATCGAAAATGAGAGAGAAAGTGGAAGCGAAAATGAGAGTGAAGCTTCGATATTTCAAACCGTCAAACCTTCAAACTTTCAATATTTGAAACCTTCAAACCTTCAATATTTCAAACCTCAAACCGTCAAACCTTCAAACCTTCAATATTTCAAACCTCAAACCTTTAAACCTTCAAAACTTCAATATTTGAAACCTTCAAACTTTCAAACCTTCAATCTTTCAAACCTTTCAATATTCCAAACCGTCAAACCTTCAAACTTTCAAAACTTCAAACCTTCAATATTTCAAACCGTCAAACCTTCAATATTTCAAACCTTCAAACTTTCAAAACTTCAAACCTTCAATATTTCAAACCACAAACCGTCAAACCTTCAATATTTCAAACTTCAAACCGTCAAACCTTCAATATTTGAAACCTTCAAACCTTCAATCTTTCAAACCTTTCAATATTCCAAACCGTCAAACCTTCAAATTTTCAAAACTTCAAACCTTCAAACCTTCAATATTTGAAACCTTCAAACCTTCAATATTTGAAACCTTCAATATTTGAAACCTTCAAACCTTCAATATTTGAAACCTTCAAACTTTCAAACCTTCAATATTTCAAACCTCAAACATTCAAACCTTCAATATTTGAAACCTTCAAACTTTAAAAACTTCAAACCTTCAATATTTCAAACCACAAACCGTCAAACCTTCAATATTTCCAACCTCAAACAGTCAAACCTTCTAACTTTCAAAACTTCAAACCTTCAATATTTGAAACCTTCAAACATTCAAACCTACAATATTTGAAACCTTCAAACTTTCAAACCTTCAATATTTCAAACCTCAAACCTTCAAACCTTCAATATTTGAAACCTTCAATATTTCAAACCTCAAACCTTCAATATTTGAAACCTTCAAACCTTCAATATTTCAAACCTATCGATTATAGATAATATATCGATTATAGATAATATATCGATTATAGATAATATATCGATTATAGATATTATATCGATAATATATCGATTATCTATCATATATCGATTATCTATAATATATCGATTATCGATAATATATCGATTATCGATAATATATCGATTATCGACAATATATCGATCATCGATAACAAATCGATTATCGATAATATATCGATTATCTATAATATATCGATTATCGATAATATATCGATTATCGATAATATATCGATTGTAGATAATATATCGATTATCGATAATATACCTCTCGATAATGAGAGTGAAAGTACCGAAAATTAAAATGAGAGAGGTAACGAAAGCGAAAATAGGAGTGAAAGTAAGAGCGAAAATGAGAGAGGAAATGGAAGCAAAATGAGGGTGAAATCGAAAATGAAAGAGAAAGTGATAATGAGAGTGAAAGTACCAAAAATTTAAATGAGAGAGGTAACGGAAGCGAAAATAGGAGTGAAAGTAGAAGCGAAAATGAGAGAGAAAGTAAAAGCGAAAATAAGAGAGAAAGTAACAGCGAAAATGAGAGAGAAAGTAAAAGCGAAAATGAGAGAGAAAGTAAAAGCGAAAATGAGAGAGAAAGTAAAAGCGAAAATGAGAGAGAAAGTAAAAGCGAAAATGAGAGAGAAAGTAAAAGCGAAAATGAGAGTGAAAGTAAAAGCGAAAATGAGAGAGAAAGTAAAAGCGAAAATGAGAGTGAAAGTGAAAGCGAAAATGAGAGTGAATGTAAAAGCGGAAATGAGAGTGAAATCGAAAATTTGAGAGAAAGTGCAAGCGAAAATGAGAGCGAAATCGAAAATGAAACCGAAACATGATAATGAGAGTGAAAGTACCGAAAATTAAAATGAGAGAGGTAACGAAGGCGAAAATAGGGGTGAAAGTGAGAGCGAAAATGAGAGAGAATGTAAAAGCGAAAATAGGAGTGAAAGTGAGAGCGAAAATTTGAGAGAAAGTAAAAGCGAAAATAGGAGTGAAAGTGAGAGCGAAAATAGGAGTGAAAGTGAGAGCGAAAATGAGAGAGAAAGTAAAAGCAAAAATGAGAAAGTAAAAGCGATAATGAGAGTGAAAGTACCGAAAATTAAAATGAGAGAGGTAACGAAAGCGAAAATAGGAGTGAAAGTAAGAGCGAAAATGAGAGAGAAAGTAAAAGCGAAAATGAGAGAGAAAGTAAAAGCGAAAATGAGAGAGAAAGTAAAAGCGAAAATGAGGGTGAAATCGAAAATGAGAGAGAAAGTGGAAGCGAAAATGGGAGTGAAAGTGAAAGCGAAAATGAGAGTGAATGTAAAAGCGAAGATGAGAGTGAAATCGAAAATGAGTGAGAAAGTGCAAGCGAAAATGAGAGCGAAATCGAAAATGAAACCGAAAATGATAATGAGAGTGAAAGTACCGAAAATTAAAATGAGAGAGGTAACGAAAGCGAAAATAGGAGTGAAAGTGAGAGCGAAAATGAGAGAGAATGTAAAAGCGAAAATAGGAGTGAAAGTGAGAGCGAAAATGAGAGAGGTAACGAAAGCGAAAATAGGAGTGAAAGTGAGAGCGAAAATAGGAAACCTTCAATATTTGAAACATTCAAACTTTAAAACCTTCAATATTTCAAACCTCAAACCTTCAAACCTTCAATATTTCAAACCTATCGATTATAGATAATATATCGATTATAGATAATATATCGATTATAGATAATATATCGATTATAGATAATATATCGATTATAGATATTATATCTATAATATATCGATTATCGATCATATATCGATTATCGATAATATATCGATTATCGACAATATATCGATTATCGATAAAAAATCGATTATGGATAATATATCGATTATCTATAATATATCGATTATCGATAAAATATCGATTATCGATAATATATCGATTATCGATAATATATCGATTGTAGATAATATATCGATTATCGATCATATATCGATTATCTATAATAAATCGATTATCGACAATATATCGATTATCGATAATATATCGATTATCGACAATATATCGATTATCGATAAAAAATCGATTATCAATAATATATCGATTATCTATAATATATCGATTATCTATAATATATCGATTATCGATAAAATATCGATTATCGATAATATATCGATTGTAGATAATATATCGATTATCGATAATATATCGATTATCGATAATATATCGATTATCGATAATATAGAGAGGTAACGAAAGCGAAAATAGGAGTGAAAGCGAAAATGAGAGTGGTAGTGAAAGCGAAAATGATAGTGAACGACCAAAAATTTAAATGAAAGAGAAAGTGATAATCGATTTAACGATTATCGATAATATATCGATTATCGATAATATATCGATTATCTATAATATATCGATTATCTATAATATATCGATGGTAGATAATATATCGATTATCGATCATATATTGCTTATCTATAATATATCAATGGTAGATAATATATCGATTATCGATCATATATCGACTATCTATAATATATCGATTATCGTTAAATCGATTATCACTTTCTCTTTCATTTAAATTTTTGGTCGTTCACTATCATTTTCGCTTTCACTACCACTCTCATTTTCGCTTTCACTCCTATTTTCGCTTTCGTTACCTCTCTCATTTTAATTTTCGGTACTTTCACTCTCATTATCACTTTCTCTTTAATTTTAATTTTTGGTCTTTCACTCTCATTTTTGCTTTCACTACCTCTCGATAATGAGAGTGAAAGTACCGAAAATTAAAATGAGAGAGGTAACGAAAGCGGAAATAGGAGTGAAAGTGAGAGCGAAAATGAGAGAGAAAGTAAAAGCGAAAATGAGAGAGAAAGTAAAAGCGAAAATGAGAGAGAAAGTAAAAGCGAAAATGAGAGAGAAAGTAAAAGCGAAAATGAGAGAGAAAGTAAAAGCGATAATGAGAGTGAAAGTACCGAAAATTAAAATGAAGGATGTAACGAAAGCGAAAATAGGAGTGAAAGTAGAAGCGAAAATGAGAGAGAAAGTAAAAGCGAAAATGAGAGAGAAAGTAAAAGCGAAAATGAGAGAGAAAGTAAAAGCGAAAATGAGGGTGAAATCGAAAATGAGAGAGAAAGTGGAAGCGAAAATGAGAGTGAAGCTTCGATATTTCAAACCGTCAAACCTTCAAACTTTCAATATTTGAAACCTTCAAACTTTCAAACCTTCAATCTTTCAAACCTTTCAATATTCCAATCCGTCAAACCTTCAAACTTTCAAAACTTCAAACCTTCAATATTTTAAACCTTCAAACTTTCAAAACTTCAAACCTTCAATATTTCAAACCACAAACCGTCAAACCTTCAATATTTCAAACTTCAAACCGTCAAACCTTCAATATTTGAAACCTTCAATCTTTCAAACCTTTCAATATTCCAAACCGTCAAACCTTCAAATTTTCAAAACTTCAAACAGTCAAACCTTCAAACCTTCAATATTTGAAACCTTCAAACCTTCAATATTTGAAACATTCAATATTTGAAACCTTCAAACTTTCAAACCTTCAAACCTTCAATATTTCAAACCTCAAACCTTCAAACATTCAAACCTTCAATATTTGAAACCTTCAAACTTTCAAAACTTCAAACCTTCAATATTTGAAACCTTCAAACTTTCAAAACTTCAAACCTTCAATATTTCAAACCACAAACCGTCAAACCTTCAATATTTCCAACCTCAAACAGTCAAACCTTCAAACTTTCAAAACTTCAAACCTTCAATATTTCAAACCGTCAAACCTTCAATATTTGAAACCTTCAAACATTCAAACCTTCAATATTTGAAACCTTCAAACTTTCAAACCTTCAATATTTCAAACCTCAAACCTTCAATATTTGAAACCTTCAATATTTCAAACCTCAAACCTTCAAACCTTCAATATTTGAAACCTTCAATATTTCAAACCTATCGATTATAGATAATATATCGATTATAGATAATATATCGATTATAGATATTATATCGATAATATATCGATTATCGATCATATATCGATTATCTATAATATATCGATTATCGATAATATATCGATTATCGATAATATATCGATTATCGACAATATATCGAGTGAAGCTTCGATATTTCAAACCGTCAAACCTTCAAACTTTCAATATTTGAAACCTTCAAACCTTCAATATTTGAAACCTTCAATATTTCAAACCTCAAACTTTCAAACATTCAAACCTTCAATATTTGAAACCTTCAAACTTTCAAAACTTCAAACCTTCAATATTTCAAACCACAAACCGTCAAACCTTCAATATTTCAAACCACAAACCGTCAAACCTTCAATATTTCAAACTTCAAACCGTCAAACCTTCAATATTTGAAACCTTCAAACCTTCAATCTTTCAAACCTTTCAATATTCCAAACCGTCAAACCTTCAAATTTTCAAAACTTCAAACCGACAAACCTTCAAACCTTCAATATTTGAAACCTTCAAACCTTCAATATTTGAAACCTTCAATATTTCAAACCTTCAAACTTTCAAACCTTCAATATTTCAAACCTCAAACCTTCAAACATTCAAACCTTCAATATTTGAAACCTTCAAACTTTCAAAACTTCAAACCTTCAATATTTCAAACCACAAACCGTCAAACCTTCAATATTTCCAACCTCAAACAGTCAAACCTTCTAACTTTCAAAACTTCAAACCTTCAATATTTGAAACCTTCAAACATTCAAACCTACAATATTTGAAACCTTCAAACTTTCAAACCTTCAATATTTCAAACCTCAAACCTTCAATATTTCAAACCTCAAACCTTCAATATTTGAAACCTTCAATATTTCAAACCTATCGATTATAGATAATATATCGATTATAGATTATATATCGATTATAGATAATATATCGATTATAGATATTATATCGATAATATATCGATTATCGATCATATATCGATTATCTATAATATATCGATTATCGATAATATATCGATTATCGATAATATATCGATTATCGACAATATATCGATCATCGATAACAAATCGATTATCGATAATATATCGATTATCTATAATATATAAGGTTTCAAATATTGAAGGTTTGAATGTTTGAAGGTTTCAAATATTGAAGGTTTGAAGGTTTGACGGTTTGAAATATTGAAGGTTTGAAGTTTTGAAAGTTAGAAGATTTGACTGTTTGAGGTTGGAAATATTGAAGGTTTGACGGTTTGTGGTTTGAAATATTGAAGGTTTGAAGTTTTGAAAGTTTGAAGGTTTCAAATATTGAAGGTTTGAATGTTTGAAGCTTGAGGTTTGAAATATTGAAGGTTTGAAAGTTTGAAGGTTTCAAATATTGAAGGTTTGAAGGTTTCAAATATTGAAGGTTTGAAGGTTTGTCGGTTTGAAGTTTTGAAAATTTGAAGGTTTGACGGTTTGGAATATTGAAAGGTTTAAAAGATTGAAGGTTTGAAGGTTTCAAATATTGAAGGTTTGACGGTTTGAAGTTTGAAATATTGAAGGTTTGACGGTTTGTGGTTTGAAATATTGAAGGTTTGATGGTTTGTGGTTTGAAATATTGAAGGTTTGAAGGTTTCAAATATTGAAGGTTTCAAATATTGAAGGTTTGAATGTTTGAAGGTTTGAGGTTTGAAATATTGAAGGTTTGACGGTTTGTGGTTTGAAATATTGAAGGTTTGACGGTTTGTGGTTTGAAATATTGAAGGTTTGAAGTTTTGAAAGTTTGAAGGTTTCAAATATTGAAGGTTTGAATGTTTGAAGGTTTGAGGTTTGAAATATTGAAGGTTTGAAGGTTTGAAAGTTTGAAGGTTTCAAATATTGAAGTTTTGAAAGTTTGAAGGTTTGACGGTTTGGAATATTGAAAGGTTTGAAAGATTGAAGGTTTGAAAGTTTGAAGGTTTCAAATATTGAAGTTTTGAAGGTTTAAAGGTTTGAGGTTTGAAATATTGAAGGTTTGAAGGTTTGACGGTTTGAGGTTTGAAATATTGAAGGTTTGAAGGTTTCAAATATTGAAAGTTTGAAGGTTTGACGGTTTGAAATATCGAAGCTTCACTCTCATTTTCGCTTCCACGTTCTCTCTCATTTTCGATTTCACCCTCATTTTCGCTTTTACTTTCTCTCTCATTTTCGCTTTTACTTTCTCTCTCATTTTCGCTTCTACTTTCACTCCTATTTTCGCTTTCGTTACCTCTATTATCTATAATCGATAGGTTTGAAATATTGAAGGTTTGAAGGTTTGAGGTTTGAAATATTGAAGGTTTGAAAGTTTGAAGGTTTCAAATATTGAAGGTTTCCTATTTTCGCTCTCACTTTCACTCCTATTTTCGCTTTCGTTACCTCTCTCATTTTCGCTCTCACTTTCACTCCTATTTTCGCTTTTTCATTCTCTCTCATTTTCGCTTCTACTTTCACTCCTATTTTCGCTTTCGTTACCTCTCTCATTTTAATTTTTGGTACTTTCACTCTCATTATCACTTTCTCTTTCATTTTCGATTTCACTCTCACTTTCGCTCTTACTTTCCCTCCTATTTTCGCTTTTACTTTAACTCTCATTTTCGCCTTTACTTTCACTCTCATTTTCGCTTTTACTTTCACTCTCATTTTCGCTGTTACTTTCACTCTCATTTTCGCCTTTACTTTCACTCTCATTTTCGCTTTTACTTTCCCTCTCATTTTCGCTTTTACTTTCCCTCTCATTTTCGCTTTTACTTTCTCTCTCATTTTCGCTCTTACTTTCACTCCTTTTTTCGCTTTCGTTACCTCTCTCATTTTAATTTTCGGTACTTTCACTCTCATTATCGAGAGGTAGTGAAAGCAAAAATGAGAGTGAAAGACCAAAAATTAAAATTAAAGAGAAAGTGATAATGAGAGTGAAAGTACCGAAAATTAAAATGAGAGAAGTAACGAAAGCGAAAATAGGAGTGAAAGCGAAAATGAGAGTGGTAGTGAAAGCGAAAATGATAGTGAACGACCAAAAATTTAAATGAAAGAGAAAGTGATAATCGATTTAACGATAATCGATATATTATAGATAATCGATATATGATCGATAATCGATATATTATATACCATCGATATATTATAGATAATCGATATATAATCGATAATCGATATATTATCTACAATCGATATATGATTGATAATCGATATATTATAGATAATCGATATATTATCGATAATCGATATGTAACACCCCCGGCTTATCTGGAAGGGAATGGGGTTGTGAAAGGAAGGAAAGAATAGTAACACATAAGAAGAATAAAGAAAATTAGGAGAACGTACTCTTACTAAGAACTAAGCAATATAAATAAAATGACTATATTTATTTTTATTTAATAATAAAACCAAATTATTGACAAATATAAAAGAAAATGTTTAATAACTTAATAATAAAACCAAACTGTTGAAAAATATTAGAATGGTTAAAAATTCTGTAATTACTACACTACTGGTACAACCAGTTCCCCCACTTATTTGCTAGGACAAGAAAATCAAAAAAAAACAATAAGGGAATATTATAAGTCTCAGAACAAAAATTATAGCCTGATACTCCACGGTAATCAATGAGTCTATCCCCAGAAATTAAATTGTTCACATGTACCTTGTATAACGTGTAGCGATCCTCCCATCTGATCGGTTCCGCAGTAACCAACACCAATTGTCTCCAACCTCTCACACTGCGACGTTACACCTCTTTTGCACACGGGACAGACTGACTGACTTCTCAGCGATCGCGATCTCCCTCTCCCACGCGGGCCACCGTCTAGACGCCACCTCAGCATCCTTGACGGTCTCAGCCCCACGATCGCTCGACTAAATGATTTAATTAAACTTATTTACGGCCAGTCCCGCCACGGTTCTGTTACATCACCCTCCCCTTTACAAAAGAGTGGAACCACGGGGTCCACTCATACAATACGCCGTGGAGTACCAATGGTGGCTGAAACTTAATCCTACACTACACTGTATACACTGCCACTATATACACTCCTGTCAGTTGGTGCTGGCTTCTGTGCGCCCACCGGGTCGATGTATGGTCCTGGTTGTCAATTCTTCCAGAGCTCTGGCATCTTGTATTCGTTGAGTAGCCTTGGACTGTCTGTTTCCCAGCCACTTGCGTAGGCCCCATGTTCCAAGGACACCCAGCAACAATAGCGCCAAGGTCGTTGTGGCACTCCACGTCCACCATCTTCGGTTAACCCGTTCTTCCTGTATCCTTTCAAGCGCACGCCGAAGGGCCAAGACCCGAACTTCATCAGCGGCCCACTGACCCGCTCCCAGGTCTCCTTGCTGCTCCAAGGACTTCCAAGCCTCTGGTAGGTCTTCCCTCCTAATTGTCGTTTTTTCTGACCCTATGTGTAGAGATATAGGGTCCACGATCTGTATTTCCTTCTCCAACGTCGTGTACGTCGTCCCTCTGGAGCGGGGGAGCAGCCAGTAATCTGCTGTTTTCAGTGTACAAGACTCTGTTGCCTCCCATTCTCCATCACCGTCCAAAATAATCTCTCTGGGTTGCTGATTTCTGCAATCTATCGTTGCCTTGGTTGGCTCGTTGATACTAAAGAGCCATTTCTCTCTTGCCTCGTCCCAAATCCAAGTATCCAGTTGCGGGTCACGTAGTGCCCTCCATTTACACAGCGGTTGACCACTCTGCTCATCCCCAAAGAAGAGAGTGCTTAAGCAGGTCACTCGTCTCCGCACCATCAACGGAAACAGCGCGGGGCACACCCACGGCTGGGATGTCCGGCACCGTGACAGGTCCCCTTTCTGCAGAAGTGCATAATATTGTCTATCCACTGACACAAGAAAACTGTCCACTGACGTCTCTAATACCACCTTGTGCGGCACATCCACACTCCGTATCGGCATAGGTTGTACCCTATAGAGCTTGAAGGCTTGACCTGACCTAATCAAAGGGAGATCTATAACAACATGCACCGAAGTGGATGTGGCCACTCCATGGACTGCAGCGGCCTGGTAATAATGGTGGGCATCCTCGGGACGAGTACCTGTGAACAAACCAATTCCTGAGGGCAGCACATTGACCACCGTTTGGAGAATCTCACTCAAGGAGTGGGGAGACAGAAGGGCCTGACTCACTGCCCCCCATGATACCCTCTCTAATCCCAAATACAATTCCCTCAAATCACCACTGGCTTTCAGAGCCGTCACCTCCATATTTCGGAGGTTGGATATCAAGGTTAAGGATAGGTTAGTATAAAGGGAAAGCCGGTCTACTTGTGTCTCTAGGGTTAACATCCGCCGGTGGGTAGCTTCCATTTCCTTCTTCAACATTCCCGCATCCGTAGTGCTTCACCACACAAGCGAGTCACGTTCACTTCCACTATTACCCGCCATCGCTCACTGCTCACTACTACGTCCCTTTCATCCAAAAACCTCACACCGCTGTGTCCCAGGGCCAACTGCAGCACCAGCCATCCTGTGAACACTGTCGTTTAACATTAGATTACTTTCTTGGCCTCAGCAGTATGGGGGATCGGGGGGTGACCAGGGAATCATCCTCCTCCGGGGCCCACGAGGTGTCACGTGGGTCCTCAGGTGTACCTGGGTCATCTTCTGTGCGGGCCCAGGTTGTTTCTTGGGTATCCTCTGGTGAACTCGGGTCATTCCTCATCCAATGAGGAGTAACGTGATCGACTATGCCCCGGGGGGTTGACAATTTTTCTGGCGTCCTTCGCTCCGTTACCGGGGACCCCCTGCGGACAGTTGAGTAAGCTCCGTCGGCTTGACTCTCCTCTTGGTTGTCGTCCTTGACTTCTTCCATTTCATCCTCGCTGTCCTCGTTCCAGTGTGGGGGACATTCCTCCTCACTCTCATTTTCGTCCCGATGTTCATGTTCCTCCCAGTCACTCTCGTCTCCACTCTCCTCCTCCTCCCTTCCTAACTCAGTAGGCCTATCACCTATAGCTGGTTTCAACCGATTGATGTGTACCACTACTTTTCGGCCCGATCCCAACTGTAACTCATACGTGACTGGGGAGATCTTCCTGATTACCTCATACGGTCCCGTCCAAGGACGATGAAATTTCTTGCAATGTCCCAGCTTTGTAATGGGGACATGCAGGAACACACACTCCCCCACTTCGAGTTCTCTGTGTTTTCGCCCCTTGTTCCATTGCCTCGTCCGACGGGTCCATGCCAATTCCATCCTCTTCGATGCCTCCTCATAAGCCTGACTTAATCTCTCCTGCAGCCGTTCCACGAACTCTTCTGCTGGCGTTTCACCGTCCAGTGGCATGATATTGAAGCCCACAGGCATCTGCACTTCTCGTCCATACAGAAGGTAGTTTGGCGAGTATCCCGTGGACGAGTGCGGGATGGCCCTATAAGCCATCAGGGCATAGGGTACCCATTGATCCCAGTCACGACCGTCCCGTCGTACATAATGAGCCACCGACTCAGCCAGAGTTCGGTGTAATCTTTCCACCATTCCATTGCCCTCTGGATGGTAGGGGGTTGTCTGAATTTTCTGTGTCCCCAGCAGCCGACAAGTATTTTTCAATAGGGAGGAAACGAAATTTCTCCCCTGGTCAGTCAGCAATCGATCGGGGGCTCCGTGCCGGGTTACTATTGCCTCTACTAAGGCCCTTGCCGTCTCGTCCGCTGTGATTTCCTTCAAGGGTATTGCTTCGGCGTACCTCGTGAAATTGTCGATCATGGTGAGCAGGTACTTATAACCTCGCCCGCTCCTGGGAAGCGGACCGACGATGTCCATTGAAATTTGCTCAAACGGTCTGGTCGGGAAGAAAGGGGCTTCCAAAGGGGCCTTCAAACCTGGTGGGGATTTCCTTCTCTGACAGCTATCACACCTCGCGACGTATTCCCTTACGTCTGGACCCAGTGTGGGCCAGTAATACCCCTGCTGTACTACCGACGTCGTACGTTCTATACCCGGGTGTCCAGCCCATTTGGCTTCATGGCACTGCTGTAAAATGGCCCCTCTTAAAACTGTTGGTACTGCCAACTTCCAGTCCCCCATGCTGTCACTACCGTTTTTCCAATACAATACGCCCCGTGCATCCTTTCCTCCTGATCCTGATTGTTGTGCTAGATCTTGGCACCACGAATCATCCCGCTGGGCTATCCGTAGCTCGCTCTCATTAAACCCCGGTGTCTTCACTTGTACTCCCCGCACCGCCCTGCTCAAGGCATCAGCATTCGTATGCCTCCTTCCCGCCTTGTGCTCTACTTCATAATTGAACTCCTGGAGCCTTAGTGTCCACCTCATTAACCGAGAAGAAGGCTCCTTTAAGCTTAGCATCCATCTTAAAGCCGAATGATCAGTAACAAGCTTGAATTCCCTCCCAAGTAAGTAGCACCTAAACTGGCGGGTTGCCCAGATGACCGCTAGCAGTTCCAATTCGGTGGCCGAGTAATTTTTTTCTGGGCCTCGTAATTGCCGGCTGGCGTAGCATATGGGTCTTTCTTCCCCATCGCGCACCTGAGACAACACTGCTCCTAATGCCATCGAGGAGGCGTCGGTTGCTAAGATGAACGGGTCATGGAAATCGGGATAAACTAGAACCCGGTCAGACACCAAATGCTTTTTTAGCTCATTGAAAGCATCCTCTGCCTCCGACGTCCATCTAAAAGTGGCATTCTTTTTCGTGAGCTCAGTCAGTGGTTGAGCGATTCCCGCGAATCCCGCTACAAACCGGCGATAATACCCTGCTAACCCCAGGAAGGACCTTACTTCTCTCACGCTCCTTGGCCGAGGGTAGGCTCTCACAGCCTCTATCTTTGTGGGATCTGTTCTTACCCCATGCTCACTTACCACATGTCCAAGATAGGCAACTTCCTTCCGCACAAAGCGGCACTTCTCCCTGTTGACCTTGAGGTTAGCCTCCTGCAACTTACTGAATACATTCCCTAATCTACGTGCTTGCTCCTCAATAGTCGCACTGTAAACAATGACGTCATCCAGGTACACGTAGCATTCTACCCCTTTCAGCCTACTTAATAGGCAATCCATCAATTTTTGGAATGTTGCAGGAGCCCCAGCCAACCCGAAAGCCATCCTACGGTACTCGTAGTGGCCACCTTCTGTGGTGAACGCCGTCTTTTCCCGATCTTTTTCCGCGACGGATATTTGATGGTAACCGCTTGCCAGGTCTAGCGTCGTAAAGTACCGGCTTCTCCCCAATTGCTCCAACGTTTCATTTATCAATGGCAGTGGATAAACATCCACTTTTGTAACCGCATTGAGACCACGAAAATCAGTACAGAACCGAAACTTGGTTTCCCCATGGTACGACTTCTTTCTAACCAATACAATGGGGGCCGACCAGGGACTCGATGATGGCTGGATGATCCCATTATCCAGCATTTCCTGGATGTGTTGTTTAACAATAGGTCTCTGATGGAAGGGTACTGGATACGGTCGTTTTGCTACTGGTGACGCGCCGCCTGTTTCAATGGAGTGCTCGACGCCTAGGGTGCAACCCCTCTCATCTGGTGGGTCGAACAACATCCCATACCGCTCTAACACCTCTTCAATAGTCGATCTATCGTTCGGTGATAAATGACCAAGCTCAGCGTCCCAATTCCGCTGGTCCACTTTCTCCTTAGACTGGTGTAGTCCCACTACTCCTATCACGGTCTCCTCCCCGTCCCAGACGTCCGCCTCAACCGCCCTCCCCAAGGTTTGTCTGCGGTCAACCACGATCGGTTCTCCGGTCAAGTTGACCACCCGGACGTTCACCATCCCCTTTTCCACTCTGCCAACGCCCCTCCCCGTTCTCAACCCCTTCTGCGGCTGGATTTCAGGTTCTACCATGACCACTTTGCCGTCCATCATTGCCAGCTCCCCAGCTATTATGGCTTCAGCGTACTTTGGGATTATAGACCTCGCAACGGCCCGTACAGTGTATTCCTGCTGTGGCTTCTGAAGCGGTTCTGACTCACTAGGACTTGGCTTCCCCCGATGACACTTCTTCCCTGTCTGACGCTTGACTGCCTCAGCCGTCACCCCTCTAACCAGTACAGTGTTAGACCGAGCGTGAATTTCTATATCGACCTTCTTCATAAGGTCCAGCCCCAATATCCCGTCGTACGCCATTTCAATGTCCGCGACTGTAAACCGATGGCTTACTTTTCTCCCTTTTATTTGGCATTCAACCTCCTGTTCCCCTCTTATACGCAGGGCCCTTCCCGTTACTCCCCTGGCCTTCAGGTTTGACCATCTCACCTTATGACCTTGGACCGGTTCCCTTAACAAGGAGATCTGAGCCCCCGTATCCACCAGCAGAATTTTCTTTTGCCCGGCTATCACAACCTCAAGACTTAACCCGTCGTTCTCCTGGCCAGATATACAGGGAATTAAACCAAGCTTACCCCTTTTGTTCTCCTGGGGCCTCCCTTCGGGGCAAAAGGGCGGCCTTAGGCTTTTGGGTCACTCCCATTTTGAGCGGCGGTGGTACAATGGGAAGCGAAGTGTCCTATTCTTCCACATCTGAAACAAGCTCCAGGGTAGTCTGGTCGTCTCCTGGTTCGCTGTGGGGTCTGGCCAACTCTGTTAGGGCAATTTCTCGACAAATGCCCCCTCTTAGCACAGTTAAAACATTGGACCTCCGAAAGTGGTGGCCGAGCGTTTACCCGCCCCTCGTTCCTTCCGGGCTGCCGGTAGTTTGCGCAAACACATACGGGTGGTTGCACCTCTTGTGCGCCCGTCATCGGCTCTACCTGTGGTTCTCTTACTACATATATGTTTTTTCCCCGTTGATGCTCCTGTAGGGCCTGTTCCAGCTCCAACGCCATTTTCTGGGCTTCCCTTAAGGTCTGTGGGCGGCCGAACAATACTTGCTTACCTACCTCCCCAGTCAAACCCCTAGTGAACGCCTCTAACACCTTCCTTTCTACCTCCCTCGCCCACCACGTTCCCTCGTCTCCGGCTAAGGTTGGCCTGGCCATCTTTCCACCCACCGTAATACATCGGTCGGCAAACTCTTGTATCTTCTCCTTAGACTGTTGGCTCATGTCCTGCAGCACTCTGCCGTAATATTCGAAGGTGTTTGGATCGCCAAACCGCTCCTTCAATACCTCCGAAAGTCGCTGGAACGTAACCTCACCCCTAAGCTCTTCAGCGCCCCTTACGAACGTCGCCGCTTGTCCCTGAAGTTTTAACCGACATATCCTCACTCTATCTCCGTCATCCCAAGCCCCACAAGCCGCTACCTCCTCCAGGTAGTCCAAAAACTCCTCCACTGGCCGCGCAGTCGCTTCCCCTCCCCATGGCTTCACTGGTGACTGTAACGATAGATCTCTGCGAGGTGGTTTAACAACCAGTTTAGCATCTGGTTGATTTGTCTCTAGCTCTACAATCTGCTGCTTGAGTTCCCCCTCCCGCTTTTGAAACTCCTCGTTTAGTTTTAACACCTCATCCAATTTAGCCCTTAATTGACTCTCAGCCGTCATTTTAAAAACGTGAATTTAGTTTGTGGTATTTTTGCAACCACCCCACACCTGACACCACTGTAACACCCCCGGCTTATCTGGAAGGGAATGGGGTTGTGAAAGGAAGGAAAGAATAGTAACACATAAGAAGAATAAAGAAAATTAGGAGAACGTACTCTTACTAAGAACTAAGCAATATAAATAAAATGACTATATTTATTTTTATTTAATAATAAAACCAAATTATTGACAAATATAAAAGAAAATGTTTAATAACTTAATAATAAAACCAAACTGTTGAAAAATATTAGAATGGTTAAAAATTCTGTAATTACTACACTACTGGTACAACCAGTTCCCCCACTTATTTGCTAGGACAAGAAAATCAAAAAAAAACAATAAGGGAATATTATAAGTCTCAGAACAAAAATTATAGCCTGATACTCCACGGTAATCAATGAGTCTATCCCCAGAAATTAAATTGTTCACATGTACCTTGTATAACGTGTAGCGATCCTCCCATCTGATCGGTTCCGCAGTAACCAACACCAATTGTCTCCAACCTCTCACACTGCGACGTTACACCTCTTTTGCACACGGGACAGACTGACTGACTTCTCAGCGATCGCGATCTCCCTCTCCCACGCGGGCCACCGTCTAGACGCCACCTCAGCATCCTTGACGGTCTCAGCCCCACGATCGCTCGACTAAATGATTTAATTAAACTTATTTACGGCCAGTCCCGCCACGGTTCTGTTACAGATATATTATCGATAATCGATTTTTTATCGATAATCGATATATTGTCGATAATCGATATATTGTCGATAATCGATATATTATCGATAATCGATATATTATAGATAATCGATATATTATCGATAATCGATATATTATCGATAATCGATATTTTATCGATAATCGATATATTATAGATAATCGAAATATTGTCGATAATCGATATATTATCGATAATCGATATATTATAGATAATCGATATATTATCGACAATCGATATTTTATCGATAATCGATATATTATCGATAATCGATATATTATCGATAATCGATATATTATCGATAATCGATATATTATCGATTATCGATATATTATCTACAATCGATATATGATCGATAATCGATATATTATCGATATATTATTGATTATCGATATATTATCTACAATCGATATATTGTCGATAATCGATATTTTATCGATAATCGATATATTATAGATAATCGATATATTGTCGATAATCGATATATTATCGATAATCGATATATTATCTACAATCGATATATTATCGACAATCGATATTTTATCGATAATCGATATATTATAGATAATCGATATATTATCGATAATCGATTTTTTATCGATAATCGATATATTGTCGATAATCGATATATTATCAATAATCGATATATTATAGATAATCGATATATGATCGATAATCGATATATTATCGATATAATATCTATAATCGATATATTATCTATAATCGATATATTATCTATAATCGATAGGTTTGAAATATTGAAGGTTTGAAGGTTTGAGGTTTGAAATATTGAAGGTTTTAAAGTTTGAATGTTTCAAATATTGAAGGTTTCCTATTTTCGCTCTCACTTTCAGTCCTATTTTCGCTTTCGTTACCTCTCTCATTTTCGCTCCCACTTTCACTCCTATTTTCGCTTTTACATTCTCTCTCATTTTAATTTTCGGTACTTTCACTCTCATTATCACTTTCTCTTTAATTTTTATTTTTGGTCTTTCACTCTCATTTTTGCTTTCACTACCTCTCGATAATGAGAGTGAAAGTACCGAAAATTAAAATGAGAGAGGTAACGAAAGCGAAAAAAGGAGTGAAAGTAAGAGCGAAAATGAGAGAGAAAGTAAAAGCGAAAATGAGAGGGAAAGTAAAAGCGAAAATGAGAGGGAAAGTAAAAGCGAAATGAGAGGGAAAGTAAAAGCGAAATGAGAGGGAAAGTAAAAGCGAAAATGAGAGTGAAAGTAAAAGCGAAATGAGAGGGAAAGTAAAAGCGAAAATGAGAGTGAAAGCGAAAATAGGAGGGAAAGTAAGAGCGAAAGTGAGAGTGAAATCGAAAATGAAAGAGAAAGTGATAATGAGAGTGAAAGTACCAAAAATTAAAATGAGAGAGGTAACGAAAGCGAAAATAGGAGTGAAAGTAGAAGCGAAAATGAGAGAGAACGTAAAAGCGAAAATGAGAGGGAAAGTAAAAGCGAAAATGAGAAGGAAAGTAAAAGCGAAAATGAGAGGGAAAGTAAAAGCGAAAATGAGAGGGAAAGTAAAAGCGAAAATGAGAGTGAAAGTAAAAGCGAAAATGAGAGGGAAAGTAAAAGCGAAAATGAGAGTGAAAGTAAAAGCGAAAATGGGAGGGAAAGCGAAAATAGGAGGCAAAGTAAGAGCGAAAGTGAGAGTGAAATCGAAAATGAAAGAGAAAGTGATAATGAGAGTGAAAGTACCAAAAATTAAAATGAGAGAGGTAACGAAAGCGAAAATAGGAGTGAAAGTAGAAGCGAAAATGAGAGAGAAAGTAAAAGCGAAAATGAGAGAGAAAGTAAAAGCGAAAATGAGAGAGAAAGTAAAAGCGAAAATGAGGGTGAAATCGAAAATGAGAGAGAAAGTGGAAGCGAAAATGAGAGTGAAGCTTCGATATTTCAAACCGTCAAACCTTCAAACTTTCAATATTTGAAACCTTCAAACCTTCAATATTTCAAACCTCAAACCGTCAAACCTTCAAACCTTCAATATTTCAAACCTCAAACCTTTAAACCTTCAAAACTTCAATATTTGAAACCTTCAAACTTTCAAACCTTCAATCTTTCAAACCTTTCAATATTCCAAACCGTCAAACCTTCAAACTTTCAAAACTTCAAACCTTCAATATTTCAAACCGTCAAACCTTCAATATTTCAAACCTTCAAACTTTCAAAACTTCAAACCTTCAATATTTCAAACCACAAACCGTCAAACCTTCAATATTTCAAACTTCAAACCGTCAAACCTTCAATATTTGAAACCTTCAAACCTTCAATCTTTCAAACCTTTCAATATTCCAAACCGTCAAACCTTCAAATTTTCAAAACTTCAAACCGTCAAACCTTCAAACCTTCAATATTTGAAACCTTCAATATTTGAAACCTTCAAACCTTCAATATTTGAAACCTTCAAACTTTCAAACCTTCAATATTTCAAACCTCAAACCTTCAAACATTCAAACCTTCAATATTTGAAACCTTCAAACTTTCAAAACTTCAAACCTTCAATATTTCAAACCACAAACCGTCAAACCTTCAATATTTCAAACCACAAACCGTCAAACCTTCAATATTTCAAACTTCAAACCGTCAAACCTTCAATATTTGAAACCTTCAAACCTTCAATCTTTCAAACCTTTCAATATTCCAAACCGTCAAACCTTCAAATTTTCAAAACTTCAAACCGACAAACCTTCAAACCTTCAATATTTGAAACCTTCAAACCTTCAATATTTGAAACCTTCAATATTTGAAACCTTCAATATTTGAAACCTTCAAACCTTCAATATTTGAAACCTTCAAACTTTCAAACCTTCAATATTTCAAACCTCAAACCTTCAAACATTCAAACCTTCAATATTTGAAACCTTCAAACTTTAAAAACTTCAAACCTTCAATATTTCAAACCACAAACCGTCAAACCTTCAATATTTCCAACCTCAAACAGTCAAACCTTCTAACTTTCAAAACTTCAATAAGTAAGCGAAAATAGGAGTGAAAGTAAGAGCGAAAGTGAGAGTGAAATCGAAAATGAAAGAGAAAGTGATAATGAGAGTGAAAGTACCATAAATTAAAATTAGAGAGGTAACGAAAGCGAAAATAGGAGTGAAAGTAGAAGCGAAAATGAGAGAGAACCTTCGATATTTCAAACCTTCAATATTTCGAACCTCAAACATTCAAACCTTCAATATTTGAAACCTTCAAACTTTCAAAACTTCAAACCTTCAATATTTCAAACCACAAACCGTCAAACCTTCAATATTTCAAACTTCAAACCGTCAAACCTTCAAAACTTCAATATTTGAAACCTTCAAACTTTCAAACCTTCAATCTTTCAAACCTTTCAATATTCCAATCCGTCAAACCTTCAAACTTTCAAACCTTCAATCTTTCAAACCTTTCAATATTCCAAACCGTCAAACCTTCAAAACTTCAAACCTTCAATATTTCAAACCGTCAAACCTTCAAACCTTCAATATTTCAAACCTTCAAACTTTCAAACCTTCAATATTTCAAACCCAAACCTTCAAACATTCAAACCTTCAATATTTGAAACCTTCAAACTTTCAAAACTTCAAACCTTCAATATTTCAAACCACAAACCGTCAAACCTTCAATATTTCAAACTTCAAAACGTCAAACCTTCAAACCTTCAATATTTGAAACCTTCAAACTTTCAAACCTTCAATCTTTTAAACCTTTCAATATTCCAAACCGTCAAACCTTCAAATTTTCAAAACTTCAAACCTTCAATATTTCAAACCGTAAACCTTCAATATTTGAAACATTCAAACCTTCAATATTTAAAACTTTCAAACCTTCAAACCTTCAATATTTCAAACCTCAAACCTTCAAACCTTCAATATATGAAACCTTCAAACTTTCAAAACTTCAAACCTTCAATATTTCAAACCACAAACCGTCAAACCTTCAATATTTCCAACCTCAAACAGTCAAACCTTCAAAACTTCAAACATTCAAACCTTCAATATTTGAAACCTTCAAACCTTCAAACATTCAAACCTTCAATATTTGAAACCTTCAAACTTTCAAACCTTCAATATTTCAAACCTCAAACATTCAAACCTTCAATATTTGAAACCTTCAAACTTTCAAACCTTCAAACCTTCAATATTTCAAACCGTCAAACCTTTAAACCTTCAATATTTCAAACCTCAAACCTTCAAACATTCAAACCTTCAATATTTGAAACCTTCAAACTTTCAAACCTTCAATATTTCAAACCTGAATATGAGAGAGAAAGTAAAAGCGAAAATGAGAGAGAAAGTAAAAGCGATAATGAGAGTGAAAGTACCGAAAATTAAAATGAAGGAGGTAACGAAAGCGAAAGTAGGAGTGAAAGTAGAAGCGAAAATGAGAGAGAAAGTAAAAGCGAAAATGAGAGGGAAAGTAAAAGCGAAAATGAGAGGGAAAGTAAAAGCGAAAATGAGAGGGAAAGTAAAAGCGAAAATGAGAGGGAAAGTAAAAGCGAAAATGAGAGTGAAAGCGAAAATAGGAGGGAAAGTAAGAGCGAAAGTGAGAGAGAAAGTAAAAGCGAAAATGAGAGAGAAAGTAAAAGCGAAAATGAGAGAGAAAGTAAAAGCGAAAATGAGGGTGAAATCGAAAATGAGAGAGAACGTGGAAGCGAAAATGAGAGTGAAGCTTCGATATTTCAAACCGTCAAACCTTCAAACTTTCAATATTTGAAACCTTCAAACCTTCAATATTTCAAACCTCAAACCGTCAAACCTTCAAACCTTCAATATTTCAAACCTCAAACCTTTAAACCTTCAAAACTTCAATATTTGAAACCTTCAAACTTTCAAACCTTCAATCTTTCAAACCTTTCAATATTCCAAACCGTCAAACCTTCAAACTTTCAAAACTTCAAACCTTCAATATTTCAAACCGTCAAACCGTCAAACCTTCAATATTTCAAACTTCAAACCGTCAAACCTTCAATATTTGAAACCTTCAAACCTTCAATCTTTCAAACCTTTCAATATTCCAAACCGTCAAACCTTCAAATTTTCAAAACTTCAAACCGTCAAACCTTCAAACCTTCAATATTTGAAACCTTCAAACCTTCAATATTTGAAACCTTCAATATTTGAAACCTTCAAACCTTCAATATTTGAAACCTTCAAACCTTCAATATTTGAAACCTTCAAACTTTCAAACCTTCAATATTTCAAACCTCAAACCTTCAAACATTCAAACCTTCAATATTTGAAACCTTCAAACTTTCAAAACTTCAAACCTTCAATATTTCAAACCACAAACCGTCAAACCTTCAATATTTCAAACCACAAACCGTCAAACCTTCAATATTTCAAATCTCAAACCTTCAAACATTCAAACCTTCAATATTTGAAACCTTCAAACTTTCAAAACTTCAAACCTTCAATATTTGAAACCTTCAAACTTTCAAAACTTCAAACCTTCAATATTTCAAACCACAAACCGTCAAACCTTCAATATTTCCAACCTCAAACAGTCAAACCTTCTAACTTTCAAAACTTCAAACCTTCAATATTTCAAACCGTCAAACCTTCAAACCTTCAATATTTGAAACCTTCAAACATTCAAACCTTCAATATTTGAAACCTTCAAACTTTCAAACCTTTAATATTTCAAACCTCAAACCTTCAAACCTTCAATATTTGAAACCTTCAATATTTCAAACCTCAAACCTTCAATATTTGAAACCTTCAAACCTTCAATCTTTCAAACCTTTCAATATTCCAAACCGTCAAACCTTCAAATTTTCAAAACTTCAAACCGACAAACCTTCAAACCTTCAATATTTGAAACCTTCAAACCTTCAATATTTGAAACCTTCAATTTTTGAAACCTTCAAACCTTCAATATTTGAAACCTTCAAACTTTCAAACCTTCAATATTTCAAACCTCAAGCTTCAAACATTCAAACCTTCAATATTTGAAACCTTCAAACTTTCAAACCTTCAATATTTCAAACCACAAACCGTCAAACCTTCAATATTTCCAAGTGAGAAATATTTGAAAGTGAGAGTGAAATCGAAAATGAAAGAGAAAGTGATGAATTAAGAGTTCAATATTTGAAACCTTCAAACCTTCAATATTTGAAACCTTCAATATTTGAAACCTTCAAACCTTCAATATTTGAAACCTTCAAACTTTCAAACCTTCAATATTTCAAACCTCAAACCTTCAAACATTCAAACCTTCAATATTTGAAACCTTCAAACTTTCAAAACTTCAAACCTTCAATATTTCAAACCACAAACCGTCAAACCTTCAATATTTCAAACCACAAACCGTCAAACCTTCAATATTTCAAACCTCAAACCTTCAAACATTCAAACCTTCAATATTTGAAACCTTCAAACTTTCAAAACTTCAAACCTTCAATATTTGAAACCTTCAAACTTTCAAAACTTCAAACCTTCAATATTTCAAACCACAAACCGTCAAACCTTCAATATTTCAAACTTCAAACCGTCAAACCTTCAATATTTGAAACCTTCAAACTTTCAAAACTTCAAACCTTCAATATTTCAAACCACAAACCGTCAAACCTTCAATATTTCAAACCACAAACCGTCAAACCTTCAATATTTCAAACTTCAAACCGTCAAACCTTCAATATTTCCAACCTCAAACAGTCAAACCTTCTAACTTTCAAAACTTCAAACCTTCAATATTTCAAACCGTCAAACCTTCAAACCTTCAATATTTGAAACCTTCAATATTTCAAACCTCAAACCTTCAATATTTGAAACCTTCAAACCTTCAATCTTTCAAACCTTTCAATATTCCAAACCGTCAAACCTTCAAATTTTCAAAACTTCAAACCGACAAACCTTCAAACCTTCAATATTTGAAACCTTCAATATTTGAAACCTTCAAACATTCAAACCTTCAATATTTGAAACCTTCAAACTTTCAAACCTTCAATATTTCAAACCTCAAACCTTCAAACCTTCAATATTTGAAACCTTCAATATTTCAAACCTCAAACCTTCAATATTTGAAACCTTCAAACCTTCAATCTTTCAAACCTTTCAATATTCCAAACCGTCAAACCTTCAAATTTTCAAAACTTCAAACCGACAAACCTTCAAACCTTCAATATTTGAAACCTTCAATATTTGAAACCTTCAAACCTTCAATATTTGAAACCTTCAAACTTTCAAACCTTCAATATTTCAAACCTCAAGCTTCAAACATTCAAACCTTCAATATTTGAAACCTTCAAACTTTCAAAACTTCAAACCTTCAATATTTCAAACCACAAACCGTCAAACCTTCAATATTTCCAAGTGAGAAATATTTGAAAGTGAGAGTGAAATCGAAAATGAAAGAGAAAGTGATAATGAGAGTGAAAGTACCATAAATTAAAATGAGAGAGGTAACGAAAGCGAAAATAGGAGTGAAAGTAGAAGCGAAAATGAGAGAGAAAGTAAAAGCGAAAATGAGAGAGAAAGTAAAAGCGAAAATGAGAGAGAAAGTAAAAGCGAAAATGAGGGTGAAATCGAAAATGGGAGAGAACGTGGAAGCGAAAATGAGAGTGAAGCTTCGATATTTCAAACCGTCAAACCTTCAAACTTTCAATATTTGAAACCTTCAAACCTTCAATATTTCAAACCTCAAACCGTCAAACCTTCAAACCTTCAATATTTCAAAGCTCAAACCTTTAAACCTTCAAAACTTCAATATTTGAAACCTTCAAACTTTCAAACCTTCAATCTTTCAAACCTTTCAATATTCCAAACCGTCAAACCTTCAAACTTTCAAAACTTCAAACCTTCAATATTTCAAACCGTCAAACCTTCGATATTTCAAACCTTCAAACTTTCAAAACTTCAAACCTTCAATATTTCAAACCACAAACCGTCAAACCTTCAATATTTCAAACTTCAAACCGTCAAACCTTCAATATTTGAAACCTTCAAACCTTCAATCTTTCAAACCTTTCAATATTCCAAACCGTCAAACCTTCAAATTTTCAAAACTTCAAACCGTCAAACCTTCAAACCTTCAATATTTGAAACCTTCAATATTTGAAACCTTCAAACCTTCAATATTTGAAACCTTCAATATTTGAAACCTTCAAACCTTCAATATTTGAAACCTTCAAACTTTCAAACCTTCAATATTTCAAACCTCAAACCTTCAAACATTCAAACCTTCAATATTTGAAACCTTCAAACTTTCAAAACTTCAAACCTTCAATATTTCAAACCACAAACCGTCAAACCTTCAATATTTCAAACCACAAACCGTCAAACCTTCAATATTTCAAACCTCAAACCTTCAAACATTCAAACCTTCAATATTTGAAACCTTCAAACTTTCAAAACTTCAAACCTTCAATATTTCAAACCACAAACCGTCAAACCTTCAATATTTCAAACCACAAACCGTCAAACCTTCAATATTTCAAACTTCAAACCGTCAAACCTTCAATATTTGAAACCTTCAAACCTTCAATCTTTCAAACCTTTCAATATTCCAAACCGTCAAACCTTCAAATTTTCCAAAATTTCAAACCGACAAACCGTCAAACCTTCAAAACTTCAATATTTGAAACCTTCAAACTTTCAAACCTTCAATATTTCAAACCTCAAACCTCAAACCTTCAAACATTCAAACCTTCAATATTTGAAACCTTCAAACTTTCAAAACTTCAAACCTTCAATATTTCAAACCACAAACCGTCAAACCTTCAATATTTCAAACCACAAACCGTCAAACCTTCAATATTTCCAACCTCAAACAGTCAAACCTTCTAACTTTCAAAACTTCAAACCTTCAATATTTCAAACCGTCAAACCTTCAAACCTTCAATATTTGAAACCTTCAAACATTCAAACCTTCAATATTTGAAACCTTCAATATTTCAAACCTCAAACCTTCAAACCTTCAATATTTGAAACCTTCAATATTTCAAACCTCAAACCTTCAATATTTGAAACCTTCAAACCTTCAATATTTCAAACCTATCGATTATAGATAATATATCGATTATAGATAATATATCGATTATTGATAATATATCGATTATAGATATTATATCGATAATATATCGATTATCGATCATATATCGATTATCTATAATATATCGATTATCGACAATATATCGATCATCGATAACAAATCGATTATCGATAATATATCGATTATCTGTAATATATCGATTATCGATAATATATCGATTATCGATAATATATCGATTGTAGATAATATATCGATTATCGATAATATACCTCTCGATAATGAGAGTGAAAGTACCGAAAATTAAAATGAGAGAGGTAACGAAAGCGAAAATAGGAGTGAAAGTAAGAGCGAAAATGAGAGAGGAAATGGAAGCGAAAATGAGGGTGAAATCGAAAATGAAAGAGAAAGTGATAATGAGAGTGAAAGTACCAATAATTTAAATGAGAGAGGTAACGGAAGCGAAAATAGGAGTGAAAGTAGAAGCGAAAATGAGAGAGAAAGTAAAAGCGAAAATGAGAGAGAAAGTAAAAGCGAAAATGAGAGAGAAAGTAAAAGCGAAAATGAGGGTGAAATCGAAAATGAGAGAGAAAGTGGAAGCGAAAATGAGAGTGAAAGTGAAAGCGAAAATGAGAGTGAATGTAAAAGCGAAAATGAGAGTGAAATCGAAAATGAGAGAGAAAGTGCAAGCGAAAATGAGAGCGAAACCGAAAATGATAATGAGAGTGAAAGTACCGAAAATTAAAATGAGAGAGGTAACGAAAGCGAAAATAGGAGTGAAAGTGAGAGCGAAAATGAGAGAGAATGTAAAAGCGAAAATAGGAGTGAAAGTGAGAGCGAAAATGAGAGAGGTGACGAAAGCGAAAATAGGAGTGAAAGTGAGAGCGAAAATAGGAAACCTTCAATATTTGAAACATTCAAACTTTAAAACCTTCAATATTTCAAACCTCAAACCTTCAAACCTTCAATATTTCAAACCTATCGATTATAGATAATATATCGATTATAGATAATATATCGATTATAGATATTATATCGATAATATATCGATTATCGATCATATATCGATTATCTATAATATATCGATTATCGATAATATATCGATTAACGATAATATATCGATTATCGATAATATATCGATTATCGACAATATATCGATTATCGATAAAAATCGATTATCGATAATATATCGATTATCTATAATATATAGATTATCTATAAAATATCGATTATCGATAATATATCGATTGTAGATAATATATCGATTATCGATAATATATCGATTATCGATAATATATCGATTTTGAATCATATATCGATTGTAGATAATATATCGATTATCGATCATATATCGATTATCTATAATATATCGATGGTAGATAATATATCGATTATCGATCATATATCGATTATCTATAATATATCGATTATCGTTAAATCGATTATCTATAATATATCGATTATCGTTAAATCGATTATCCCTTTCTCTTTCATTTAAATTTTTGGTCGTTCACTATCATTTTCGCTTTCACTACCACTCTCATTTTCGCTTTCACTCCTATTTTCGCTTTCGTTACCTCTCTCATTTTAATTTTCGGTACTTTCACTCTCATTATCACTTTCTCTTTAATTTTAATTTTTGGTCTTTCACTCTCATTTTTGCTTTCACTACCTCTCGATAATGAGAGTGAAAGTACCGAAAATTAAAATGAGAGAGGTAACGAAAGCGAAAAAAGGAGTGAAAATAAGAGCGAAAATGAGAGAGAAAGTAAAAGCGAAAATGAGAGGGAAAGTAAAAGCGAAAATGAGAGGGAAAGTAAAAGCGAAAATGAGAGAGAAAGTAAAAGCGAAAATGAGAGGGAAAGTAAAAGCGAAAATGAGAGGGAAAGTAAAAGCGAAAATGAGAGGGAAAGTAAAAGCGAAAATGAGAGGGAAAGTAAAAGCGAAAATGAGAGGGAAAGTAAAAGCGAAAATAAAGTGCAAGCGAAAATGAGAGCGAAATCGATAATGAAACCGAAAATGATAATGAAAGTGAAAGTACCGAAAATTAAAATGAAGGAGGTAACGAAAGCGAAAATAGGAGTGAAAGTAGAAGCGAAAATGAGAGAGAAAGTAAAAGCGAAAATGAGAGAGAAAGTAAAAGCGAAAATGAGAGAGAAAGTAAAAGCGAAAATAGGAGTGAAATTGAGAGCGAAAATAGGAGTGAAAGTGAGAGCGAAAATGAGAGAGAAAGTAAAAGCGATAATGAGAGTGAAAGTACCGAAAATTAAAATGAGAGAGGTAACGAAAGCGAAAATAGGAGTGAAAGTAAGAGCGAAAGTGAGAGTGAAATCGAAAATGAAAGAGAAAGTGATAATGAGAGTGAAAGTACCAAAAATTAAGATGGGAGAGGTAACGAAAGCGAAAATAGGAGTGAAAGTAGAAGCGAAAATGAGAGAGAAAGTAAAAGCGAAAATGAGAGAGAAAGTAAAAGTGAAAATGAGAGTGAAATCGAAAATGAGAGAGAAAGTGGAAGCGAAAATGAGAGTGAACCTTCGATATTTCAAACCTTCAAACATTTAAACCTTCAATATTTGAAACCTTCAAACCTTCAAACCTTCAATATTTCAAACCTCAAACCTTCAAACCTTCAATATTTGAAACCTTCAATATTTCAAACCTCAAACCTTCAAACTTTCAAAACTTCAAACCTTCAATATTTCAAACCACAAACCTTCAATATTTCAAACTTCAAACCGTCAAACCTTCAATATTTGAAACCTTCAAACTTTCAAACCTTCAATCTTTCAAACCTTTCAATATTCCAAACCGTCAAACCTTCAAATTTTCAAAACTTCAAACCTTCAATATTTCAAACCGTAAACCTTCAATATTTGAAACCTTCAAACATTCAAACCTTCAATATTTGAAACCTTCAAACTTTCAAACCTTCAAACCTTCAATATTTCAAACCTCAAACCTTCAAACATTCAAACCTTCAATATATGAAACCTTCAAACTTTCAAAACTTCAAACCTTCAATATTTCAAACCACAAACCGTCAAACCTTCAATATTTCCAACCTCAAACAGTCAAACCTTCAAAACTTCAAACCTTCAATATTTCAAACCTTCAATATTTGAAACCTTCAAACATTCAAACCTTCAATATTTGAAACCTTCAAACTTTCAAACCTTCAATATTTCAAACCGTCAAACCTTTAAACCTTCAATATTTCAAACCTCAAAACGTCAAACCTTCAATATTTGAAACCTTCAAACCTTCAATCTTTCAAACCTTTCAATATTCCAAACCGTCAAACCTTCAAATTTTCAAAACTTCAAACCGTCAAACCTTCAAACCTTCAATATTTGAAACCTTCAATATTTCAAACCTCAAACCTTCAAACCTTCAATATTTGAAACCTTCAAACCTTCAATATTTCAAACCTATCGATTATAGATAGTATATCGATTATTGACAATATTTCGATTATCGTTAAAATATCGATTACCGATAAAATATCGATTATCGAAAATATAATAATCGATATATGATCAATAATCGATATATTATCTACAATCGATATATGATTGATAATCGATATATTATCATATCGATATATAAAAGCGAAAATGAGAGAGAAAGTAAAAGCAAAAATGAGAGTGAAATCGAAATTGAGAGAGAAATCGAAATTGAGAGAGAAAGTGGAAGCGAAAATGAGAGTGAAATCGAAAATGAAACCGAAAATGATAATGAGAGAGGTAACGAAAGCGAAAATAAGAGTGAAAGTGGAAGCGAAAATGAAAGATAAAGTAAAAACGAAAATGAGAGGGAAAGTAATAGCGAAAATGAGAGAGAAAATAAAAGCTAAAATGAGAGAGAAAATAAAAGCGAAAATGAGAGAGAAAATAAAAGCGAAAATGAGAGAGAAAATAAAAGCGAAAATGAGAGAGAAAATAAAAGCGAAAATGAGAGAGAAAATAAAAGCGAAAATGAGATAAAAAGTAAAAGCGAAAATGAGAGTGAAATCGAAAATGAAACCGAAAATGATAATGAGAGTGAAAATGGAAGCGAAAATGAGAGAGAAAGTGAAAGCGAAAATGAGAGTGAAATCGAAAATGAAACCGAAAATGATAATGAGAGTGAAAATGGAAGCGAAAATGAGAGAGAAAGTGAATGCGAAAATGAGAGAGGTAACGAAAGCGAAAATAGGAGTGAAAGTGGAAGCGAAAATGAGAGAGAAAGTGAAAGCGAAAATGAGAGAGGAAGTTGAAGCGAAAATGAGAGTGAAATCGAAAATGTAAAAGAAAGTGATAATGAGAGTGAAAGTACCTAAAATTAAAATGAGAGAGGCAACGAAAGCGAAAATGAGTAAGAAAGTGAAAGCGAAATGAGAGTGAAAGACCGAAAATTAAAATGAAAGAAAAAGTGATAATGAGAGTGAAAGTGAAAGCGAAAATGAGAGAGAAAGTGAATGCGAAAATGAGAGAGGAAGTAGAAGCAAACATGATAGTGAAATCGAAAATGAAACAGAAAGTGATAATGAGAGTGAAAGTACCGAAAATTAAAATGAAAGAGGCAACTAAAGCGAAAAAAGGAGTGAAAGTGAAAGCGAAAATGAGAGAGAAAGTGAAAGCGAAAATGAGAGAGAAAAAATAAATTACCACTTTTCCTTAGTTGTATATTTTCTCCCTTTCTTCTTACTTCATATAATCCAAGGATTGTTATATCTGAGTTAAACATACCGTTTTCCAGTTCTTCTATTCTCCAGTCAGCTAATAGACTTCTGACATTAAGTGTGGCTATTTCTAATTTTTGGAATTTTTTAGAATGTTGTTTTGGGAGGTTTAGGTCATATTCCCCCTTGCTGACCGAACATTCTGGGGAAGTGAGTCCTGTTAATCGATATATTATCTACAATCGATATATTATCGATAATCGATATATTAACGATAATCGATATATTATCAATAATCGATATAATATCTATAATCGATATATTATCGATAATCGATATATAATAGATAATCGATATAGGATCGATAATCAATATATTATCTACAATCGATATATTAAAGATAATCGGTATATTACAGATAATCGATATATGATCGATAATCGATATATAGATAAATGTCGGTGAATCAGTAAAGCCTTTTTAAAAAGAAAGCTTTATTGAAAAGAACAAACAAAACTGATAATGGTACATAAACTGACAGAGTAACAGCCTACTTCTAACTAAGTCTAAATGAGAACTCTTCCATTTTAATTAGGAGGGGTTTAAATAAGATTGAATATGCCTTAGCTAGTTTCTAAGAAGGACACCTGCAGTTGATCTGTTATTCTGAGAAAGCCACCTGCAGCTACCCTTTAACTCCTCCCTGGGCAAGATTGGGCGTTACTCCTGGAACGCAAATTTTTGACAGTAAACTTCTTGTGCTCTCTATAGGAGCTGTGGGAAAATATGTTACAATGGGTTCAGGAGTATGAGTACCTAAATTTTTACTAGTTTTACAATATCCCTTATAATATAATACAAATACAATAATAAAGATGGAGATTAAAATAAAAATGATTATATAATATATATACATGTTTATAGTAATAGAAGTGATTTCCTCATAGGGTTTCATAGTTATAGTTACATTATTGATTAATAATTCGTCTTCAAATAGATTAGTATAGTAAGGTTGGAATACATGGTGAGGGTTATGTCTATTAATTAATCTTAATTCTGGATAACAATCATTATTACTAATATTAATGAGACTAACTCTAGGTATAAACATACGTTCGTTGTTACAATTACTTATGTAAGTTTTATTATACACTATATATTGTTTAATATTTTCTTCATAATAAATATTTTGTAAAGTGCTACTTAATTTCTTACAATTATTTTTATTGTTTCTATTAATAATGTCTGTAATACATTGGTTATCAATAATTGTTACATTATTACAAAAGTATTCTTTAATATAATTACAATTTGCTCTATAATATAAATTCTTATGTTCTAATATTAGTTTATCCTTAATGTCTATGATATAATAAGTCTTATTGATATATACAGGTGTTGGTATTATTAAATGTCCTTTATATATTTTATTTAAGACAGGCAATTTTATAAAAACATGAATGACATCTTGAAATTCTGAACAGTGTATTTTAGAATTTAACCATAATATTTCGTAATCATTAGAAATAAGGGTAATATTAGTTGGGGTGGTTGAAAGTACATCTTTCATTAAAGAAGTGTGTATAATTCCAATTCTGCAAAATTCCATTGCTATAGCTAAATTTGATAATTTGTCTTTGATGTTGGAAATGTGCATAAGAAAGTCATAAGATTGTAGGTTTGAGTTGACAAGGTTAAAATTTCTTTTGATTATGAGTGAGTTAGTGTTTATGCTTTTAACATCCTTTTCGTATTTGTTTATTAATTCTTTATTGGTTTTTATAATGTTTAATTCGTTGATTCTACTGGATTGTTCATTTAAACTCATTTGTTGAATAAGATTATCATACCTTTCTTTGTCGTCCGAGTCCATTACTCCTGTAATATAAGAGAGTGCTTTTCCTAATACATTTATTAGTCCTCTTTTGGAACGTTTTGAATCTAAAGTTCTAATTAATGTTCGTACTGTGTCTAATGAGTCATAAATAACATCGGCAACTGGTGAGTCATTAAATTTACTACTGTATTTATTTAAATATTTTATTTCTTGTCTTAGGAGTGTTAAATTATAAAAATGGTAAGTTTCATAGTATGAGTCAATTAATTTTACTTTATTGATGGTGTAATGAATTACTCCAGGGGACTGTGTCAAGTCAGTTATCTTAATCGCTGTATAATGCTGGATCATCACTGTCGTCATGAAGATTAGAAGAACCTTCATCTGAAATGGAGAAATATTGTTTTTTATGTTGTTTGTTAGGTCTTTTAATTTTACTAATATGTGTTGTAATCTGTTTCTTTTTTGTCCCTTGTAATACTAGGTTAACTTTTTTGTATCGGTCTTTTGCTTTAATTTTCCGTTCAGGATTTTCATAATAAATAACTTCTTCTGTGGTTACGTCTGGTACATCTTCACGATTTTGATTTAGTTTTGTTATACGTTTTTGTTTTTCCTCAATAATTTTATTTTTTAATTTATTGTGTAGAAAAAGTAAGTCTTTGTGGTATTTATGAATGTATGCTTCTGTAATGTGGCTACTTATTAAGGGATTGGATGATTTTCCAAATGTAATTTCATTTGGGGTTAATTTTAGATGTTGATGTATAGAATTATTAAAGGCGATAGTTATTAAATTTAAATTTCTCGTTATTTCATAATTTGGATTTTCCTTATGTGTAATGCGTAATAATTCAATCATAGTGGAATGAGTTTTATTTAATAGTGCTAATGAGTTTGAATTTTGAGCAGATGTATAGTGTATATTAATTGAATGAATGTTACATAGTTGTTTAATTAATTCGTTTTTCATTTCCGAGCCTTGATCACAAATAATTTGATTAGGAGAGGGATAAAAACTTAAATAACATTCTATAGCTTTGCAAATACTTATGGCGTTACAGTTTGGTAATAAATAGGTAAATAATCGTTTAGAAAAAGTGTCTATTGCTGTGAAAATATTGTGTTTATTGTATTTAAGTACATCAATCATAATTTCATCAAAAGGTCTGTCTGGTGTTCGGGTAATTTCAAATTTTGGCTTTAATGGTTTTCTTTCATATTTTGTGAGTTTACAAATTTCGCATTTGTTAATAAATTCTGTTATTTTGTCTTTTAGATTTGGAAAATAATATTCTCTTTTTAATTTTTCTAATGTTTCTAATATACCTCGATGTGAAGTTTTTCCTAAATGGTAATGTGATATGATTTCTAGTTGCTCGTCTAATGTTTCTATGTCCTTAACTATTGTGAAATATCTTTTAATTTTAACACTGGGATATTGTTCTGTAATTATGTCTCTAATTTTTGTAAAATAATTTTCATATTCAGTTTCTAGAGCTGAAAAACGAGTTGAGCATAAAAGTCCGTAAGTTGTGTTAGGTTCAATGAGTTCATATAATAATTCTGGAAGATCATTGACATCATTAATAATTAAAGTATGTCGTTTCTTATTGCCAAATGGTTTTTCAAATTTCGATGATTTTCTTTCACTCCTGTTTATAATAATTTGATGTTTTTCAATGTTTATAGGTTTTTCCTTTTCTGCATACCAAATTTGTTCATTAGATGATTCTTGTGAGTGACATGTGGCTAAACTGTCTGTTTCTTCATTTTGTTCTGTTGTTGATTGTAGTTTACTTAATTGTTCCATTAGTGATTCATAGTCTGGAGATACATCTCTAGAAGTGTCCATAATTATTTTGTCTATTTGATCGTCATTTTCTAATATGTTTAGTTCTGAATTTCTGGATAAAGCGTCTGCAACAAAGTTAGTTTTTCCTTTTATGTGTACAATATCAAATTCAAATTCCTGTAGCTTCCAAACCCATTTCATTATTCTCGAATTTTCATTTTTCATGTTAAATATCCAAATGAGCGGTTTGTGATCAGTTTGTAGAATAAATTTTGATCCATATAAATAAGGTTTGAAGTGCTGTGTTGACCAAATGATAGATAATAACTCCTTCTCTATTGTACTATACTTTTTTTCTGTCGGTGATAAAACTCGTGATGCATATGATACTGGATGTTCTCTACCTTCTTCATCTTTCTGAGATAATACTGATCCTATGGATTCATTACTGGCGTCTGTTGTTAAAATGAATTGTTTTTTCCAGTCTGGGTATGACAATACTGGTGTGTTTGACATAAGTTCGATTAGTGTTTTAAATGCGTTTTTAAATGTATCTGACTTGTAATTTTTATTACTTAATGCTGCACTAAGTGGTCTTGATATAGTGGCATAATTTTTAATAAATTTTCGATAATAACCTGTCATTCCAAGGAATTGTCGAGTTGTCTTTTCGTCATGTGGTAATGGAAATTTTTGTATAGCTTCAATTTTATTGGGATCCGTTTTTAAACCGTGTTCCGTTACAATGTATCCTAAAAATTTTAATTCTTTTTTGAAAAATTCTGTTTTGTCCAGTTGTATTGAAAGATTACATTGTTTTAGTCGTTGTAATACTTGTTTTATGTGTTCCAAATGTTTTTCTTCGTTTTCTGAATAAATTATAATATCGTCTACGTATACCATAGTGTTTGTTAGATTTTCTATAGCCATTGTCATCATCCGTTGGAAAGTGGGTGGACCATTACATAAACCGAAGGGCATTCGTAGAAATTCGTAGTGACCATTTTCTGTTGAGAAAGCAGTTTTTGGAATGGATTCTTCGTCCATTAATATTTGATGAAAACCTGAAGTGAGATCTATTGTACTAAAATATGTTGCTCCTTTTAATCGATTTAACACGTCTTCTATGTTGGGCAAAGGAAATTTGTCTTTAATAGTGCTTTGATTTAATTTTCTATAGTCTACTACCATTCTAACTTTCTTTATTCCGCTAGCATCCATTTTCTTTGGAACTATCCATAAAGGAGAGTTGTAAGGGCTATTACTAGTACGTATGATTCCATCATGTAATAATTTCTTAACTTCATTATGAATTTGTTCCTTAAATTGTTCTGGAAACCTATGATTTCTTGAATAGATAGGATTTTCATTTATTGTAATTATTTTATGCTTTAATAAATTCGTAGGTTTTAGTGTTTCATCGTTTTTTTTAATTACTTCTCCGTTATCTTTTATTATCTTTACTAATTTTTCAAAAACTTCTTCTTTAATATGTTCATGTCTTATGACATCCCTTATTTCACCTTCATCTTCCATAAGATTTATGGTGTTATTATTTTTTGTCATTGGGAATTCATATATATGATCCCTAAATTTCATAATTATAATTTTTCTGTCACAATTAATTTCAGTTTTTAAATTTGTCATCGTTTCATACCCCAATAAAACATTAAATCGGGTTGAAAAAGGAAATATTAAAAATTTTGATTTTACCTTTATTCCTAAGTAAGGCTCTAAGGAGAGTAGAACGCTATGTGTTCCTTCAGCTCTACCTGTCGGCGTTTTTACTACAAAATTTTCATTCATTATTGGTGCATCTTTCGGGACTATGTCCGGATGGATGTAATTTTTTGTAGCTCCTGTGTCTATCAGCCATTCAATTCCTAATTTGTCAATTAATTTTGGTAAGTCGTTAGTAAGATTGATTTCGTTAATTACATTACTTGGTCCGGTGGATCTTCTGAACTGTGACCTGAGTCTAAAAAATGGTCTTGGTTTTTCTCTAATTTTTCTAGTCTTTCTCTAAGTTCTCTTATAATAGTATCTTTTTCATCTTCTTCACCTACATGGTGAACGCGGTTTGATACTGTTCTCATAGATACAGTATTTGCATCATATTTTTCAATTGGTGGTGAATTTTGTTTAAACTGACCCGAATTGGGTTTATTAAAAAAGTGATGTTGGTCTTGAGGAGACCAAGGTTGATTATGAACAGCTTGATTAAAGTTCTGTCCTTGATTATAATTTTGCGGTTTATTAAAGTTTTGTGGTGCATTATAATGTTGGTTATGCCAAACTGGCCTTTGATGGTTGTAACCGTAAGGATTCTGGTAATGAGTATTATTAAAATTAGGTCGATATTGATTATGTCTTGGTGATTGAAAATTATTTTGTTGGTTAAAAGGTTTATGATTTTTATTATGATTTGTTTGTTGATTATGAAATTTGTCTTTATGAAATGGTTTAAAATTATTCTCTCTACGAGGAGGGTATAATCTATGTACGATATGTGATGCTGTATTTTTAAGCATAATATCTATGTCTTCTAAAGTTTCAAATTTAGTATGATAAATAAAATCAGTTAGTTCCGGTCTTAATTGATGTACTGCATGATGACTAATTTGTCTGTCATATCGTTCCATCTCGTCAACTTTATCTTCTATTCCATTGTCAGCATATGTTCTAGCATAAAGATCACATCTTTTCATCGCTAATCTATCAATAAAGTCGCGTGGATGTTCATTAGGAAAGCTTTTAGTATTTAAAATTTCGGCAAGTAACTGTTCTTTAGTCCTAGTGTCCTGATATTTAGAGGTTAAGTAAGCAAGTACGTCATTTACATGTTTAAAGTCTTTGTCATATGTGGCAATCTTTGCCTTACCTTTTAATTTATTTTGTACTGTTAGTAATAATTTCGAATGATTAGTATCCTTATGTGGGTTATCTAATTTACAATATAAATCTAAAATATACTTGGTACTTCTAATGAAGTCTACTAATAATAAGGGGTTACCATCGTATTCTGGGATGAGTTTAAAATCATATTCTTTAATTTCAAGAGCCATTGTGTGATCTATAAAAGTTGTATCAAAATTTCTTAAATTATTTAATCTATCTTGTAAACTGTTCATGAATAATTAAAATTAAATTTGGAGTTAACAATTAATACTAAAACTAATTAAAACTAATGTTACTAGTCAATTTATGTTTACAATAAAGTTATACAATATTGCTGACCTTTATAGCCTGTTGTCTTCTCTCTGACTCGTCCTTATCGCTGATCTTGCTTCCTCTAAGGTCGGTTTCTTGACTATTAGTCCAGAGTGACGTTCCTTCGTGAAGATAGCGTGAAGTAGAAGTTCATAAATATGAAGTTCTATATTCTTCGATCAAAATGTTCAGACTTGAGTTGGAAATTGTTTAAACAATCTTCTTTACCAGTAAAATGATGATGCTTCTATGAAGATCTCTCTATGCTGGATAAAGCCCTCAAGTCCCTGTTCGGGCGCCAGATAAATGTCGGTGAATCAGTAAAGCCTTTTTAAAAAGAAAGCTTTATTGAAAAGAACAAACAAAACTGATAATGGTACATAAACTGACAGAGTAACAGCCTACTTCTAACTAAGTCTAAATGAGAACTCTTCCATTTTAATTAGGAGGGGTTTAAATAAGATTGAATATGCCTTAGCTAGTTTCTAAGAAGGACACCTGCAGTTGATCTGTTATTCTGAGAAAGCCACCTGCAGCTACCCTTTAACTATATTATCTACCATCGATATAAAATAGATGATCGATAATGGATATATAATAGATAATCGATACATGATCGATAATCGATATATTATCTACAATCGATATATTATCTACAATCGATATATTTTCGATAATCGATATTTTATCGGTAATCGATATTTTAACGATAATCGATATATTGTCAATAATCGATATATTATCTATAATCGATAGGTTTGAAATATTGAAGGTTTGAATGTTTGAAGGTTTGAAGGTTTGAGGTTTGAAATATTGAAGGTTTCAAATATTGAAGGTTTGAAGGTTTGAGGTTTGAAATATTGAAGGTTTGAAAGTTTGAAGGTTTCAAATATTGAAGGTTTGAATGTTTGAAGGTTTGAGGTTTGAAATATTGAAGGTTTAAAGGTTCTCTCTCATTTTCGATTTCACCCTCATTTTCGCTTTTACTTTCTCTCTCATTTTCGCTTTTACTTTCTCTCTCATTTTCGCTTTTACTTTCTCTCTCATTTTCGCTTCTACTTTCACTCCTATTTTCGCTTTCGTTACCTCTCTCATTTTAATTTTTGGTACTTTCACTCTCATTATCACTTTCTCTTTCATTTTCGATTTCACTCTCACTTTCAAATATTTCTCACTTGGAAATATTGAAGGTTTGACGGTTTGTGGTTTGAAATATTGAAGGTTTGAAGTTTTGAAAGTTTGAAGGTTTCAAATATTGAAGGTTTGAATGTTTGAAGCTTGAGGTTTGAAATATTGAAGGTTTGAAAGTTTGAAGGTTTCAAATATTGAAGGTTTGAAGGTTTCAAATATTGAAGGTTTCAAATATTGAAGGTTTGAAGGTTTCAAATATTGAAGGTTTGAAGGTTTGTCGGTTTGAAGTTTTGAAAATTTGAAGGTTTGACGGTTTGGAATATTGAAAGGTTTGAAAGATTGAAGGTTTGAAGGCTTCAAATATTGAAGGTTTGAGGTTTGAAATATTGAAGGTTTGAAATATTGAAGGTTTGAAGGTTTGAGGTTTGAAATATTGAAGGTTTGAAAGTTTGAAGGTTTCAAATATTGAAGGTTTGAATGCTTGAAGGTTTCAAATATTGAAGGTTTGAAGGTTTGACGGTTTGAAATATTGAAGGTTTGAAGTTTTGAAAGTTAGAAGGTTTGACTGTTTGAGGTTGGAAATATTGAAGGTTTGACGGTTTGTGGTTTGAAATATTGAAGGTTTGAAGTTTTGAAAGTTTGAAGGTTTCAAATATTGAAGGTTTGAAGGTTTGAAAGTTTGAAGGTTTCAAATATTGAAGGTTTGAATGTTTGAAGGTTTGAGGTTTGAAATATTGAAGGTTTGACGGTTTGTGGTTTGAAATATTGAAGGTTTGACGGTTTGTGGTTTGAAATATTGAAGGTTTGAAGTTTTGAAAGTTTGAAGGTTTCAAATATTGAAGGTTTGAATGTTTGAAGGTTTGAGGTTTGAAATATTGAAGGTTTGAAAGTTTGAAGGTTTCAAATATTGAAGGTTTGAAGGTTTCAAATATTGAAGGTTTGAAGGTTTCAAATATTGAAGGTTTCAAATATTGAAGGTTTGAAGGTTTCAAATATTGAAGGTTTGAAGGTTTGACGGTTTGAAGTTTTGAAAATTTGAAGGTTTGACGGTTTGGAATATTGAAAGGTTTGAAAGATTGAAGGTTTGAAGGTTTCAAATATTGAAGGTTTGACGGTTTGAAGTTTGAAATATTGAAGGTTTGACGGTTTGTGGTTTGAAATATTGAAGGTTTGAAGTTTTGAAAGTTTGAAGGTTTGAAATATCGAAGGTTTGACGGTTTGAAATATTGAAGGTTTGAAGTTTTGAAAGTTTGAAGGTTTGACGGTTTGGAATATTGAAAGGTTTGAAAGATTGAAGGTTTGAAAGTTTGAAGGTTTCAAATATTGAAGTTTTGAAGGTTTAAAGGTTTGAGGTTTGAAATATTGAAGGTTTGAAGGTTTGAGGGTTTGAGGTTTGAAATATTGAAGGTTTGAAGGTTTCAAATATTGAAAGTTTGAAGGTTTGACGGTTTGAAATATCGAAGCTTCACTCTCATTTTCGCTTTTACTTTCTCTCTCATTTTCGCTTTTACATTCTCTCTCATTTTCGCTCTCACTTTCACTCCTATTTTCGCTTTCGTTACCTCTCTCATTTTAATTTTCGGTACTTTCACTCTCATTATCATTTTCGGTTTCATTTTCGATTTCGCTCTCATTTTCGCTTGCACTTTCTCTCTCATTTTCGATTTCACTCTCATTTTCGCTTTTACATTCACTCTCATTTTCGCTTTCACTTTCACTCTCATTTTCGCTTTTACTTTCTCTCTCATTTTCTCTTTTACTTTCTCTCCCATTTTCGCTTTTTCTTTCTCTCTCATTTTCGCCTTTACTTTCTCTCTCATTTTCGCTTTTACTTTCTCTCTCATTTTCGCTGTTACTTTCTCTCTCATTTTCGCTTTTACTTTCTCTCTCATTTTCGCTCTTACTTTCACTCCTATTTTCGCTTTCGTTACCTCTCTCATTTTAATTTTCGGTACGTTCACTCTCATTATCGAGAGGTATATTATCGATAAACGATATATTATCTACAATCGATATATTATCGATAATCGATATATTATAGATAATCGATATATTATCGATAATCGATTTGTTATCGATGATCGATATATTGTCGATAATCGATATATTATCCATAATCGATATATTATAGATAATCGATATATGATCGATAATCGATATATTATCGATATAATATCTATAATCGATATATTATCTATAATCGATATATTATCTATAATCGATAGGTTTGAAATATTGAAGGTTTGAAGGTTTCAAATATTGAAGGTTTGAGGTTTGAAATATTGAAGGTTTCAAATATTGAAGGTTTGAAGGTTTGAGGTTTGAAATATTGAAGGTTTGAAAGTTTGAAGGTTTCAAATATTGAAGGTTTGAATGTTTGAAGGTTTCAAATATTGAAGGTTTGAAGGTTTGACGGTTTGAAATATTGAAGGTTTGAAGTTTTGAAAGTTAGAAGGTTTGACTGTTTGAGGTTGGAAATATTGAAGGTTTGACGGTTTGTGGTTTGAAATATTGAAGGTTTGAAGTTTTGAAAGTTTGAAGGTTTCAAATATTGAAGGTTTGAATGTTTGAAGGTTTGAGGTTTGAACTATTGAAGGTTTGAAAGTTTGAAGGTTTCAAATATTGAAGGTTTCAAATATTGAAGGTTTCAAATATTGAAGGTTTGAAGGTTTCAAATATTGAAGGTTTGAAGGTTTGTCGGTTTGAAGTTTTGAAAATTTGAAGGTTTGACGGTTTGGAATATTGAAAGGTTTAAAAGATTGAAGGTTTGAAGGTTTCAAATATTGAAGGTTTGAGGTTTGAAGTTTGAAATATTGAAGGTTTGACGGTTTGTGGTTTGAAATATTGAAGGTTTGACGGTTTGTGGTTTGAAATATTGAAGGTTTGAAGTTTTGAAAGTTTGAAGGTTTCAAATATTGAAGGTTTGAATGTTTGAAGGTTTGAGGTTTGAAATATTGAAGGTTTGAAAGTTTGAAGGTTTCAAATATTGAAGGTTGGAAGGTTTCAAATATTGAAGGTTTCAAATATTGAAGGTTTGAAGGTTTCAAATATTGAAGGTTTGAAGGTTTGACGGTTTGAAGTTTTGAAAATTTGAAGGTTTGACGGTTTGGAATATTGAAAGGTTTGAAAATTTGAAGGTTTGACGGTTTGGAATATTGAAAGGTTTGAAAGATTGAAGGTTTGAAGGTTTCAAATATTGAAGATTTGACGGTTTGTGGTTTGAAATATTGAAGGTTTGAAGTTTTGAAAGTTTGAAGGTTTGAAATATTGAAGGTTTGACGGTTTGAAATATTGAAGGTTTGAAGTTTTGAAAGTTTGAAGGTTTGACGGTTTGGAATATTGAAAGGTTTGAAAGATTGAAGGTTTGAAAGTTTGAAGGTTTCAAATATTGAAGTTTTGAAGGTTTAAAGGTTTGAGGTTTGAAATATTGAAGGTTTGAAGGTTTGACGGTTTGAGGTTTGAAATATTGAAGGTTTGAAGGTTTCAAATATTGAAAGTTTGAAGGTTTGACGGTTTGAAATATCGAAGCTTCACTCTCATTTTCGCTTCCACTTTCTCTCTCATTTTCGATTTCACCCTCATTTTCGCTTTTACTTTCTCTCTCATTTTCGCTTTTACTTTCTCTCTCATTTTCGCTTTTACTTTCTCTCTCATTTTCGCTTCTACTTTCACTCCTATTTTCGCTTTCGTTACCTCTCTCATTTTAATTTTTGGTATTTTCACTGTCATTATCACTTTCTCTTTCATTTTCGATTTCACTCTCACTTTCGCTCTTACTTTCACTCCTATTTTCGCTTTCACTCTCATTTTCGCTTTTACTTTCACTCTCATTTTCGCTTTTACTTTCACTCTCATTTTCGCTTTTACATTCCCTCTCATTTTCGCTTTTACTTTTCCTCTTATTTTCGCTTTTACTTTCCCTCTCATTTTCGCTTTTACTTTCACTCTCATTTTCGCTTTTACTTTCCCTCTCATTTTCGCTTTTACTTTCCCTCTCATTTTCGCTTTTACTTTCTCTCTCATTTTCGCTTTTACTTTCTCTCTCATTTTCGCTTTTACTTTCACTCCTTTTTTCGCTTTCGTTACCTCTCTCATTTTAATTTTCGGTACTTTCACTCTCATTATCGAGAGGTAGTGAAAGCAAAAATGAGAGTGAAAAACCAAAAATTAAAATTAAAGAGAAAGTGATAATGAGAGTGAAAGTACCGAAAATTAAAATGAGAGAGGTAACGAAAGCGAAAATAGGAGTGAAAGCGAAAATGAGAGTGGTAGTGAAAGCGAAAATGATAGTGAACGACCAAAAATTTAAATGAAAGAGAAAGTGATAATCGATTTAACGATAATCGATATATTATAGATAATCGATATATGATCGATAATAGATATATTATCGATAATCGATATATTATCGATAATCGATATATTATCGATAATCGATATATTATCGATAATCGATATATTATCGATAATCGATATATTATCGATAATCGATATATTATCTACAATCGATATATTATCGATATTCGATATATTATCGATAATCGATATATTATAGATAATCGATATATTATCGATAATCGATTTTTTATCGATAATCGATATATTGTCGATAATCGATATATTATCGATATATATTATCTAATATCATTTTCGCTTTTACTTTCACTCTCATTTTCGCTTTTACTTTCTCTCTCATTTTCGCTTTTACTTTCCCTCTCATTTTCGCTTTTACTTTCTCTCTCATTTTCGCTTTTACTTTCTCTCTCATTATCATATTATCTATAATCGATATATTATCTATAATCGATATATTATCTATAATCGATAGGTTTGAAATATTGAAGGTTTGAAGGTTTCAAATATTGAAGGTTTGAAGGTTTGAGGTTTGAAATATTGAAGGTTTCAAATATTGAAGGTTTGAAGGTTTGAGGTTTGAAATATTGAATGTTTCAAATATTGAAGGTTTGAAGGTTTGAGGTTTGAAATATTGAAGGTTTGAAAGTTTGAAGGTTTCAAATATTGAAGGTTTGAATGTTTGAAGGTTTCAAATATTGAAGGTTTGAAGGTTTGACGGTTTGAAATATTGAAGGTTTGAAGTTTTGAAAGTTAGAAGGTTTGACTGTTTGAGGTTGGAAATATTGAAGGTTTGACGGTTTGTGGTTTGAAATATTGAAGGTTTGAAGTTTTGAAAGTTTGAAGGTTTCAAATATTGAAGGTTTGAATGTTTGAAGGTTTGAGGTTTGAACTATTGAAGGTTTGAAAGTTTGAAGGTTTCAAATATTGAAGGTTTCAAATATTGAAGGTTTCAAATATTGAAGGTTTGAAGGTTTCAAATATTGAAGGTTTGAAGGTTTGTCGGTTTGAAGTTTTGAAAATTTGAAGGTTTGACGGTTTGGAATATTGAAAGGTTTAAAAGATTGAAGGTTTGAAGGTTTCAAATATTGAAGGTTTGAGGTTTGAAGTTTGAAATATTGAAGGTTTGACGGTTTGTGGTTTGAAATATTGAAGGTTTGACGGTTTGTGGTTTGAAATATTGAAGGTTTGAAGTTTTGAAAGTTTGAAGGTTTCAAATATTGAAGGTTTGAATGTTTGAAGGTTTGAGGTTTGAAATATTGAAGGTTTGAAAGTTTGAAGGTTTCAAATATTGAAGGTTGGAAGGTTTCAAATATTGAAGGTTTCAAATATTGAAGGTTTGAAGGTTTCAAATATTGAAGGTTTGAAGGTTTGACGGTTTGAAGTTTTGAAAATTTGAAGGTTTGACGGTTTGGAATATTGAAAGGTTTGAAAATTTGAAGGTTTGACGGTTTGGAATATTGAAAGGTTTGAAAGATTGAAGGTTTGAAGGTTTCAAATATTGAAGATTTGACGGTTTGTGGTTTGAAATATTGAAGGTTTGAAGTTTTGAAAGTTTGAAGGTTTGAAATATTGAAGGTTTGACGGTTTGAAATATTGAAGGTTTGAAGTTTTGAAAGTTTGAAGGTTTGACGGTTTGGAATATTGAAAGGTTTGAAAGATTGAAGGTTTGAAAGTTTGAAGGTTTCAAATATTGAAGTTTTGAAGGTTTAAAGGTTTGAGGTTTGAAATATTGAAGGTTTGAAGGTTTGACGGTTTGAGGTTTGAAATATTGAAGGTTTGAAGGTTTCAAATATTGAAAGTTTGAAGGTTTGACGGTTTGAAATATCGAAGCTTCACTCTCATTTTCGCTTCCACTTTCTCTCTCATTTTCGATTTCACCCTCATTTTCGCTTTTACTTTCTCTCTCATTTTCGCTTTTACTTTCTCTCTCATTTTCGCTTTTACTTTCTCTCTCATTTTCGCTTCTACTTTCACTCCTATTTTCGCTTTCGTTACCTCTCTCATTTTAATTTTTGGTATTTTCACTGTCATTATCACTTTCTCTTTCATTTTCGATTTCACTCTCACTTTCGCTCTTACTTTCACTCCTATTTTCGCTTTCACTCTCATTTTCGCTTTTACTTTCACTCTCATTTTCGCTTTTACTTTCACTCTCATTTTCGCTTTTACTTTCACTCTCATTTTCGCTTTTACATTCCCTCTCATTTTCGCTTTTACTTTTCCTCTTATTTTCGCTTTTACTTTCCCTCTCATTTTCGCTTTTACTTTCACTCTCATTTTCGCTTTTACTTTCCCTCTCATTTTCGCTTTTACTTTCCCTCTCATTTTCGCTTTTACTTTCTCTCTCATTTTCGCTTTTACTTTCTCTCTCATTTTCGCTTTTACTTTCACTCCTTTTTTCGCTTTCGTTACCTCTCTCATTTTAATTTTCGGTACTTTCACTCTCATTATCGAGAGGTAGTGAAAGCAAAAATGAGAGTGAAAAACCAAAAATTAAAATTAAAGAGAAAGTGATAATGAGAGTGAAAGTACCGAAAATTAAAATGAGAGAGGTAACGAAAGCGAAAATAGGAGTGAAAGCGAAAATGAGAGTGGTAGTGAAAGCGAAAATGATAGTGAACGACCAAAAATTTAAATGAAAGAGAAAGTGATAATCGATTTAACGATAATCGATATATTATAGATAATCGATATATGATCGATAATAGATATATTATCGATAATCGATATATTATCGATAATCGATATATTATCGATAATCGATATATTATCGATAATCGATATATTATCGATAATCGATATATTATCGATAATCGATATATTATCTACAATCGATATATTATCGATATTCGATATATTATCGATAATCGATATATTATAGATAATCGATATATTATCGATAATCGATTTTTTATCGATAATCGATATATTGTCGATAATCGATATATTATCGATATATATTATCTAATATCATTTTCGCTTTTACTTTCACTCTCATTTTCGCTTTTACTTTCTCTCTCATTTTCGCTTTTACTTTCCCTCTCATTTTCGCTTTTACTTTCTCTCTCATTTTCGCTTTTACTTTCTCTCTCATTATCATATTATCTATAATCGATATATTATCTATAATCGATATATTATCTATAATCGATAGGTTTGAAATATTGAAGGTTTGAAGGTTTCAAATATTGAAGGTTTGAAGGTTTGAGGTTTGAAATATTGAAGGTTTCAAATATTGAAGGTTTGAAGGTTTGAGGTTTGAAATATTGAATGTTTGAAAGTTTGAAGGTTTGAATGTTTGAAGGTTTGAAGGTTTCAAATATTGAAGGTTTGAAGGTTTGACGGTTTGAAATATTGAAGGTTTGAAGTTTTGAAAGTTTGAAGGTTTGACTGTTTGAGGTTGGAAATATTGAAGGTTTGACGGTTTGTGGTTTGAAATATTGAAGGTTTGAAGTTTTGAAAGTTTGAAGGTTTCAAATATTGAAGGTTTGAATGTTTGAAGGTTTCAAATATTGAAGGTTTGTAGGTTTGAAATATTGAAGGTTTGAAGGTTTCAAATATTGAAGGTTTGAAGGTTTGAAGGTTTGACTGTTTGAAGTTTTGAAAATTTGAAAATTTGAAGGTTTGACGGTTTGGAATATTGAAAGGTTTGAAAGATTGAAGGTTTGAAGGTTTCAAATATTGAAGGTTTGACGGTTTGAAGTTTGAAATATTGAAGGTTTGACGGTTTGTGGCTTGAAATGTTGAAGGTTTGAAGTTTTGAAAGTTTGAAGGTTTAAAATATTGAAGGTTTGAAGTTTTGAAAGTTTGAAGGTTTGACGGTTTGGAATATTGAAAGGTTTGAAAGATTGAAGGTTTGAAAGTTTGAAGGTTTCAAATATTGAAGTTTTGAAGGTTTAAAGGTTTGAGGTTTGAAATATTGAAGGTTTGAAGGTTTGACGGTTTGAGGTTTGAAATATTGAAGGTTTGAAGGTTTCAAATATTGAAAGTTTGAAGGTTTGACGGTTTGAAATATCGAAGCTTCACTCTCATTTTCGCTTCCACTTTCTCTCTCATTTTCGATTTCACCCTCATTTTCGCTTTTACTTTCTCTCTCATTTTCGCTTTTACTTTCTCTCTCATTTTCGCTTCTACTTTCACTCCTATTTTCGCTTTCGATACCTCTCTCATTTTAATTTTTGGTACTTTCACTCTCATTATCACTTTCTCTTTCATTTTCGATTTCACTCTCACTTTCGCTCTTACTTTCACTCCTATTTTCGCTTTCACTCTCATTTTCGCTTTTACTTTCACTCTCATTTTCGCTTTTACTTTCACTCTCATTTTCGCTTTTACTTTCACTCTCATTTTCGCTTTTACTTTCCCTCTCATTTTCGCTTTTACTTTCCCTCTCATTTTCGCTTTTACTTTCCCTCTCATTTTCGCTTTTACTTTCCCTCTCATTTTCGCTTTTACTTTCCCTCTCATTTTCGCTTTTACTTTCCCTCTCATTTTCGCTTTTACTTTCCCTCTCATTTTCGCTTTTACTTTCCCTCTCATTTTCGCTTTTACTTTCTCTCTCATTTTCGCTTTTACTTTCTCTCTCATTTTCGCTTTTACTTTCACTCCTTTTTTCGCTTTCGTTACCTCTCTCATTTTAATTTTCGGTACTTTCACTCTCATTATCGAGAGGTAGTGAAAGCAAAAATGAGAGTGAAAGACCAAAAATTAAAATTAAAGAGAAAGTGATAATGAGAGTGAAAGTACCGAAAATTAAAATGAGAGAGGTAACGAAAGCGAAAATAGGAGTGAAAGCGAAAATGAGAGTGGTAGTGAAAGCGAAAATGATAGTGAACGACCAAAAATTTAAATGAAAGAGAAAGTGATAATCAATTTAACGATAATCGATATATTATAGATAATCGATATATGATCGATAATCGATATATTATCGATAATCGATATAGTATAGATAATCGATATATTATCGATAATCGATATATTATCGATAATCGATATATTATCGATAATCGATATATTATCGATAATCGATATATTATCGATAGTCGATTTTTTATCGATAATCGATATATTGTCGATAATCGATATATTATCGATATATATTATCTAATATCGATATATATTATCTAATATCATTTTCGCTTTTACTTTCACTCTCATTTTCGCTTTTACTTTCTCTCTCATTTTCGCTTTTACTTTCCCTCTCATTTTCGCTTTTACTTTCTCTCTCATTTTCGCTTTTACTTTCTCTCTCATTATCATATTATCTATAATCGATATATTATCTATAATCGATAGGTTTGAAATATTGAAGGTTTGAAGGTTTCAAATATTGAAGGTTTGAAGGTTTGAGGTTTGAAATATTGAAGGTTTCAAATATTGTAGGTTTGAAGGTTTGAGGTTTGAAATATTGAAGGTTTGAAAGTTTGAAGGTTTCAAATATTGAAGGTTTGAATGTTTGAAGGTTTGAAGGTTTCAAATATTGAAGGTTTGAAGGTTTGACGGTTTGAAATATTGAAGGTTTGAAGTTTTGAAAGTTTGAAGGTTTGACTGTTTGAGGTTGGAAATATTGAAGGTTTGACGGTTTGTGGTTTGGAATATTGAAGGTTTGAAGTTTTGAAAGTTTGAAGGTTTCAAATATTGAAGGTTTGAATGTTTGAAGGTTTCAAATATTGAAGGTTTGAAGGTTTCAAATATTGAAGGTTTGAGGTTTGAAATATTGAAGGTTTGAAAGTTTGAACGTTTCAAATATTGAAGGTTTGAAGGTTTCAAATATTGAAGGTTTGAAGGTTTGAAGGTTTCAAATATTGAAGGTTTGAAGGTTTGACGGTTTGAAGTTTTGAAAATTTGAAGGTTTGACGGTTTGGAATATTGAAAGGTTTGAAAGATTGAAGGTTTGAAATATTGAAGGTTTGAAAGTTTGAAGTTTTCAAATATTGAAGGTTTGACGGTTTGTGGTTTGAAATATTGAAGGTTTGACGGTTTGTGGTTTGAAATATTGAAGGTTTGAAGTTTTGAAAGTTTGAAGGTTTCAAATATTGAAGGTTTGAATGTTTGAAGGTTTGAGGTTTGAAATATTGAAGGTTTGAAAGTTTGAAGGTTTCAAATATTGAAGGTTTGAAGGTTTCAAATATTGAAGGTTTCAAATATTGAAGGTTTGAAAGTTTCAAATATTGAAGGTTTGAAGGTTTGACGGTTTGAAGTTTTGAAAATTTGAAGGTTTGACGGTTTGGAATATTGAAAGGTTTGAAAGATTGAAGGTTTGAAGGTTTCAAATATTGAAGGTTTGACGGTTTGAAGTTTGAAATATTGAAGGTTTGACGGTTTGTGGTTTGAAATATTGAAGGTTTGAAGTTTTGAAAGTTTGAAGGTTTGAAATATTGAAGGTTTGACGGTTTGAAATATTGAAGGTTTGAAGTTTTGAAAGTTTGAAGGTTTGACGGTTTGGAATATTGAAAGGTTTGAAAGTTTGAAGGTTTGAAAGTTTGAAGGTTTCAAATATTGAAGTTTTGAAGGTTTAAAGGTTTGAGGTTTGAAATATTGAAGGTTTGAAGGTTTGACGGTTTGAGGTTTGAAATATTGAAGGTTTGAAGGTTTCAAATATTGAAAGTTTGAAGGTTTGACGGTTTGAAATATCGAAGCTTCACTCTCATTTTCGCTTCCACTTTCTCTCTCATTTTCGATTTCACCCTCATTTTCGCTTTTACTTTCTCTCTCATTTTCGCTTTTACTTTCTCTCTCATTTTCGCTTTTACTTTCTCTCTCATTTTCGCTTCTACTTTCACTCCTATTTTCGCTTTCGTTACCTCTCTCATTTTAATTTTCGGTACTTTCACTCTCATTATCATTTTCGGTTTCATTTTTGATTTCACTCTCATTTTCGCTTCCACTTTCAATATTATATATATATATATATATATATATATATATATATATATATATATTATATAGAAGGTTTCAAATATTGAAGGTTTGAATGTTTGAAGGTTTAAAAGTTTGAAGGTTTAAATGTTTGAAGGTTTGAGGTTTGAAATATTTAAGGTTTGAAGGTTTGAAGGTTTGACGATTTGGAATATTGAAAGGTTTGAAAGATTGAAGGTTTGACGGTTTGAAGGTTTGAAAGTTTGAAGGTTTCAAATATTGAAGGTTTGAATGTTTGAAGGTTTGAAGTTTTGAAAGTTTGAAGGTTTGACGGTTTGGAATATTGAAAGGTTTGAAAGATTGAAGGTTTGGAAGTTTGAAGGTTTGAGGTTTGAAATATTGAAGGTTTGACGGTTTGAGGTTTGAAATATTGAAGGTTTGAAGGTTTGACGGTTTGAGGTTTGAAATATTGAAGGTTTGAAGGTTTGAAAGTTTGAAGGTTTGACGGTTTGGAATATTGAAAGGTTTTTAAGATTGAATATTTGAAAGTTTGAAGGTTTGAATGTTTGAAAGTTTGAAGGTTTTCACCCTCGTTTTCGCTTCCACATCCTCTCTCATTTTCGCTTTCACTTTCTCTCTCATTTTCGCTTCCACTTTCTCTCTCATTTTCGCTTTCACTTTCTCTCTCATTTTCGCTTTCACTTTCTCTCTCATTTTCACTCCTATTTTCGCTTTCGTTGACTCTCTCATTTTAATTTTCGGTACTTTCACTCTCATTATCATTTTCGGTTTCATTTTTTATTTCACTCTCATTTTCGCTTCCACTTTCAATAATATATATATATATATATATATATATATATATATATATATATATATATATATATTATATAGAAGGTTTCAAATATTGAAGGTTTGAAGGTTTGAAGGTTTGAAAGTTTGAAGGTTTCAAATATTGAAGGTTTGAATGTTTGTAGGTTTGAATGTTTGAAGGTTTGAGGTTTCAAATATTGAAGGTTTGAATGTTTGAAAGTTTGAAGGTTTGAAGGTTTGAAATATTGAAGGCTTAAATGTTTGAAGGTTTGAGGTTTGAAATATTGAAGGTTTGAACTTTTCAAATATTGAAGGTTTAAATGTTTGAAGGTTTGAGGTTTGAAATATTGAAAGTTTGAAGGTTTGAAATATTGAAGGTTTGAATGTTTGAAGGTTTGAATGTTTGAAAGTTTGAAGGTTTCAAATATTGATTATTAATTTAGAATAATTTGTGTTTGTGGGTTATATGTATATATAAATCAAATAATAATTAGAAATCACCACATATTACACCCCCACACATTCTATTTTTTTTGGGCAGAAATTTTGATGGTTAGTTTCCATAAATTAAGGGTCCCACATTTTACTCCGATGTGCTTCTTCCTGCATTTTAATTATAATATGACCTTGGGTCCCTTCAATGGCGTGGAAAGGATATGTGGAGTATTTGTGTCTTTCCTTCAGATGGCACGGGCTAACTGAATGAATGGCAGACCCATTCATGAGGTTAATCCTGTTGGCCTGATCCTGTCGGAAGATGGTGCTGGTCTATGGATCTGGTGGCCATTTTCCATACCCTTCCTGGGGTAGGCGTGAGACACAACTCCACTCTTGTCCACCCTCGACATTGACACACAGTGACGAAATGATGACAAAATTTTTTTTGATATTCGGAGGATATATATATACATATTTTTGGTGTGTGTGTCTACCATAGATATAGAACTTATAGAATATAGAAAAGACAATTTGCACATCGAATTTTGGTTGCTGCCCAACTTAGCCTTGTTTTCATCGCATATCTATCAAAAATTGAAGTCATCAATTTTTTTTTTATCAAGAGGGGGGGTAATGTGGTGATCTGTATGAATTATTATTAAATTATTAAAGAATTATTATGAACTTATAACTTATAAGAATTATTATAGATTTAAGCATTAACAATTGTAACATTGACCTGCAATGTTTTTAATGTTGGATCTGCGACTGTTGATGAAATAACAAAATGTCATTGGTCGGACGAAGTCAAGGAGAGGAGAGGGGGAAAATTGGTACACGACAGTTTAATCTTAATCTCGTCACTCTCATCTCTGATCTCAGCCAAGAAGTACCTCACTGCCTCTCCCTCTCCAGACTTTGTTTCAGGCTTGTATCAGAAATTATATAATTATTTGATGTATGAATATTATTTGCATGTGTATGTATATATATGTATATGTTAAATAATTAATTAAAAATAAAATTAAAATTAAACAAATAACAAATAACAAATGAAAAGAAACGATAAACAAAATTTGATAGATCCCAAGCTGGGAATCCGACCTTTGTGTCCCCACACCAAGAATGTTAGTTTCAGTAGCATTGTTACAGTGAGTGGTACCACATCAGATCATATCATATCTATCATATCTACTTACCTTAGATGCCATTTGTTTGTTTAAAATCTGTGAGTAGCTACTCTTTTATAAGATGTATTGGAATTTATTAATTAGTAATAAGTAATTTCAAGTGTTAAAACTACCAACACAATTACAGTTCGAATTTTTGTGTGTAAAATACATCCATTGTTAATAAGTTTTTATTTTAACGACAATTTTCCTTCTCTTTCAATTTCCTTCCTTATTTTTGAATTTTGTTTTCGATAAATAACTTAACATAAATTTGTGTTGGTCAATTCCGGGCCATATTATTATAAATATCTTTATCATACCATATCATAACTACTGTCGTTAAAATAAAAAATACCATATCATTATCACTTTTTATTAATTATCACATCTTAAAATAAGTCTTTAATTTCGATATCTATTATGTTCAATTTGAAATTACTTTCATAGTGAAAGAATATTTATTTAGAACAAAAAAAAGAGAGAATTTTTGTTTTGTTGTTCAGTTTATTTCATTTTTTTGATCTATAAAGGGTTCATTTTATTTGTTTATTAACTTTCTTACTTAATTTGTAATTTATTAGAAGGTGATTTCATTTTATTTTTGATAGAACTGTATATAATTTTGGTTATTTTATTTCAAATTTACTTCAAAGTATTGATTATTTCCTCAAGTTATGTTACAAAGTTCCTGTATTATCGGTCTTTAATACTCACAGCGTATTTATTTACCTCCCGCATTATCTTTACAACACGTAGCCATTATTATATACTAGCTTTTATCATTTATTTTGTTTCAACTGATTTATAAGCAATTCATTAATTGAATCTATTGATATAAATAATAAAAAACAAAACAAATATTGATATTTACAATTTATATAAATTCATTTCTCATACGTTAACTATTTTAAATTTATTTCATTTTAACGTTTTACTTTATTTTACCTTTAACGTACATTGGTATCGTTTTGTCGAACGTTTGTCTGTATGTCTGTAGGTACAGTCAGTGCAGTCTAGCGTAACTTCATAGAGTTTTATTCTATTAATAACGAACTTATAAATTTATTTTGATTTAACTTTATCTATTAGTAAATCTTTTTTTTTATTATCATTAATTTTAATTTTTAATTATTATTAGTGATTATTTAAATATTTTTTTATCATTCTTTTCACATCATTTATTTTTTCTTTGTTGAGAAATTTTCTCTCGATTTATTTTTCATTTGATTTTTTACTTTTATTGCGTATGTTCGCTGATTATTTTTCTTTTCTTTGTAAATAGTGTATATAATTTACCAGTTGGTTTGTATGTTATTTCATTTTCTATGTGGATCAGAGTTTGATATTTTTTCTCAACGTTATTTGTTTATATTTTAGTGCAAGTTTGTATATCTGTCTCGATATTTTCTCTGCTTAATTTTAACCTCCTAATTAACAAATTCCTACCTATCCAGTCATTATGGGGGACGCGGAGTTAACCGTAGAACAAAAAATTAAACTTGCTAAAAAACGATTGCAAGCAGCAGCGGATGAAATAAAATTAATTCGAGATAAATGTAACGCTGCGGCCGCTGATCCAACTTTAATAAACGCATTTCGAGGAATGTTTAGATCTATAGATACTATTTATAATAAATTTATGGATGAGTGGAAGACTTTAGAAATTTTGTATGTAATAGCGGATAAAGAAGCAGAATTTCCATCCCAGAGAGATACTGAATCTTTTAAAACTGTTAAACGTTATTATTATGAAGTTGGGGGAACTTTTGAGGCTCTTTGTCAAACCCCTAGAGAAGTGACTGCTTCCACAGGCCCTAATCTTGATTTGAACATATTAAATCAAAGTTTATCTGCTCGAATGCGACTTCCACCTATACATATTCCTAAATTTTCTGGTCAACTTAGAGAATGGCCTTTATTCAAAGATACATTTTTGTCGATAATTCACGACGAACCTTCGTTAACCAATATTGAAAGATATCATGTCTTATTAACTAATTTACAAGGTCGAGCGTTATCTATTATTAAACATATCCCTATAACTGACGCAGGTTATCAACAAGCCTGGGATGCATTATTAAAACATTATGATAGCAAACGCCGACTTGCAGCTGCTTATATCGATAATATTTTGAATTTCAAACCTTTGGTTGGTAAACCTACTTCATCATCACTTAATAATTTTCTTCAAGTAGTTACTGAAAGTGCTACAGCCTTCGAGAAAATGAATGTTCCCAATGCTTCCAAGTATATTCTTTTTGAATTAGCTGTCCGTGGATTAGATAGTACAACGAGAGAAGCATTTGAAACAAAACAAACTGATATTGAATTTCCCACCTGTGATATTTTAACTGAGTTTGTACGTAAAAAAGTCAAAGCATTAGAGTTAACAGAAGGAGAAAAAGGGGTCCCTGAAAAGTCACTAGCTGTTAAAAAACCTGTTTCGCCACAACAATATAATATTAAAAATTCTAAATCTGCTAGCAAATCTACAACCACATTTTTTACTAAAGCTACTTCTTCTAATAACACTCCTGCTAAAATTGGAAAAGGTTTTTCTACAAAAATGAATAATTCATCTAACACACCTACCGGCCCTCCCACATGTTTTCTTTGTAAACAACGCCATAAACTCACTGATTGTCCAATTTATGAAAAAGCTTCACCTGAAGAACGTTTTAATAAATTAGAGAATTGGGCTATTTGTAAAAATTGTTTATACCCTGGGCATCGAACGAAAGAATGTGGTTCATCTTGGAGATGTCATACATGTGGCGGCAAACATCATACCACCTTACACTTTGTGAAACCTTCCGCGTCTCAACCGTCTAATACCCAAACACCTTCAAATTCTTCGAAAAAAGAGGAATCTAAAGAAACTTCCTTCAATGCTTTTGCTGATGTTTCATCCGATATATCTTCGGAAGTTCTTTTAGGTACTGCTGTTGCACTGATTTGTGATAGAAAAGGGTTTTATCATGAAATAAGATTGGTCATTGATAGCGGAAGCCAATATTCTTTTATTACTGAATCATGCGCCTCTAAATTAGAATTAGAACTTTTATCTTTTAGTAAGTCAATCTCAGGAATAAATCAGTCCACTTTATGTTATCCAGATAAGAAAGTCACTTGTAAATTACGACCCCTAAATGGTATATTACCTGAACTTAACTTAACACTAGCTATTGTGGTTCCTACCATTGCACCTCAAATACCTCAAAGAAAATTGTCATCAGATCTTTATAATAACTTTAAACATTGCAACCTTGCTGATTATAATTTTTGCCGGCCAGGTCCTATAGATTTCTTACTAGGTGCAAACCTTTTCTTAAATATTTTAATGAACACTAATCCTAACAATGAACAACATAATGAATTGCAAACTCCTAAAACATTGAATACTATTTTTGGGGAAGTGATTATTGGCAAATGCGATGAAGGGCTTAGTTCTACAGCTACGTCACTATTTCTCACCGACGATCAGAATATTAATACAATAATGCATCGATTTTGGGAAGTGGAAGAGATTAGAGAGGACCTCCCAAAGATGTCTGCTGAAGATTACTATTGCGAAGAACACTTCCAAAATACTCATACCAGAACTCCTGAAGGGCGTTATGTAGTGGCTTTGCCTTTTAAAAATCCACCTATCCAATTAGGGCTCTCTCGTCCACAAGCACTGAAAAGATTAAATAATTTAGAAACTAAACTTAGTCATGATCTATTATTCAGCAAAGAATATCACACATTCATGAAGGAATATCTTGAATTAGGGCACATGGTCCAAACTAATAAATCTGCTAACTACATCATACCTCACCACGGTGTCCATAAGATAGTTGCTGATGTACCGAAATTAAGAGTTGTATTCGACGCTTCGGCTAAAACATCTAATGGTTCACTTAACGAACATCTACTTTCTGGTCCTAAACTACAAAAAGATATTAGCGATATCTTGTTAAATTTTCGACGTCATAAATTTGTCATAACTGCGGACATCGTTAAGATGTACCGCCAGGTTTTAGTCACTGAAGAAGATCGATCGTATCAACATATACTATGGAGATTTAATGAAGATCAAGAAGTAAATGAATTCGAATTAACCACTATTACATATGGACTAAAACCGTCTCCTTTCATGGCCCTGAGAGTTATTCAGCAGTTGGTGATAGATGAAGGTGATGAATTTCCCTTGGCAGCCCATAGTCTTACCCATGATATCTATGTAGATGATATTGCCTCTGGTGCCCCAAGCATGACACAAGCGTTAGAGTTAAAGGAACAACTTATTGAACTATTATCAAAAGGGTGTTTTAAATTGAGCAAATGGGCCAGTAATTGTCCTATTATAATTCATTCTGTAGAGGATGAATCCTCTTTACAACCACACTCTTTTAAAGAAACTGATGACTTGGGAGTCAAAATACTTGGTTTACAGTGGGATCCTGCTAAAGATGTGTTCTCTTATTCCATTAAGCTGCCTAACCTGCCTCCAACCAAAAGATCAATATTGTCTACTATAGCAAGAATTTACGATCCTCTTGGTTACCCATCTCCTACTGTATTTTACGTAAAAATCCTGCTTCAAGAAATATGGAAGTCTGGTCTAGACTGGGACGACATCGTTACTCCAGAAATACAACAATTATGGCAAGATTATTTGTCAGACATAGCCAATTTAAATCAAGTTATCATACCCCGATATATGCTATTAGATGATACGTCTCATGAAGGTTCTATTTTTGGATTTTGTGACGCCTCCCAACGTGGCTATTGCGCAGTTTTGTATTTAGCTACTAATCACAACAAATCCAAACAAGTTTTCCTTCTAAAATCTAAAACTAAATTAGCCCCTATCAAACCTATGACCATCCCGAGATTAGAGCTCTGCGCCGCTCTACTCTTAACACGATTATATAAATCAATTGCGAACTTTATTGAACACATGAACATTCAATCAATACGTTTCTTCACCGATTCATCAACAGTTTTATCTTGGCTTCATACTCCAGCACATACCTTGAAGACATTCGTCGCTCATCGTGTCGTTAGCATTATCGAAATCATTGGAACCTCTTCTTGGCGTCATATTAAATCATCAGATAACCCGGCAGATTGTGGATCAAGAGGACTACTTCCATCACAACTAATTGAACATGACCTATGGTGGTCAGGACCACCGTGGATGAAGAACACTGGCCGACTAGCAGTATTTTAATACCTTCAACAGAACTACCAGAAGTAAAGAGTAATTGTATTACGCTAGCAACTACAGAAGCAGAACCTGTTATATCATCTGAATTATCAGAATTTGTCCAATGGACTGAACGTTTTTCAAAATACCGGCGTTTGATCCATACCTTAGCTTATGTTCGTCGATTTCAACCTTCTTCTAAATTCCCTAACAACAGAAGACCTAGTGGTCCTATAACTTCTAAGGAATTTGAAGCCTCTAACATACAATGTATTAAACTATTGCAAAGATATTATTATCCGGAAGCCTTTAATAATTCTAAACCATCACAACTTTTATTGAGTCTTAATGTTTTCTTAGACCGAGTGGGAGTTCTTAGGGTGGGCGGTCGTTTGCGACATTCCGACCTTCCTGATGAATCTAAACATCCTATCCTATTACCTAAACGCTCCCATTTTACTAACATCTTGGTAGATTATTTCCATTTACAGCACGCACGCTCCCGGCCCAGCAACTACACTCGCCGCCATTCAACAACAATACTGGATTCCTTCAGGACGAAGTTTGGTTAAACAGAGAAAATTCAAATGCCTTGTCTGCTTCAGAGCGACGAAAAAACAATTCATACCTCGTATGGGAGATCTTCCTCCAGATCGATTTACAACAGTCAGAGCGTTTTACCACACTGGTGTGGACTTTGCCGGACCATTTCTGTGCAAAGAATCTTCACGACGCAAAGCTCCTGAAAGGAAAGCCTACTTATGTCTTTTTGTATGCCTCTCAACCAAGGCAGTACACCTCGAACTAGTATCAGCACTATCCACAGAGGCCTTCATTGACGCTCTGGATCGTTTCATCGCCCGTAGAGGCAAACCTTACAAGATCATGTCTGACTGCGGAAGAAATTTTGTTGGAGCTGCGAATTATCTCGCTGATCTTGAGTCATGGCATGACTCGCCAGAAACAAGAAAACACCTAATTGAGCATGTGAGTCATCAACATATCGAATGGGATTGCAACCCTCCCTATGCTCCCCACTTTGGAGGCATATGGGAAGCAGGAGTGAAGTCAGTCAAGACCTTACTTCGAAAAATCATTGGGAGCAATCCCTTTACACCAGAGGAACTAGCTACGCTGTTCACCAAAGTGGAAGCCATACTAAATTCGAGACCACTGCAACCATTATCATCTGATCCGGAAGATCTGCAGCCACTCACTCCTGGGCATTTTTTAATTGGAGGACCACTTACAGCCTTACCAGAAGCAGACGTTACAGAACTACCAATTAATCGCCTAAATCGCTGGCAACGTATCCGAGAGCGCATTCAGAACTTTTGGCATCGTTGGCGCACTCAGTACATCCAAACCTTGCAACAACGCCACAAATGGCGTGCCAACACTCCCAACGTCAAGAAAGGAGATTTGGTGCTGCTTAAGCAAACCAGAACACCACCTATGCAATGGCCTCTAGCAAGAGTTCTTGAGGTATATCCTGGTGCAGATAAAGTTATTAGAGTAGTCAATCTGAAAACATCTCAAGGCATTTGCAAACGTCCAGTTGTCAAGCTGCTACCACTACCACACCTTTCTGAAGACAACTAGCGACTCATCATATCATCGCCTACATGTAATCCCGAGCTTGGAATCCTCCAAATTTTGGTGGGCGGTTTATGTTAAATAATTAATTAAAAATAAAATTAAAATTAAACAAATAACAAATAACAAATGAAAAGAAATGATAAACAAAATTTGATAGATCCCAAGCTGGGAATCCGACCTTTGTGTCCCCACCCCTTAACTAAGAATGTTAGTTTCAGTAGCATTGTTACAGTGAGTGGTACCACATCAGATCATATCATATCTATCATATCTACTTACCTTAGATGCCATTTGTTTGTTTAAAATCTGTGAGTAGCTACTCTTTTATAAGATGTATTGGAATTTATTAATTAGTAATAAGTAATTTCAAGTGTTAAAACTACCAACACAATTACAGTTCGAATTTTTGTGTGTAAAATACATCCATTGTTAATAAGTTTTTATTTTAACGACAATTTTCCTTCTCTTTCAATTTCCTTCCTTATTTTTGAATTTTGTTTTCGATAAATAACTTAACAGTATAATTTGAAAATATATTGTATTTTTGGGTCCCTTATTTTTTGTAACTGGCTTATTGCTTCTCCTATTTTTCGGTCCACGAACCTTTTGAGCCCATTTAATATTTTCAGGGAGAAGGGCCATTACAGACGAATGACTTAGATTTCCTCTGAGAGTATTGTTGAAGGTGAATATGCATTGGCTTGTATCCATTAAGATAGATTTGGGATCTCTCTGTGCACCTAGTCTGTTAGGCAAATGATATATGTGCCAAGTTATTGCAAGAGATAGAGCAAATAAAATAGGTTTTTGTTGCTGTGAAGTTGCTCAGTACAATCAATTCAGTTAAATTGTACTGAACAAGTTCCCCTTTATTTGGAAATTCTGCTGGCAATGAAAACTATAGGCTTGATGCATCCCTTATTATGCTGGTACAGCTTAGTAGTGATGATGTTTTTGCTCTGAGTCCTGTGGTTTACAGGATTAGATTTGAAGTTCCCTCTCAGTCTCGCCAGATGAGTGTGCAACCTCCATGGTAGACATATTTGCTGTGTTGATACTTAGCTGAATTATTGAAGTTCTGCAAAAGTTTTTGAAAGTTATCAAAGTTGTTAAATGGTTGATGTTAAAGTCAAAAGCAAATACTCCAATAAACAAACCTTATTTTTATTGTGTACTGACAGCAAGATGTAAATGACAGTCAATAAAAAATATTATTCACTAAATGTAATTTCTTTCATTCACCATGATTTCCCTCCCCCCTGACCAATTTGATTTTTCATTGGTTGTATTGGTGTATTAACTTGAGATGAAAATATCATTAATCATTTTATTTATTTAATGTTGGTTGTATCCCTTAAAGTAGTAGTACCCAACTTTTTTCTAACCCCTAGGCACATTTATAGGTTATATGTCAGGAGTGGGCGACATATTTTTGGTTTGTTTTTTAATTTTGTTTGGTTCAATATAAATTGGATGTTAGAAATTGGTGAGAATACTTAGATGTAAGGATATATTTCAAGTTAAAAGTAACATGAACCCTTTGAATGTGGTGCTGATTATTATATATCTTAGATACTGCTATACTACTACCACTCACCAAACCAACATAATTATATGGAAGAACTATTGTTTTTGGTTACTTATAAATTATATGCAGGATAAAATGGCACAGAATGCATTCTAAAATGGTAATAAACTATTTATTGGACACCAACATTCTGACTCGAATTGCATGCCTTCATCAGTGCTGAAAAAAAAGTTGGGAAAAATATAAAAATAAAATAGTTGGATCCAGAATAATGATAATAATAATATTTATTTTTTGGTAAAAATTTTAATATAATAACAAAAATAGTATGACAGAATAATTGATAGTAAAAATAAAATAACTTATATCGTTAATAGATCCTTGGAAATAAAATTAAAAACAAAGAATAATATGCTAATAGTTGCAAGTAGGAGAAAGACTAAAAGTAAAAAAAAATAATGCAATTTATCAAGCGAGTGCTAGATGTAATGCTTGCATTGGTGCAAGAGGACAACATTTTGAGCAATATTTATATTAAAAAGAACATAACATAAATATAAATGTAAATATATTGAAAAATAAAAAGAGACCTTACATAAAAGTTAAGACCGAGTAAAAATTCCAACGAAAAGCCCTTTGTCTCCAAACTAAACGAAAAACTAATTTAAATTTCCGTTTTAGTTTGGAGACTAAGGGCTTTTCGTTGGAATTTTTCCACGGTCTTAACATAAATGTAAATAAATAAGTATAAAAATGAAAACTGGTTTTGTTTCTTTTTTTGCGATTTTCTCTAAAACTAAGCAAAAACAAGCAAATCTCTCAAGGACTTTTTGTCTTAGTTTTTCGGTCCCCTATAAGTTTCTGAAGTTTTGTCATTTAAATTCGGGACACCCTATACATTATATTATATATTAACAAACTTTAATTGTTAATAATGATAAAATGTTAATAAATATTCTTGTACTTTTCCTTTTCCTTCTTGAGACTTTATCTTCTCATGGTTCATCCCCGACATGTTTTGTCAGTTCCCCTTTTTACTTTTTCTTTAATACCATTAATTAATGTTACCCACACGTCGTATCTAGTTTATTTATTTGTTGACATCATCAACCTTGGGATGAAATCAAATTTTATATAATGTGAAAAACCAAATTTAGAGGAAATAAAGGTAGATATAACTATATAAATGTATTTATTTTATTGTAATGAGCTTTATTTTTTTTTTTACATTGATGAAACACCATTAGGTTTTCAAAAGTTTTAAGACATGCTTGCAAACTTTGTGCATTCACACACTCACAGACGTTCATATTCACTAACAAACATATATTACTTCATTATCTATCGTTTGTATTCTTATCTGCATTACTATAGTTACAAATTTTTGTAAAAATAAATTATTTCGTACAAATTATTTTTATAATTGTCAATTAAACAAAATGGTTAACAATCGAAGTAATAGAAAATAATATTTTGTTGGATAATAATTCAGTCGAGTAAGCTACAGACGGTTTCGATTACAGCTTCAACATTCACAATGAATATATGTAACATCATTTTAAGAAAATTATAAATAATCGATTTTTTCATATGGATAATGGTAAAAATACAATTCCAGATTTCAAATCGATTTTCAAATTCAATTCGAAATGAAATTCAAAATGAAATTTTTTGTAAGCATGTTACATAATACTCTCATGGAAATAATTTTTCTAAATATTCAATTGAAGTCAATTGAAACTGGTTGTCAACAATGAAGGAAGAAGCCATGGTAGGAAAACATACATAGCCACATTCACTCAGAGCCGTACACTATACACATTTTAACAGTCAGCAGCTTAGCAAGTGAACAGTATTGCATTGCTTAATCTTTTAAAAAATTTCAGGCGCCAGTTTTCGATTTCTGTTCTTGCCATCAACAGCTAATGTCTAAAAAAATAATTTTCTTCTTCTATAAATTATTAATAGGGGAGCGCTGAGTTGACATGCTCATCGTCCCGGATTAAATCCGGCTCTGGCAGATAATTTATTTAATCTGTTTTCCACCTGAATTCTCTGGGATCTGGCTACCCTCCTCAGTTTCACCGAGCCTCTATAAAGTGAGTACCCTTAAGGGGGGGGGGAGACCTGGCGGCTGAGAGTGATATGGACAAATCACTCCTCTACAAAAGCTACAAAGAGTACAGCCTCTACCGCGTATTGAAACCCAAGGCCCCTCACGAGTTGTAGTTGTACAGGTAGGATCTAATGGGTACTACAATTTATTCATTAACATTTCTTTAATTATCATGTCTAAGTATCCTAGGAAATAGAGGAGATGTAGATAGGACTGATAAAGCCCAAGTGTAAGACACTTTTTAAACTGATTTTTTGTAGCCGAGTGAATGTGAACGATAAAGTTTATTTTTATTGAACGATCCTTTCACCATCGATTATTTGATCGAAAAATACTGACTTTGGAAGGCTATAATACCCAATTACTTAACAATTAAAATTGTAGAATACTTCATGTTTCCACAATTGTTAACAATAAATATGGAAAAGTGACAAATGGTCAAGTAAACCATAATGGTAGATAAAAACACAAATAGGCACACTCATATTTTTTTCTTACATTAATTACTTCCACCAACAACGTAAAAAGTATGTCGACATAGCTGTTATATTAAGGTGTGCTTAATACGAATAATATGGTTTAAATACAGACTTGACTTGAAATCAAACTTATTTAATAGCTCTTAAAGACGGGACCAATATAATTTTGACATACAGCCACATCAGTGCAGTAACTCATTACGTTAATGCCACTTGTTGCCAAGGGATAATATCAATCCATACAAAATCATTTTCGATCGAGATTACCCATTGTAAAATAATTAACTTTAATAATAAACGGGATAAATATTACAGACATGCTATTTGCATTAAATTTGCTTTTAAATCTCCATCCGAATCATAAAAAATAGGAATTTTTTATAATGCAGGATAAGAAGTTTGTTTTGTATAGAAGAAAGAAGATTAGGTTTCATACAAGAAATAAGTTTATTTTTCTATTTGAACCTTCCACTTTCCAATGATTTTTATTTGAATAATTCATTTGGGTTTTAGAATCATGTTGGTACTGCCCAAGTTTACATTATCAAGATGAAGTGAATGCACATATTCGTAAGTGTTATTCTTATATTTTTATTGATTTCTTTCTTTTTTTTCCAGTCCCTAAAAGTATTGTTTTACAGAACCACTGTTGGTAATGACTTCTGACATGGAATGACTAAATAGATACATAAAATACAAAATCTTCGTTCAAATTGATTATTTTTATGTAATAATTACGGACATTTTTATATAATGGATTTTGTTGACCACAATATAAAGGGAATATTATGTATAATTTTCTTGTGACGCTTATTTGACTTTATTCATAAATATTAAATTATATCTCTTCTTTTATTAGAAAATAATTATTTTGACTATTATAATGACTTTGAAATGATTTAGACTTATTCTTGCCATATTATTTTCGTCTATTTGATAGTTTGTATTTAGTTTTGAATCAACAGATTAATGGAATTTTTTAAAAATATTTAATAGTTTTAATACTTTATAGGGAGGGGGCTGAAGAAAATATATTTCATTGATTTGTTAACCATCCATTAAAATTGCTTGAAGCTGCTAATGTTAAATTTACTACAGAAATTTTGTTCCAGCACAACAATTTACACAACAATTTTTTCTTTTTCTTCGGTATCAATCAATCAAGACTGTCACTACAACCCGGTACGGGTCTTAAGGCTTCGCCTCCACTCTTCTCTGTCCTGTGCCAAGGTCCTCCAAGCTCTAGAACCAATGACCTACCTGACTACCTGCATCTGTCGACACTGCATTGAAAAAACTGTCGACACTTTCAATTGTGTAGGCACCGAACTTGATGGTAGGTTGCGATTGCCTTGAAGTCTTAGCCACCATATATTTAGTATTGGCTTAGTACGGCGTCCAGCATTTTCCAAAACGAGAAGGCCTGTTGTAAATCCCTCGATGTTCTTCCCACTATGTCTATGTTATCTGCATAAGCCATTATTTGGATGGACTTATTCGACATTGTAAGCGTGACCTTATAATAATCCTAAGTCCCTTGTGACCCTTTTCGAGTGCAAAATTGAATAACAGGAATGAGGGCCCATCCCCTTGTCTCAGACCCCCATTTGTTTTGAATAATGCTGACAAGTTATTTTGGATCTTTACCTGGCTTTTCAACCCCTCATCAGCAATTCCACAAGGCTTATCAATCCTCTGGAGACATTCATTTCTTCAATTCCTTGATACAGTTTATCCCTGATGATACTGTCATAGGCATTGGTGAAATCCACGAAAAGGTGGTGAGTCGTAATATTGTACTCTCTAATCCTTTCCATAAGAGTTCTCAGGGCAAATTTAATCGACACAAGACCTACCAGTCAAAAATCAACTTTGGTACGTTCCCACCTCTCTCTGATCATGGGGAAGTCTTTGGTATACCACATTGGAAAGTACTTTTCAGGCAGAGCTTACGAGTGCTATGCCACGGTAGTTTCTACAATCCATTGGTCTCTTTTCTTGTGGAGAGGGAGGAAAAGGCCAATGAACCAGTCATGCGAGAGATTTTTACTTATAGAAAGTTTCCTTTGAATCTTCTTCTGCTACCTCTGTTGGTCCGTGTTACAGATCCGGTGGCTAACAGCTTTAAAATCAATTACCAGTTGCCTCATCCCATATAAAGGATCTAAATTTGCACATAATATTGAAGTATTATATAATATAAGGTATTTTTATTCCACTTTTGATTTCGATTTTCTGTTGGTCTTCAGGTTTTCATTGATAGATGGATCGTGAGATTGTTTTCACGAATGCTTGTTCCGTATTTACTAACGGTATTTTTTTTTTTTGCACATGCTCCTTTCGACATTTTCCTTAAACCGTTTCAGATACAGTTTCACTTCGATATGATTCAGGGGCCGTTTATATTGCTTTTGAGGAAAGTTCTAAATCCGTTTTTCGATCTAGGTCAATTTTCAATTTCAAGTTTTAAGTTTGCAGGTGGTCTATATCCGAATTCAATATCGGATTTTCAATTGCGCTTGCGGATTTCTCTGTGCAATAAATGTTGAAGTATTATTTGTTATTGAGATATTTCACTATATTTTCGAGGATTCTATTGAGGATTCTATTCGCGTATGTGCATTTTCTTTTTTCATGGCTGTTGAAGTTTCCTTTCATGTAAAAAGCATTTTTTGTGTTTAATCGAAAGAAATCGAAGTTCCCATCTTAAGTAAAATATCTAAAACAAATATGAATTAAGAAATCCGCGGAGAAGCTTAAAGATTCTTATTTCAAAAGAAATTCCAATAGCAACGGAAAAGTAAATACATGCGCACTACAGAAAAAACCTATAATAAATTAAAAATAGTGTCCTAGTAATCCTAATAAACTGTACATGTACTGGAAAAAACTGATTGCCATGATAAATCAAAATGCACAAGCTCGATCAAAAGTTCAATTCACAATATGAAATCAAAACCCGCGAAAACATAGAATACACCGAAGATCTCATAGAAAACTCCAACAGTTACCGATAAGCGAAATGCGCATGTAGGATAAAAAAACTATTCCGAATGCTGAATTGGGAAATAATGTTCACGAAAACCTGAAAATCTAAAAAACGATAGATATCTCGAAATAGTTACAGTTATAATGATAATTCGAAATGTGCATGCACCATCACAAAATAGGCACGAGCTCAAAACTCGAATCAGAGCTCTCCCTATATAAAAATATTCCTTTATTACTCAAACTGAAAACAGTAATTATAAATACATATTTGCTATCAGGAAGATTTGTTTAGTTTTCCTCCTCTCTTCCACATACATACCTAAGCAGGAAGGTACATACATCATAAATAGTGTACAGAACTGATTTTGTTATTGGAAAAGCAATGTGTACGTTAATAGAATTAGTAAAATTCTAATTAGTAAAATTACAGGAGAAGGCTAGAAGTAATAGTACCAATCAATTCTATAAGTAGTATAAGTCAGTAATAGTACCAATTCTAGTATTACTTCTATATACTTCTAAAGTAACAGGAGAAAAAGAAGTTTAGAGCTATTACAGTAAGGTCCAACCCTCAAGTGCTATGGACTGGATAATTATATAATTTAGATATAACCGTTATTGCTACAGGTGTAAAATTAAGGCAGTCTGATTTGTATCATTATAAAAATCAACAATAATGATTTTTTTTTTTTTAATTCAGTGACACTGAAGTTCAGGATTCAAATGAGAAAAGCTGCGCAGGAACAGAGGGAACTGCCACTGGTTCAACGGCTGATTACAATATAAATGCACTATGGTAGTTATTGTGCAGCTAGTCGGCGTCAACTACAAAGGTAAGTCCTAAGTGACTTACCTAGAGCGGCTATTGTGATAGTGAATCCAAACCTCGACGTTATGGAACTGAAACAATTCACCAAGGTGGATCAGGCGGCATGTTATGTCAGATGGGGGAGGATATCCTTCGCCCTCGTGTCGTCATACATGCCGCCAAAGCAAAGGATAGAGGAGAACGTGGCCGCAGTAGAGACCATCGCACAGCGTTACAGGAGTATAGTGGTCTGTTCCGACACCAATTCTTGGAGCACATAGCTAAGATATATATAGATTATACATACCCCAGTGATGATCCGCCCCAGGATACGGAAGATGATAGAATGATTAGACGCACCACGGACTAAGGCCGGTCCTCAGCGCAGCGAGTTATCCACGGCAGTTCGGCTCAACCCGCGGGAAGGGGACCACAGAAGCACTGCTGAGAGTGCGCAGGGACGTGGAGGAGAAGGCGGAGAAGTATGTCATGCTCGTACTGCTTGACATATTCTTCGCCTTCGACAGCGTAATACCGCTGTAATAGTAAAACGGTATTACGATGTAATAGTGGCCCTGCGTACTACAGCGGCTGCAGGAATTCGACACCCCCAGCAATTTATACTCCCTCGTCAGTAGCTCCCTTAGTGACAGGAGTGTCAGGATAAGAGGTAGCTGCTATTAGGTGGAGAGGAAGATAGAAAGAGGATGCCCACAAGGGTCGGTCCTCAAGTCGGCCGCGTGGAAGCTAGTTTTCGACCAGTTTCTGGGGGAGCTAGAGGAGGAAGGGTTCCTTGCCACGGCCTACGTCGACGACCTGGCAGTCATCGTGGCCGAGAACAGCAGAGCCAGATTGAAGACGAAAGCGGAGAAGAGGTGCGCCAGTCTCGTAGCGGGTTGGTGCGTAAGGAGGAAATTGATTATGATCGCAGCCAAGACCCAGGCCATACTCCTCAGAGCCTTCACTGACAGGGTTCACCCTATCATATTGGAGATCCAGGGAGAGAGGGTGAGACTGGGTGAGAAGGTGGCGTACCTAAGCGTTAAGTTTAGGAGAAACTTCGACGCCACCCCTCACCTGGGATACCTGAAGGAGAGGGTGACCCTGTCATTCAACGGATTAGGAAGAATAGAATAGGATGCATTCTGGGACCTCAGGTATCCTACGATGACCATTCACAAAGGCCTGGTCATGGGTATCCTGAGATACCCATCCCCGGCGTAGGGCCGAAACCTCACAGAGCAACAGAAGCGGAGACTGACCACCATTCAGAGACTGGTTTTGCTGCGAGTCTGAAAGGCCTATAGAACGGTGTCACATGAGGCGGTGCAGGTGTTGACCGGAGGGATGACCCTGGACCTCGTCCTGAGGGAGGATGCCTTAAAATACGAAGTGAAGGGGCAGGGGCTCGCGGCGCTCCCGGAGGGACTCCGTCAGAGGATTGGGAGACCTCCAACTGGTGGAGGAAGATGGTTAGGGAGGATTCTATTGAGGAGTGGAACGGACGCTGGGTGACGAGCCATAAGGGCCTCCATGTTGAGGAAGTTCTTCCCCACCGTCCAGTCAAGAATGGCAGTTATATGGGTCCTCCCGGACTACTGGGTCTCGCATATGCTAACAGGACACGGAGGGTTCCGGGGAAAGCTCAGTGAGCATAGAAGATAGGTGGACCCCAGAGTAGAAGGAAGTGGTCGGGCCTGCACAGGAGAGGACCGAAATGACCGCACGGATGCGGACTGACCGGATGCTGACCGGACGGATGCCGCGGACCAGGAGGGCTGGACGGCACCCGGACCGATGCAGACCGGCCACGAGGCACCGGACAGCATCATAGAACAATATTAATTATAAAAAATGTTCCCACTAATTATATAATACCCTCTCGTGTTACATAAAATAAGAATATATAAAGAGTTGATAATTGGCAGTGGTGGGCGTGCATAAAACCAACGCACCCTGTATGCCGGAAATGGCTGGTAGGAAAAAAATAAATAGATACCGCCTCGGAGTACCAAGTACTAATCTTATTCGCTTTGCTAATCTTATTATTTACCAAGGAAAGCAATTCATTATTCACTTTAATCTGTCCTCAAGCTTATTTGAAAGGCCCCCGTGTACAACTCTACAGTAGTCAAAGTGGGGGAAGCTGAGAGATGATACGAGGAGCTTACGGGAAGGCTATGTAAGGGGATGTCGAGAACAATGGAATAACTTCAGGGAACTAATTGACCGGCGGTATATTTGGGCAATGTGAGGTTTCCAGGAAAGGTTTTGGTAAAAAAATTGCTTAAGTTTTTGATAAAGGAGCTGAAAGTAATGATCGTTTAGGATTAATGTTGGGAGAGTGTCAATGGATGTAATGAGATAATTGGAGCCTATAAAAATGACCTCAGTTTTCATTGCGTTCAATTCCAGTTAGTTCAGCTTTGCCTAGAAACTGGCCCTACATATGTCTTTTTGAATACAGGTGAACGTAATTAATAGCTGAGAAGGAAGAAAGTACAAATATATTTGGAAATCATCAGCATATAGATGGTAGTAGGAACAGTGGTGAACTGATTTAGGAAGATCATTGGTGTAGCAGTTAAAAAGAAGAGAAGAAATGCTTGAGCCCTATTCCACTCCAGAGGACAGAAAAGGAAAGTGAAACCTGCTTAAGTCCTGCAAATTGGAAAGATTGGAACCAGCGAATATAGCTGTTCGAAAAAGACAATGGTTTTAATCAATTAATTTAATTTATTAGAATGGTACAAGTAATCAAAGACAGGATTAGTTTTTGTCGTCCATAGCGGTATGTATATTACTGGTGACTTTGATAAGTTCAGGTTGGTGAGAAAAACCGGGACGAAAACCTGATTGAAGTGAATCAAGGAGTTGGGAAAGAATGGATATCGAGTGTTATCTCTTTGAGAGGTATGTGGATGGAGGATTTGTTTATTGAATGAACTACTGCTTTTTTCCAAGCAGTATGAAATACTGCGTTTTGTAATGAAAAATTGTATATGAAGAGCAGGACAGGTAGGATATCGGGAAGGCATAATTTTAGCAATTTTACAGGAAACAGATCAAAGTCTGTCGATTTGGAGTGGGATTTCATGAAGGAGGAATTAAGGTCGGTGGGTAAAATTAAAGTTATCTGGGTTGAAAAATGGCGCTAATTTAAACTCAGGAGAAGATGATTTTGAAGTAATAGTTGAGGTAGACAAATATGAGTTTATTTCATCGGAAGAGGTAGAAAAAACTCTAGAGGAAGATGCATTACAGGGAGAAAGCTTTCGAAGGAGTTACCATTTAGACTTATGGCAGCGGAAAGGGCTTCGTGGAAGTAATCGGATTTTAGCTGTCTAATTGTTGACTGTGTCAAATTGCGGAGAACCCTGAACGCTTGATATTCATCAGTTGGTCTTGTACGCCTAAAGCAGTATAAAAGCCTCTTCCTTTGCATGTCTTTAATTTTTTGACAAATCCAGGGAACGGGATAGTGAGGGAAGGTTGAAGTTCTAGGTGAGGAATGGGTAACAAAGATATATTTGATATTGGAAGTGTGTATGTCAATCATGGAATCGATGGGGGTTTTAGTCGTGTTTATGAGATTCCAATGATATGTTAAAGGTTTAGGTAAAACATTGATGGAATTCGTAAAAATGAGCAGGTAAGGATTGGTATTTGGCGTGGCAGGAGGTTAGGACACTGGACATAACGGTGAAGGAGGAGAGAAGGGCTTAGTATTTGAGGGGAAGATGCTTTGAGAAATTAATTTTTTTTAGATGGATTAAGTGTAAAAAAGAAGTGAATGGAGCAAGTAGTTAATCAAAAGCGAGATTTAAATAAAAACGGTTGAGAATATTAATACTAAAAAAATACTACTACTATTCAAATATAATAAAGGAAAAATAATAAACAAATAATATTTGGAAATAATAATAAAGAAAGAAGATAAATCTTTATAAAAATATTTAAGCATGTAAAAGAATAACACTAATTTCAGAACCCTACTGCATTGAAGAATACAAAATTGAAAAATGAATCAAATTGAATAATAAAATAAAAAGGTAAGAAAATTCCGTGAGCACAAATGATTATCGTCCAGCTTGCGGGCATCTTGAGCCTGATCAAGGAAGACGACTTGGTGTTCGTCTTCTTTTCGACATCGTACCTTGCCCGCAGCGAAACATACTTATTTCATGTTACCCACCGCGTTCTTCTGACGGGCCGACCAGTAGAGGTGCCTGTTCGTTCTTGTCATTTTTCTGCCAACCAATATCACGCGTGGAAAAGTCTCTTTTTACTTTCCTCTATTGGATTAGGTTGTCCCTCACTGGCTGCCTAATTAAGCGTGCAATGACTAGCGTTGGTCGCGGGTCGGCTCTCCGACGCTGTACTGTGCCGAAGTCCTCCACATTTAACTTTATGAACAGGCCTGCACCGCACCGATACTTGTAACTAGAGTAGAGGTGGTCTTCCAGGTTCGGACTGAGATCCCTCGGATCTGTAGCCCTTTAACTGTTACATACGATATATGCCGGTGCAAGGGAAGTGCCCCCTATGCTATAGACGATATATGCCGACCTGTATCACACACGCCCTCAGTGCTAAAGATGATAATGCCACTGCACTGCTTTTCTATCTATTTGCTAAAGCCGAGTATAGACGACGCGACCTTGCTTCATTCTTATTCATATATCATTCACGTATCGTTTACTTAGGCTATCGGTGGCTACCTGCTCCGGCCAGGTAAAATACGTTAACAGACAGTAGTAAAGGGACGTAATGAAGATTAGAATGCAGGTAAAAAGTATGTAGCACAGGCCGTATGCAGCGGTTGGCCGACCCACTTAGCGCTGTGATGGAAGTAAAACTCTTCACTCGCAGCAGTTAAAGGGCTAGAGACCTAGATAATAGGCCCAGTTCGATTTTATTTAACCGGACTTAAATATCTCCTACTCGTGCCTTGAGGGCTTTATTCTCCGCCAAAATACCTTCTATATATTGTATTTTGTTTACCCCTCATGTGAAGTCCCCCTATTTATCGATAGCATTCTTATTATTTTTTTATTTCCTCCTGAAAATGGTTGTCAGTTTGTTTCACAGCCGCCAAAATGTCTGACATCGAGGGTTCCATATTTTTAATTGAAATAGGTTTTTCCCCCGTCTTAGTATTTTTAGGATGATCGCATTTTGTACATAACCATTTATTTTTTTGGCACATTTAAAGGCTTCTAAGTATTTTTCATTGAGATTGCAGCACAGCCTGTGAAATATAACACTGCATTTTGAGCAGTATACATTGTTATGTCATCGATGAAGTCATTACAAACCGTGCACTGAACAATATTGTGAACAAATACAATGAACTTACGGAGGAGTATTTATTTGTTGTTCTTGAACTACTGTCTAATGCTGCACGTATTAGGATAAATCCTTCGTCCTCTTTTTAGTACACGTAGCATTTTAAATTCTTAAATTATTTTTATTATCCTTTCCTCCAAACGTTTTATCGAGAATATGTATAGTATAATTATACTACAAATAATAAGTTATTTTATCAAGAAAAATATTAAAAATACCGAACAACGTAAAACTCTGAACTTGTATGGAATATACGGGCTTTGGAGAGAAGGATATTGACTAGTGTACCTCTGGCAAGACTAATGACTAACTGTGATTAACTATGAAGCTGCTAAATATAAATCTATCATAAACAAATAGAACTTGTCGTTATTTACTATATTATCACTTATTCAAAATGTATTATGAACTTCCTAATAACTATAAGGATTTTAGTACAACAGCAACATACATAAATAACTATAAGTAAAAATCTGAGAGAAATAACTCGAATTTCTACTTAGATTTTGTTACACCACCAGGCGCTAGCCATACTGCGGACTGAGGTTTACTTTTAGCCTAATATAGTAGATAGAATAACTATAACCAACTTTTGTCTTTGAAAATTTCCCAATAATAACAAAAATATCTCCCTACCGTTCGACGGAAGGCATAGCGCCTGGCGAAGGGTTAAGGAAGTTTTTTCGCATTATAAAATAAAATTTGATAACCTCTCAACATGCTATAAGGTGGTTCACGTTTTCTTAACCAGTTAAGCATGCTTAAAAGCTTAAAGAACGGGAGAGATTAAGAAGCGCGGAGGAGAGCCGGAAGTCCTATCAAAAGCTTAATGAGTGTGACCGTAGTCGATTGCCTTCTATGATGAAACTGGAACGCTCAAAAGGAAAAGGCGCAAGTACTTGCAAGATGGAGGCAGCATTTTGACAACCTGCTTAAAAAAGATGATGGATAAACTGTACAGAGCTAGAAGTGGCAGAAGACCTAACCTTCGGCATTTATATTTATATTTCTAATTCTAAGAGTAGCGAAGGACTCTAGTGATATGCTTGGAATGCGGAATCGGGTCGCTGCTGCACAGAGTAGATGGCGAAAACTGCTAGAAGAGGCACTGACTCAATAGCTTTGTGCATGAGATAAGCATGCTTACCTTGTGAACGTTCGTATTTGACCAGTCACTGGTTTAAGGGGTAGTGTTGATTATGTGATACAATTTGCAGTAAATAATTTTGTAAGTATGGTGCCCTTAACATGAGTTCATATAGTTCATTACTCTCGTTATTTATTAAAATAATAAATCGATACCTATTTATATGTTAACAATTTTACATATGGTTTAAGTTAAAGCATTCACTTTCGCGAAATAAAAACCTTGTTTCTACAATGAATTTTAATCAATTATCATACATAATCAATTTCAATAAGACCGTCTTTCTACTGTAAATATATAAATATTTCATATATAGATATATATTGATAGAAACATATGGAAATGAGAATTAAATAAATTCTTGTGTTGGGAGGGGGGTTCCCCCTATCTCTAAGCTGATAATATAATAGCCATCAATGAATAATGAAAAGAAGTAAAATAATTTTTCTATTGAGAGCTACAGTTGGGGTGGTAAAGAATATATGTATCTATATCTATTTCAAGATAAATATTGAATAACCAACCTGACTTGAGATTTGTTTGTTCATTTTCAGATTTGTTTAAAGAGTCGATTCAGTAAGGTCATACAGTTTAAAAAATAAAAAATAAAAATATATATATGCACCCTGATATATATTATTTAGTTACTAATTTATTAAGCAATGCATCACTGAACATGTATAATAAAAAGATAATAATTGGTTATTCTTAACGTCTTGGTATATTTTAAGAGAAAACAGTATAAAAGTTTTAGGCCTTTTTCAACAATATATATATAAATATCCCTTCACGCCAACAATATTATATACATAAATATTTTGAAGAAATAGTTACATAGGCCTTTAAACAACAGACACAGCCAATGTTTACGAAAGGTTTAGAACTAAATTCATTATATATACATAAATATGTATAAACATACTCACCCATATGCAGATCTTTCCCCCTATCACTCTCTCTCTCTCTCTCTCTCTCTCTCTCTCTCTCTCTCTCTCTCTCTCTCTCTCTCTCTCTCTCTCTCTCTCTCTCTCTCTCTCTCTCTCTCTCTCTCTCTCTCTCTCTCTTCTCTCTCTCTCTCTCTCTCTCTCTCTCTCCTCTCTCTCTCTCTCTCTCTCTCTCTCCTCTCTCTCTCTCTCTCACTCTCTCCCTCCCTCTCTCTCTCTCTCTCTCTCTCTCTCTCCTCTCTCACTCTCACTCTCTCTCTCTCTCTCTAATATATATATATATATATATATATATATATATATATATATATATATAAACTATAATCATTTGCATCATTGATTAATTATAAATTAATTAATCGTATGTACAAAAACATTAAATATAAAACTCCATACATTTTTATTGTTTTAGTCAATTCATGAAATTTTTTTCATAAGAAATTAAAATCTAAAGGAAACTATTGCTAATTTGGTAAGGCGAAGTATTCATGAATGGATACATTTAGGTTCATGAAACAATTAGACTAACCGTAGGGATTTATATACTACATACTATACATACTATACGAGTATCTTGTCAAAACTAACTCCTTTTACTTTAGTAGATACATCTTTTACACGGTGAAATGGAGATGATTAGATGACAACCTTAGGATCTAATTTCTATACTGAGGTATATGTGAAAGACATGTAAAGTCAGTCAGTGTCAATATTTTAAACATCATTTAGATCAAATTGTCAACAGCATAGATCGTTATAGATATAAATATTTATATATCGTAATTAATGTATTCCCATTTGGTGACGAGGCGTAGACTCCTACATACCACCATATTCAAATTGCAAGCAAAAGGACTAAAAATTATAAAGAATTGGCTTATAGGCATGGATTGGTTGGTCACTCAGAAATATACACGATTTTTTTTCCTTTAAGCTCACTAAGTTATCTACTAGCAATCAATTTAAGACAATGATATGTTTCGACTCGCCAACTTAGACGAAGGGCAAATTGATCGATACGAGATGAAAACTTACTAATTGAGGTGGTCAGCCACTGGCTGGTTGAAAATTAGGGCTAAAAAGCATCAAGCCAAGCATTTTTTTAAGTACACTGATTTTAACTGTCCTTTCAAATAACCTTCTAATACTAATATTTTTTTTAGATCATGAGAAATCAAACTGAAAAATGAATTCGGATATAAATGACCTTACTTCAACTATCTTCTTGTATCCCCGAGCCAGGCCTAGTAATTGTTTCATAAATGTATAATTATTTGTTCTATTATCTTTTTCTGAACTGAGAATCAAATACCTCGGCAATAATTTCCGCCAAGCAATATTTTAAAAACAAATTATGTAAATAGGATAATATAATGATTCTATGAGCAATTTAAAACACAATAACTGAGATTCATAATGAACGAATTTACTATAATTAATGCCATGTCGGTATGATGAGTAAGTTGGCCATGATGCTGAGTTGTGAAGGAGTAAGAGTAACTCTTGAAAATAAGATGTTTGGAAACCTTTGGATTACTATCTTGGTCCCTTCTTACTAATTTTAAGGACTTTTTTACTTTGCACGATCCCGAGTTGAATCATCCTAAAAAACTACTAAAATTTTCTAAACGTGTAGTAGAAACTCATGTATTCGTAAATAGTAAATTGCCATTCATGCAATAAAGCAATGATATAGATAATATATATATCATTCTTAATATCTTCATATTCCCGGTAGCGGGTTTGTGCTGGAGAATCCCGTTCCCCATAGAGTATCACCGGTGTTATGAATGTTTCATAATGTCTGATTTTGGCCCTTCCTTGAGAGATTCTTTTTGTTCTATAAATTGCTGACTAATTCTTGTCGCTTGTACATATCCCTTATTGTAGCTCTGAGCTCCTCAGATAATTAAACTGCCTCACTCACTTAATATTCCGGTATTTACTCTCGATTTCTACCTGACTAATGATGGGGTATTTAGTCATTATTTCTATTTTGTTTCAAACGATATTTTTAAAACAGCTTTCTCTATTATTTCCGTTAGATCATTAATCTTTTCAACCGCCTCCTGTTCACTTTCCACAATTAGAGATTTCAGTATTAGCGAGTAGATCCACCAACGTCTGGTTGGTCTCTCACATTCGAGGCCTGTGAAGTAGTGCAAAGAGATCAATGCTATGAGATAATATCTGATTTACATTCGATCCCCAGCAATCCCAGAACTGATCACTCTAAAAGACTATATTTTAACTTCGATTCACTTAAACTACAAGTTGAGGTTGCATGTTTAGGTAGCATTGGAAGATCCGTAAAAACTCGTTGGGCCGAGTCAGTTGGGATTTCCTGTCTGTTTGTTTCTATGGATTCTCCATCCCCCCCCCCCCTCCTTCACTACTTAAGATAATTCTTTATCAGTTTTTGTTTAAGACATCAAGACTTGGAGGGCTTATACCTAACTGAAGTGATATTATTTATTTCTTTTAGGAGAGTATTATTTGAGGGATTCACCAGTGTAATATTCATTACATTCAATTCACAAGTCACGAGCAACATTTGAGATACGAGCAACGGCCAGCTTCCGCCTTTTTATTGCGCGTCTGTGCTTAAACAGGAGTCGATATAGGGTATAATGTCAGCTAAGGGCGTTACAATAATTTCTAAGCTCCGGAGCTCTCTCCATGAAAAGATGGATAAACTGCTGATGGTTTGGGTGACGGCGAAGCAGCTTAAAGGCGGTACAGGGCATCATACGCGAGAAGGCACGAGCAGTTAACGGTGATTTGCTGAATCAGACCCCGCGCACTTCCACGGACGAGGCATTGGAAGACTCGTTTAAAGCCAGTCAATATTTGCCATTTATAAATACATTTTTCTTATTCAAAAACACGTAACAAAAACAATTGGAGGTAGCATTTTTGGGGCTGGAACGAATTATTGACATTTCAATTAATTTCAATGGTGAAAATTGCTTTGAGATACGAGCAAATTGTCATACGAGCAAGGTTACTAAATACGAATTAAACTCGTATCTCGAGGTATCACTGTATCAGTATTGTTTCAATAATATCAACATCAGTATTGTCTTCTTATTCTGTCATCTCTTCTGCCTTCCATTGTAGAGTTTTTTTCACAAGGAGGCTATTTTTCTCTGCCAAGGGCTGCTCTCCTGGCTTCCACCCATCCAATTCCTTTTTCATATCTTGGAGTTTATCTCCCAAGTCAGTTTTTCAATGTTCGTGCTTTAATGTTGTTCTATTGCAATTGTATGGTTAATGACATTGAAGGCGAATTTTCTTAGCTGTTTATCAAAGTGAAATTTTCATAGGAATTGTGAATAGAACGTATAGAGCGTATTCCTTAAAATTAAAATAAAAAGCAATACCCCTAAGAATTGCGATGTTGGTTCGAGAGGAAAATTTTCCATTCATCTAAAAAGTTGTTATAAGATATGCATAAGATTTTCTGCAAAAATACAACAATCTTTTTTTAATCGATTAAAATAATTAATGTTAATATTAATCGATTTTATAAGAAAATCGATATAAACTTTATGGTAACAATTCAGTGATAAATGTTCACTTTTTTTTATGTTTTTAGCTTTTTTAGGCCATTTCTATTTTAGTGGTAGGTTTTATGTTGAAAATTCCCATTTTTCCAAAAAATGTTATTAAATATTCCTCCAAACTAGTCTTTATTGAAAATTTCTCTCAAGAAGTTAAAGCAAGAAATTTGTATCTATATACTAGACGTCACTATTTCACTTGTTCCGGTTTAGTGAGAGAAATTTCACTTAATCATATCATCTACTTTACTATAAGTTGATTATTATAATTTCCGAAGATTGATTTTTTAAAGGAGATAAACTTGAAAATATCAAATAATTAATAGGAAAATCGGATAAGTCTTGGATTTAATGTGGTTAGCGTTAACTGCAAAAGGATTTATCACGCCTCTGCACGCATTTCAAGGTTAAATTAATACATATAATTTAGCGGATATGAGGCTAAAATTCTTTATTATATGAAGGATATAATCTATCCAGCATGATTAATAACTTTCCTTCATGCCCAACCTCACCATACACGATTGTTATCAAACAACAATTTTATCAAATTATTTTGAAGTTGTGACGAAGGAAAAAACATTTTGTGGCATAAAAGGAAAAAAAAATGAACTGTAACCATAAGGAATGCATGCACATTGTGTATTGACTATAACTTATGAAGTACATTCAAAACATAAAATACATTTTTGCCGGGACAGATGTATTACTCCTATGAGATTATAAAATATTAAATTCTCCTTTTTGTGAATTGAATGATCATTAGAAATCGATTGAAAAACGTACAAAAACAATACCTTAAGACTCTATCTAAAACCCTGAAAAAACTATCCAAGCAACTTTAAAAAATCTTTGACAATGTCTCTACCAGTTTACTGTGGAATATGTTCCTAAATACAACTATGCGGTGATAAAGCCTGTTAAACAACTGTCGAATACATGACACCTATATACCATAAAAAAATTTAGCTAATTTTTAATGGCTCCAGTGGAGGACCACCTCTAAGTTGAACTGATGGTGGAAATTACATTTTCTTTTTAAATGCAGCATATTCGGTATTATCGAAACATCGTTAAAATTATAGCATTATTTTTAAATATTTAATTAATAACAGGGCTTACTGATAATAAGTAATATAATGAACATAGAAAATTTAGTAAGAAAAGTAAGTTTTTTGTTTGTTTATCAATATTTAACTAGCGATGCGAATTATACAATATTTGCCTAAAATTTCTATTAAAAGTTCCAGTTAAGAAGATAAACTTTTCTACAAATTAATATACCTATTATAATTGCCTTCTTTACATTTAAAGAAATTGAAATAATCAAAAAATTGAGTGAGAAATTATTCATTAGTGAAGACACATTTGTAATCTATATGTCTATATGATTGGCTCAGCTTGTATTGATATATCTATATCGGATTTATGAGTGTTCCCGTATTTAATATGTACACATGATATCTTAATACAGCGTTTAATATTTGTCTTGTATTTGGTTTGGTATCTAATTTGCAAATTTAATGAGATTTATTTTTATTCGAATAAATACATAATTTTCTTTAAATTATTTCATTTACGGTAACGGTTAGGATGTAGAAAAATTCCTAATTGACAAAATAGGTTGGAATAAGTAAGTTTGGGTTAATTGAGTTGTTAATGGATTTGTATAAAACTAATTGAATCCAGATAAATATTCAAAAGGTTATTTCACTTCCACTTCCACTTCTCAGGATAGTTAGTTCAAATACTCTTAAAGATACTATGTAAATAATGCAGTGTTTTACAAACAATAAGTATTCTCATATTAACGGACTTCTGGCTTTGTATACATGATTTTAAATATTAATATCTAATTAAAATATTTAGGTTTAATCTAAAAACAATTTTTGGACAAATATTGTGCCAATGATATGTTTAAATGGCGGTTGCCTCATTGACGTCTTGTTTCGATTCTTCTTCTTCATTAATCGAGGTATGCCTCTTCCTCGCCTCCCTGAAAATCAGTAGCTCGTCAAAATAATTCATAAAGTCACGAACAATTGATTCTTTTCACTAATAAAATTTATATATTGGACCGATTCTTAAGAGATATGAATTGATATGAAATACAATGAGATACATGAAGTACAATTAGAAATACGGTTAGAATATTTTTTCCGTTCCCTTAATATTTCTATTACAAATATTCAAGGAGTTGAACTGGCAATAATTAAACATCTCTAAATAATGGTATAATTTCACTTTTAAGAGTAACACGTCTTAAGGTAATAACGATGAGCTCTATTGAGGTAATGCCAATAAATCCCCCATCCAGAGATATGAATTTTTACTTGTCTGACTTTTACATACAAATTATCAGTAAAAATAAAATATACTGACACTTACCGATTTATAAATGCTCAAAGGACATGTAGGTTCTCGCAGGATTTGGATTTGCTGTCTGACAAACATATTCTTTGGAGAAGTTCCTTAGCCATGTTCAGTGACAGGCTTGTCCTTGAAGAATGTAGTCTTCGATTCTTTTTCTTTTCTCGTCTTTCTCTCAACCTTATTTGCTTTAGGATACCTACATTAAAAGATTATATTATGTTGAGATTGAATGGTTTAAGTTATTTTTCTGATATCGACATACATGTTTTCTTCAATAATAATTTTTACCGATTAATATTACATCTGTCTCAATGAAGGACAATATTATAATTTATAAAATATTCCATTCACACCTTATTAAATAAATGAAACGAAAACAATAATTTTTACATATTTTTGTTTTGAAGAGAAAAGACGTCCTGGCCGGGACCCGGGTCGTCTGCATCTCCATTGGAGTGCTCTAAACTACTGAGCTGGGGGTCGCATCCTAGTCAGACAAATCCGTTCTCTTCACCGATCCTGTATCCCCGTGTTCTCACAATTTTTGCGATGTTTACACGGGATGACTCCTCTGGAGTATCCTTTCATAGATTTATCTAAAATACAAGATAAAAATACTGGGAAATGAGCCACACTAATCCCCGAGGAAAACCGGTATCTTCGTCCTCGCCGAGGAAGACTTCCCGCGCCTGGTGTAGGAGGACAACTACCCTCATTTCAGGGAGTTTGCCTACGGGTGGAAGGAGGTGGTCGGTCCTGCGCACTTCGCCATCAGCAGGATACGGCCACCCGGTGAGCCACCAGAGGAGTCACTAGAGCATTCCCCGGAGGATGAGCCCCCAGGAGGAGGACAGGACTGACGGATACGGACTGGCCGGATGCGGACCGGACCGATGCGGCGGACCGGGGAGGCTGGACGGCACCGGACGGATGCAGACCGGCCAGGAGGCCCTAAAGGTGCTGTCCCAACAGTAAGGTGCACATCCGTGCACTGGGAAGCACCATAGATTATTATTTTTATTTTTGTTCCCCATAATTATACATATCCCCCCGAGAATATGTATAATAAGATTTTTTAATAAATAAAGAGTTGTTTTTTGGCAGTGGTGGGCGTGCGTATACCCAACGTATCAACCCGCCACTGCCGAAACCCCGTATTCTAGCAATGACAGGTAGGGAAAAAAAAAAAAAAAAAAAGTTCCGGCTAGCTCTTAGTAGCGCTCCGGCTGTCATAGGAGAAGGACCCATGTCAATCGAGCTCTCGAGGATTATCCCCACCATTGTAGAGATCTTCACCAGTCAGTCGTCGCCCAACCTTCAGTGAGGTAAGACGTGTTTTACTTTGCTCGTGATATAAGTGCGCTGGAGTGTTCGTTAGTGTGTGGTTGAGTCCCGACGGACACTCGTGCGAGTCGGGACTCCCATGGTACAGGAGTTTTCAAAAATTAAAAAAAAAATTTGAAAACGAAAATTTTTCGAAAAATTTTTTTTTGGGGGAAAAAAGTTTTTAAAAAACATTTGTGCCAAAATATCCCGTCAAGTTCCGGACGGATTATGCAAAAAAAAAAGTGTGACAAAATAACCACAGGAAAGACGGAAAACACCGTTAAAGAATTCCAGCCCAGCGGAAATTGCCGGAGAGGAGTATGTCACGGATCTACGGAAGCGAATGGATAATATCCACGAGAAGGTTCGCACAAACATCCAGGGAGCAAGTGACAGAATGAAGGATCGTTACATCAGGGTTGAGAAAGGTGGCTACTAACCTAGAGACTTGGTCTGGATACATGATCCTCGAAGAAGGCGGGGCTATTCAGCTAAACTTCAGGATTTCTGGTACGGCCCGGTTTGAGATAGTCGAGAGGATCAACGACGTCATCTATAGGATCAGGAAGCAGCCTAAAGGAAAACTCAGGTAGTCCATTTCAATAGACTGGCCCCGTACAAAGGAGACCATGGCCCGACAGAAGACCAGCAGGTTAGGTACCTCAACAACGTGGAGACAAATAAAATAAAAAGACCCAGTTGCACATACTAAGGTACCAGGGTTCTGTGGAGTAACTCAGATAATCTACAGGGATATCTTCTCGTTACCAGTGGACTATTCTCTGGCCCATTACGTTGCCAAGGATCTGAGGACTTCTTGAGAGATTGGTCTTCAGGAAGAAGTTCGGCGGAACTGAGGAGCTCGAACGCCAAGGACCAAGTGTGAAGGCACTCCATTACACATACGAAGGAAGATATCTGTTTTATTTGGTTACCAAGCGTGCCACTGATCAGAAGCCAACATATGACGCACTCCGGCGAAGCCTCGACGACCTACACAGTAAGCTTCTGAGACTGCGTGTCACCAAGCTCGCCATTCCGAAGTTGGGGTGTGGATACGACGGCCTGGAGTGGAAGGTTGTGGGACATGATCGAACAGACATTCGCCAACTCTGGAGTTGCCATAGTGGTGTGCACGTTCAACCCCTGGAAAGAAAAAGCATCTTCGTCGGTAGAAGCTCAACTGCCCGATTTCTCCGGACTATGCTCTGGGGCAGTTATGAGCTTTGACGGGGCATTGACGGAAACAAGGGATTAGCGGCTTAAGCCGTCGGTGGGAGAAATTAAGATTGGATTAGAACCTTCTCAGCATAGTGGGACAGCCTCTGCTTTGTCGGAAAAGATTAAGAAGGTTCCAGAACAGTCTCCACCCTTCCGTGTTCTAGAATGTTTGGCCTTGCCTATTTAAATACCTCCCTCGCCTCGAGTGAGTCAGTCTGAGAGTAGAGCAGGTACGGTGATGATATGTGAGTGTCAGTGTGAAAAACTAGTCAGTGTTGAACCGGCCAGTCTAATAAGTGTATCAGTGAACTGTGACAGTCTCGCGAGGGTAATAAACTTTTTCTGTTTGTTACTCTGTATCAGTTTGTCATACTTGGAGAATCTTACGGTCGGTGGACAAGTGAACTGTAAGTGCTTATTAGTAGTTATAAATTGTAGTGTAATTTCATAATATTCATACAAATTTATGTAAATAGTTAAGTCATTTAGAATTAGTAATATCTTATATTATTGTAATAATTAAATAGGAGTTAGGCCTAGATAATAAATATTTAGAATATGGTTATTGTAAATTTATATTAGTTTAATAATTTAATTGTTAATAGATTTTTTTTTATCATTTAGTTAATAAACTTTAGTATCTTAAACTAAGGAGTAGTTTAATTCATTTTAATACCCAGTAGCCGGTAACAATGTGTTTGACCAAGATGCGAGCCAGGTTAGCTCAGTTGGGAGAGCACCACGCTAGAGACGTTGGTTGCCCGGGTTCGGATCCCGATCTTTTCTTTTCAAATAAAAATATTTAAAAATTATAACAATTAATAAAAAAAATAAAATAAATTATCATAATTAGTTATATTCGAGTGGAAAATAGTCGCCTTGATAATACAAGTCTGCCATGAAAAAATTGTTGCATATTTATGTAGTAGGTTTAACAGTATTTTTGTCTTGATTACGAGAAAAATAGTGAACAAATTCCATCACAATTTCTAATAATAGTGATAAGTCACCAATTTCAAAATTAGCCTTAAACATAAACATAAGCATAACATAAAAAGAAGTGTTTCATTTTCACGCTACCTATTTAGAGAAAAAAGATTCGTCCCTTTTTTACACAAGAGGATAGCCTAGTTTTCTGCAACAATGCACCTGGAACCATAGAAATGTTCAAAAACACGTATGAACCAGAGGAATGGAGGCTTTTCATCTATTCATCAAAACAGAGTTTGAAAGCTCCACTTCTTCACAATGGTAACCGATATGCTTCTGTGCCTATTGGACACTCAGTCCATTTGAAAGAATGCTACGAAAATCTTGTTCTTAATAAGCTCGGCTACTCTGATCTTAAATGGGTCATTTGTGGGGATTTGAAAGTTATTCCCATGTTACTAGGTCAACGAAGTGGTTATACAATGTTTCCATGTTTCCTCTCGGAATGGAATAGCCGTGACAGGAAACCACACTATGTCCAGCAGATGTGGCCAATCAGAAAGGATCTTATTCCTGGAGTTAAAAATGTTGAAAGATAAAGTTTAGCGGATCCTAAAAAGGTCTTACTTTCACTACTTCATATCAAATTGGGGCTAATGATACAGTTTGTGAAAGCATTACCCAAAGAAGGGGAGTGTTTCAAGTATCTTTGTGAACAGTTTCCTGGTATGTCCGACGCTAAGCTGAAAGAGGGAGTCTTTGTTGGGCCTGACATCAGAAAATTTTTAAAAGATGAAAGGTTTGACAGTAAAATGGAAATGGAAGAAAAAAATGACTGGAATTCATTTAAACTTGTTGTAAAAGGCTTTCTTGGAATAAAAAAAGAATCAAGCTACACAACTTTGGTTGCTGAATTGTTAGAAAACTACAAAATGTTGGGCTGCAACATGAGTGTCAAAGTCCATTTCCTACATTCACATCTGGACTACTTTCCAGAAAATCTTGGGTCTGTAAGTGAGGAACAATGAGAACGTTTTCATCAAGATATAAAAGAAATGGAACGCAGATACCAAGGTCGATGAAATGCTAACATGATGGCAGACTACTGTAGAGTGTTAAAAAGGGAAAATTCACAGCCGAAAAAGTGCCTAAAGATGCTTTGATGGAAATAGAAAACGTTTTTACAGAGACTTATAATAATTTTGAACTACGTGTGCATCACTTTTATGCTTACTTTAGCTAGTGTAACGGACTGAGTAAAATTAAGTTAGGTATATTCAATATGAATATTTGTTAGACGGTTCTCATCTGTGTACAGGATGCGCTTAGCAAACAATTCATAAGCACAATTCGAGAAAGGAGGCCGGATATGACTCAGGGCTTTTGTCACTTCTAGCCGACCTTAATCGAAGTTTTAATAAAATTAGTTTTAATTCAAGAATGTTGTTGCTAATGTTGCCCACCCGTGGCAGAACCTCCCGGATCCAGGGGTAAAAATGTTTACGCTAGCCCGAATATGGCTTTAAATACCCAACCGTTTTCCCTCAAAAGTCTGAGTTAAGAACTGGTACGCTCGAAGAGCAGGGTCCACCGGAAGGTGACTAGTGGAAGATGAGATGATCAGAAGCCATTTGGATTCGGAAGGTAGGAACTTTCTGTTATACTGTAGTCAGACTAGAATATAGGTGAAACCTATAGGTGAGATGGTGGCTCAGTTGTTGATAGAGCCAGTTAAATATTTTCTTTGTCGTTCGTCGCGTGTCGGCCACAAACCAGATGGGAATCTTTTATTTAAGTTGTAATTATTATTAGTGCATATAGAATTATGGTTAGAGAGGATGGAACTTTTTTTATATGGTAATTATTACTAGGCTCTATATCATTATTTTTATGGATCATGGATCTTATTTTTTATTGAAATTATTATTTTAATTAGTGGTTATGGGATAATGATTGTTGATGGAGAATATTTCGTAGATGTAATTTATTATTTTCTTAACGACTTTAGGACTATTCTTATTATCATTATTAAATGGTAGGTATAATTGCATCTTATTTTAGTTCAATATAATAGCGTTTTATTTTTGATAAATGGATGTTTTGGGTTTATTTCTTTATCAAGTTTCCCGATATGACCTCGACTATATCCTGTCCTCACCCAGCTCTTTTTAGGTGTCCACGAAGTTGTAGAGAAGAGCCGCAGGTAACAATTATTGTCAGGTGTGGGACGTAGGTTGCAAAAATACTGAATAAAACGAACCCAGTGAAAAATAGAAAAAAATAAAACTTTAACGGCAGATAGGCAGAAGGAGTTAGAGGAATTGACATCGATAATCTAAATCAATCATTCAATAAATATTATTCTCATACATTGCTCTACGATTTTTGCATCACAACGGAAATTGTCGACCAAGATGTCCCATTATGATATATTATCTAAAGTGGAATAGAACAAGGACGGAAAGTTGCAAGAGCAAGAGAACTCCCTTCCGATTGACTATCTAAATAAAATAAGTATTTTAATTACTCTATGGTAAATTATTATGGACATTTAGCTAACATTTTGAAAGTGTTCTTATATTTTATTATAATAACAAAAGGACTTACCTACGAGTAATTCGTCTACGTTGTGCTGGATTCCGCTCGAAGTCTCAATGTATTTACAATCTCTACTCGCTGCTAATGATTTTCCCTCTGAAAACCATTTAAACAGGTATGAAAAAATAAGTTTTCAGGCTAAATATTGATTTGATCGATGTTAACCCTCAAGTACTGACATAGTTTTTCCAAGTACTGACCACCTGATTTGAAAATTCATCAAAAAATATAAAATAAAATATTTAAACATTTCGTTCCATGTTATTATTTATAAGAACCTTCTTGTATTTCACACAATATGGAAATTCACGAATATGTGAAATTTTTTTCAAATTTTAGTAAAAAACAAAACGAATAAAGGAAATTGTGAAACTCAAAAACTACATATTTTATAACTTCTGTGTATATAAAAAATCTATTACAATTTATTTAACTTTGGTTTTAAACAATTAAAAAACTATTTTTATATGAAACTTTTTTATATTTTTAATTTATCCAATGCCAGCACGTGGCAAATGGATAAATAATTTCTGCCATACACAGCCGAGCCTCCCAATAAAGACATGCACCGTCATCATTGTGAGGAATATCATAACGACCACTGCAATGTCGGGGATGGGGTGAAGTTGATCGCCTGCTCGTGGTGCCCCCTGCATAATCTAAACGATCAACAGTCTTAAAGGCTTGATAAAGAACTCATTAAAGGGAACCCTAATAATACAGTGCGAAAGATCACGAACTACATTCTAGATGCCGACAGGCCCCATATCCCGAGAGGGCAAGTGAAAAAGTACTCACCTTTCTGGAGCGAACAACTGGCCGCACTCAAGAAGGAACGAGATAATGCCAGGAAAAAAGCTGAACGTACCAACAGCTTAGAAGATTGTATAGGCCTCAGGAAAGCACAGGCACGACTACAGAATGAAATCATAACTAGCAAGAGAAACAAATTTAGAAATTTGATTGCTGATATCGACTTTTGGAAGGATGACCAGAGCGCACAAGTTTATCGCGAAGCTAAACAATGAAAGTGAGAGCTTTAAAGCACATCCAGTAAAATGTGGTAAAAACAGCCGTTAATAGGATAGAAATTGCAAATCTATTTTGCAAAAGCTAATCATCAAGGTCAGACTGTCAAGACTTTAGAAACCATCGGAAGCCCTCAACTGCTTTGAACAAGGGAGATGCCAATAATTTTGTATCTGATTTCAACATCTCTGAGCTAAAGCACGCTGTAAGCAAAATAGTGTGTGGTAAAAGCTGCGGACCCGATGACATATACCCTGAATTTATTACCCATTTGGGAAAGACAGCCCTAAACACGCCACCAAATTCTATGAACGCATTATGGCATCACGGTATTCCAGACATCTGGAAAAAGGCAATGATTATACCAATCCATAAAAAAAGCAAAGACCCTGAAAAGCTCCAAAGCTACAGACCTATTAGCCTGACATCCATCCTTTGTAAAGTGATGGAGAGGATGGTAAACCACCGACTAAACACGGATTTAGAACGCACTAATTTAATCCTAAATGAACAAGCAGGTTTCAGAAAGCACAAGTCTAACTTATCCAAATAGCTAATATATAGTATATATATAGTATAGACCAAATAAACAAGCTATCTCAGTGCCTAAAAGATGGATTCCACAGAAAGACGGCCATACTGGCGTGTTTTATTGACTTTAAAGGAGCCTACGATATTGTGAGCAGAAAACTCGTTGAGACAAAAATCGTTGAGAGCGGGGTGGCAGGAAACATGCATATTTGGTTAAACCACTTTCTAAGCCAACGTTTCATAAAAGTCCGTTACGGAAACACAAGCTTCAAATTCCGACTGCTAAGACCAGACCTTCCACAAGACGCCGTTATCAGTTCCACAGCTGCACCCTGTTTAAACTCTACTTGAACGACCTAATCGCCGAAATAAAGATGAACCACCCCGGTGTAGAAATGTTGTGCTAAGCAGATGACTTCATTGTCTGGGTGATCAGTAGCAATGTTTGCTCTCTAGAACAAATACTAAATGAAGCCCTAACTAAAATAAAAACATGGTGCGCTGACAAAGATATGATCATTAATGAGGAAAAAAAAAACCAACGCACAGCTTTTCACACTCTCTACGAGGCAATTCATCCCACAGGTTCGCGTTTGAAACACCAGCCTGTCGGTCACACGAACTACTAAGTACCTGGGTATCTATTATATCTTGTGAGTGCCTTTCAGAAGGACATCATACATAAAAGAGAAGCCAGAAATACCGTCGTGCACCACAATACCGGGAATCAATAAGAAAGGCAGGCGTTCCCACTTTCCAACTAAAGGCGCACACTGTTGCCATGATTAACGACAGATATCCATCCGAAGAATAGGTACACCTGTACACAGACGGGTAAGCCATGTACAAGGCAAGCGGAGCAGGATATTACTCGACAGTAGTGCAACCAGCCCAAGCAGTTGGGAAAAACGGCACCAATTTTGAAGGAGTTTTATGTGTTATCAGTGAAGCTGCTAAAGGACTGCAATCTCAAAGAAAGTGGTCTTCTTGTCTGACTCAATATCCTCGTTACAGGCAATCGGCTCAACAGAGCCACAAGAAGAAAATAAACGTCTTCCAGGAAAGACTACAGCAGCTACAAGAAAGGATAGACATAGTACTGCAATGGGTGCCAGGACACTGCAGTCTCTTGGGTAATGAAAAGGCAGACAGTCTGGCCAAAAGGGATGTATCATGGAGCAGCCGATCCACCCGATCTCTTACCACAGTGCTTGTCGCAGCATCAACAGCACTTTCAGCGAATCGGTCAAAAGATCAAGAAGAAGAGCTGCTGAGGGAAAGCCCTGGGAAGGAATTGCAAAATAAAACATACCACGGTACCTTCCGAGAGACGTAGCAGTAGCAACATTCCGAATGACAACTGGAGATGACTTCCTTCAAAAGCACTTGCATCGAATTGGGGTGGTGGACTCACCATTATGCCCCTTATGTGCCAATGCTGAAGGAACTGCAGAACACCTTACGACCTGCGATGGCCTTAGGGACGTCACTTGTGAGGCAGCAATGGATGGACGAGCTCGTTTGTACAGGGCGGCACGGCGTCGGATGGCCGAAAGGCTGAAAGAAAGGTATCCCGTACATCATCGTAGTCTCTTGAGCTGGATGACTTTCACTTCATCGGGCTCATCGTGTCGGTCCCTTAACTCTTTAATGAACCTGATTATCCACTATTCCTCCACTCTGATAGGTCCAAACATTTTCTGTAAGACTTTTATTCCCCATACTTCAAGGATCCTTTTGCAATCTTTTGTCAGTGACTCATAAGTAACAATTGGTCCCACAATTGTTTTGTAAATGAGACACTTTTACACTCTGGACATCCTTTTACAGCAAAATATTTTCTGTGTACCGAACCTGCATATCGTCGCTGTCAAAACAATACCGCCTATCTATAACTTTTGGTGAAAATGTGTTAGTAATGGTAACGGACGTATTAAGGTCAGCAACATGGCAGAGTATGATTTATTTATAATTCTCTTTAATCTTTTTACTAACGCACATTTTTTGTCTATCTCCATTAACAACTCGCGAACTACTTCTCACCATTTTTCAATAGTATCATAATTCAAACACAGCAACTTTTATACTTTTATTCCTCCGACATATCACCCACTGTCCTTAATTCCTCCCTAATGAAACACCTCTTTAATTCCATAGGTACTGACGGGATTCCCGTCAAACTGTTAAAAATATACCTATAACTTTCAGTTCCTCTGTTAAAATTCTCATGATCATTTTTGTTCAATCCCTTTCCTGGAAACCCCACATCGCCCAAATTTCCCGTCGATAAATAAGTTCCCTATAGTTATTCCATCGTTCCCGGAATCTTCCATCACTACCTATCCGTAAGTTCCTCATTATTACTTCCGGCTTTCCACACTTTAACTGAGTGGCATATGGGGGCCTCTCGAATATGCTCGATTATAGATCGAGGAGAATCATCAAGTTCTCACTGCGGTTTGTTTTCGACATCCCGAGGAACTCTCATGTATCTTACCTATATGATAAGCAGTTCTTCTCCTCCATCCGTAGACTATTTCCTAGGTTCTTTCTTATACCAAACCATCGACTCACAACATTCCTCTTATATCTATAGTCTCCTACAGTTAAAATCCTCTATCCGATTCCAGGGCACAACACCTCGCTTTTCCGACTTTTATAACTGTTCCCACAGAGCCAAAAGTTTCGAGCGTTCGTTTCTCGCCTGTTCTACCACACTTTGGAACACACTCTATCTTGTTATCCGCCATGCGTATTCCTTATTCACATACAAATCCAAGTCTTTGTTTGCCTACACCTCCTTAAGTCCCAAATAAATGCTCTCTAATTAGTAATATATATAGATGAGAATTGGGAGATGAATTACACGAGTTAATATTTTTCACTTGTAATGATATTATATTCTACATTGTTAGGTGCTTTTATTTATTTATTATTCTTTTTCTCTCAGCTTAGTTTTTTATTGTAATATTTTAGTTTTTATTGTAAATTTGGATGCTATTTTTTTACCTTTGTATTAACCAAATCATAAATATAAACTAAAACAAAACCTATTAGTTTATATTTATGTTCATGTTATTACTTAAATATATGTAAAATAGTTTATGGGATGGTTGGACTATGTAGGAGTAATTGTGTAAACTAAATCTAATAGTAAAGTACAAGTTGTTTGTACCATTTGTTTTATTTATATTTAGTCTTTATTTTATTTTTCAATTGTCACCTTATTGCATTCAGAAATTCTCATAAATATCATTAATTCAGTTTATTGAGGTATTATTAGTTTTTTCTGAGTGTATTTTTGTATTAATTTTTGTTATTTGTTACTTTTTGTATTGTTTAATAAATTTTCAGATATTGGGATGTTTAAACTGAAATTACTCCTTTTATAATAGAACACAGAATTGCATAATTACACACTCATAACTTATATATATAAGTTATGAGTGGGAGTAAGATAGTATTACTCCTAATACCATGAATTTAAACACAAACATTCTAAAAGATGTAAAAGCAGGGTTAAAGGAAAGAATATGAGGAAAAGTAACAGCCACCTACATGGAATTTGTCAATCAGCACTCATTTAAATTAATATTTATACGTCAGAACTTGGAAGATCTAGCATAAAAACAGTGATCAGACCACAAACAAAATAAATAACTACTTAAATAACAAATCTAAAGTTTCACCTTTAATGTCTTAAATTTTAAATGGTTGCAGGAAAAATATAATATTTAACACGTGAGAAAAGTGCTTATAACACTCTCGTTTAATTACCAAATTTACTCGTCTGTAATAAAGTGGCACCTTTCTCACTTTTCAAATGTATAACTATATTTTTAATTTTGACCACAAAAGTTGGCACAACCGCTGATGGAAGTACTGAGGAAAAGGAGACGATTTTTGCTGGACTAGCTCAGTTTGAAAGTATTAAACGTTGCCGAGAGGTCCTAACCTCGCAACCCTTACTAGTCTTCCCCTATCGGTTAATGTTAAGAACTACCACTGTCGCGAGTGAGGTCGCGATCGGAGCAGTAGTATCTCAGAATTTTCCCGAGAGCGAAAAACCTATCTCGTATGACAGTCGGCAGTCAAACGGAGCCTATAGCCGTGCTATGGAACGGGAACTACTAGCGGTAGTCTGTGCAATCGAATATTTGATCAATTGAAATACTGATATCTTCTTCAATATTCGAGGGAAAAAAAGAATTTTCGTCGAATGACGCACTAGCTCTACTAGTATTTGTACAATCAACACCAACTTTTATTTATGATCCAACTTCTTGAAGCATGAGTGAAGCTTGTTACCAGATTTTCAATTTCTCGTTCAAATCGTTCTTTGTGATTTTTTTTAATTTTTCCGTTTTTGGGTCGAAACATTTCAAAGGTGCAACGAAATTTACTGGTGCCCACAAATGTTTGGGTACTTAAGCTTAAATATTAAATTCCTTAATCTGATTAATGATTACTTTTTCACTTTCTTGACCGAACTTTATCGTTGACAATTCATAGTATTTGAATCGTATTATATTCCTGAATTGAATGGAATATTTGAAGAATATTGGGATAAATCAACAGTAATACCTCGTTACGTGTCGAAAGTCCTGCTCTATAACTATTGATAAAGGGGAGTTGTGGCATAAGAGAATGGGCCATATTTCAAATGATGGACTCTCACAATTGAGTTTACCTATCCCGAGCAAATTATGTGAATCATGTGCTGAAGGTAAGGCAAAAAGGAAACCATTTTATGAAAACAACAAGCGTGCAACAGAAGTAGGTAGTCTTATTTTTAGTGATTTAGTTGGTCCCATCACACCGAGTACACTCAATGGGGAGAGATATTTTCTAGTCATATTGGATGATTATTCTCATTTTGTAGTTGTCAAAAGAGAGAGAAATGCTTTATTTTCAGAAGTGCTGTCCAACTATATTGGATTGCCGTAATACACAGCGTACTGATCAATCCATATCGGACATACTTTACATTACAATTTGTTTGTTTTAAATGCATACTTAAAACATAAGAGTGAAGCAGCTGGAAATTTAATATCTTATGTTAGGGAAATAAGAACCAGGTTTGGATTAAGAGTCAAGCGCATTAGATTTGACATTGGTGGTGAAGCAAAATCTAAGTATCTTTTAAATTGTATTGAAAGAAATGGTATTCAAATGGAGTACACTTAAGCCATTCTACTCAAATGAATGGCAGATGAGAAAGAATGAACGGGTTTCTTCTGTCAAAGTAAAGAACTAAATTAGTCGACTCTAGAGTCCCCAAATTTTTATGGGGAGAGGCATTAAAATGTACAGTCTATGAGACAAATAGATCTCCAACTTCTGTTTTACCTAGAGGTAAAACTCCCTCGGATCTGTGGAATGGACGAAATGATCTATCCAAATTAAAAATATTTGGCTGTCGAGCATGGCATACACTGACACCTAAGCCTAGGAAGTTAGAGCCTCGAGCAGTTCGTGCTGTAATGATTGGTTACTGTGGAGGTGGCTATAGGATGTGGCTACCACAACAAAGAATAATACTTATATATAAAATCAGAAGAATGGAAAAGTGCAATAAATTTGGAATTGGAATCGCACAAGAAAATCAAAACTTGGACACCTGATCAAGAGTTAGTGAATCTTCGTGGTGTGTTAAGTGATCTGAGCCAAATGAATAGGGCAAGTAGTGAAGTGATAAGTGAACGTGTATTGAAGTCAGTTAAAAATGTGCTAAATAAATAAACACAAGAGCTTGATTAACAGTTCTAAAAATAGATAATGCTAGCAAATACTTTTTCAAACACAAAACGACGAAAACAAATAGAAATTACATGTCATATCATCAAACATTTGTGCCTAAATAATGTTATCAGAATTGAATATTGTTACGGTCGCAGAAAGGAAGACGGAAGCAGGGGATTAGCGGCTTAAATCCGTCAGCGGGAGACGTTAAAATAGGATTAGGACCTTCTCAGCATAGTAGATCCGCCTCTGCTTTGTCGGAAAAAGATTAAGAAGATTCTAGAACACGGAAGAGTGGAGACTGTTCTAGAATGTTCGGCCCTGCCTATTTAAATACTTCCCTCACCTCGAGCGAGTCAGTCTTAGTCTGAGAGTGGACCACGCTCGGTGAAGATTTGTGATAAGTGAGTTTCAGTGTGATAAACTAGTCAGTGTTGAACCGGCCAGTGTAATAAGTGTATCAGTGAACTATGACAGTCTCGCGAGTGTAATAAACTGTTTCTGTTTGTTACTGTGTGTCAGTTTGTCATACTTAGAGAATCTTTGGGTCGGTGGACTAGTGAACTGTAAGTGTTAATTAAAAAGTATGGATTATATTACTTTTTTTTTTTTTTTTTTTTTTAAACACTTTATTCAGACATTACAATCCGCCACTTGTGGGCAATAAGTAATGGTGCTATAAGGCTACAACCATTCCATAACAAAACAAAAAAAAGTGGTATAAACAAAATAAAATAAGTCTAGATAAAAATAAAAAAATAAAAAAAAATAAAATAATGTACATTCAAACCCTATTTACAATTTGCCTGGGTCCCCAAACTAAGCTTCTTCCCCAGGAATGAGGGCAAAGCAGGAGTTCAGAAGGCCCTTGCCCCCTTTTTCCAGCCGCGTCACTGGAATAAACTCCAATGGAAGCTGGTTAAGGGCGCTTCACACACACACACACAGGTCTTGAGTGAAGAATCTGGCCAGTGCCAGTACTCCAAATAGCATTATTATAACAAGTCTCGGGGCCATTGCCGGTTTAAGCGGCGGGGTGGATTGTATGGATGTGTGGAACTGGATAATGACTGAGCCAGGGGATTGGGATGACAGACAAGGTTTTGGTGAAAGTTTGAGAATTTAGTAGGGATGAGGTCGAGGACAAAAGGAATGTTGAGATCATTATGGAGGGTTTTGTTGGAGACATAATAAGGAGCGTTGACAATAGTTCTCAGCACTTTGGATTGAAAGGATTTAATGCGTCTGATATTCGATTTTTTTGCGGTCCCCCACAGTTCCAGTCCATAGGTCCAGATAGGTTTGATGATCGTCTTGTATATTAGTAGTTTATTGTCTATTGAAAGATGGGAGGCCCTACATAGTAATCTGTATAGTTGGCTGAAACGTCTGTTAAGTTCTTGTCTTTTGAGTCTGGTATGAGGATTCCATGTAAGCCTTTTGTCTAGGAAGAAGCCAAGGTATCGTACTGTGTCGGAAATAGGCAGGATGGTTTCGTTGAATTGGACAGAAGGACATGTTCCCCGGCGAAGTGTAAAAGTCACGTGTTTGCATTTTTCCTCGTTGACTTTGATCCGCCATTGGTTACACCAAATTTCAATGAGTGAAAAGTTCCTTTGGAGGTTCGAGGAAGCCATTTCAGGATCTGGATGAGATGATAGGATGGCTGTGTCGTCTGCGAACGTTGCAAGGAAGGTTTCAGGAGTAGTTGGGATATCAGCGGTGTACAATATGTATAGGATAGGACCCAGGACGCTGCCCTGGGGGACTCCAGCTTGAATTGGGTAAAGATTGGAGTATTCGTTACCACAGCGCACTTGGAAGTAGCGATCAGAGAGGTAGGCAAGTGTTAATTAGTAGTTATAAATTGTAGTGTAATTTTATAATATTCATACAAATTTATGTAAATAGTTAAGTCATTTAGAAGTAGTAATATCTTATACTATTGTAATAATTAAATAGGAGTTAGGCCTAGATAACAAATATTTAGAATATTGTTATTATAAATTTATATTAGTTCAATAATTTAATTGTTAATAGTTTATTTGTATCCTTTTCATCATTTTGTTAATAAATATTAGTATCTTTAATTAAGGAATTGTTTAATTCATTTTAATACCCAGTAGCCCGTAACAATATGTTAGCTCTAAGAATAATATTACTGATATTTTTACCAAAGGTCTAGGAGCTGAAAAATTTCAATCATTCAGAAGTAATCTCCTAATTAACTGATTTTATATGTATATATTTATATTTGTCATTCCTTTTCATTAATTAATATTTAAAAAAAAGTATTTTATCAACTATTTCAGCTCATGTAAATGTGTGTATGTCATTATTCATTTAGATATATTTTTTTCTTTTTGGTGAAGTCAGTATTCAGTTTGCAGTCTATGTATATGATTTACTTTACTGGCATTGTAACCAATGTTAACTATAGTGTATATCTACAAGTTATCTAATATGTAATAACTACATCTAATTGAGAGGGGGTGTAAAAGATAATCGAGTTGGTATGTTCCTGTGTTCCAACAGTTCTGTTGTTATGTTAGGTGTGTTAATAAATTAACTATGAACAAATTTATTATTATTAAAGTTTATTATTGTGTACTCACAATATTCCTTTAAAGATAAAGGTAAGAACTAAACTGAGATATTTAACAGTATGAACTTTGCTTATATTATTCCATGCTAGATTAGAGGAGAAAGATGAATTCATCGATTCCATAAACGGTTAACAGATTTCAGGTTTTCTGGTGTCGGTTATTCGCCTACCTATGGCATTTTGTTTTTCTTAGAATCAGTCAGAGTTAGATGAAATTCCTGAAAAGAGGAAGATCTACGGGAAAAAAGTCTCTGTTCCAAATTTAGGAATAGTATATACAAAAACTTAACGATGATACATTATTTAATATCAAATAACATAACATGTTAACAAATTTTCAATTAAAATTTTTAACTTTTATTGTTTTAAATGTATTTTAAATTTTAGATACTAATAACTATCTTAATTTATGATAAGGGCAAGGTCTGTTTTATGAGTCGTTAATTAATTTTCCCTGTAGACCACAATAAATAAATATACAAGTTTAAAGCCATTATTCATCAAATCTTCTTTTTAATATCATTAAAAAAAATATAATAAAATAATAAAATCTGGGACGGTTTAGTTAGAAACTATTTTAATACTAAGAAAAATATTGAATGTGACTAACCACTATTGGTAATGACCCTTGCTCTAGCTAAATCCACTTTATTTCCAACAAGGATAACTGTCTTCTCTTGGGTGTAGCTCTCCCTCCATAAATAGTTGAGAATTTCCTCTGCAGACTTAAATGTAGCTCTGTCAACGACTGAGTAGACAACAACTGCAGCGTGAGGTTCGTATGTTGACAATGAATTTTCCACCTTGTCGTTGCAAAGTTATATTAGATAATTGAAAAAATATTATTGTGTACAACAAAAAAAGAAGAAATAACTCACCGACATTTCTGAACTGGGATGGTCAATGAAGACCATTTCTGATTCTTCGCCGTCTAACAAGATGGAGACAGTTTTTTCACCAAACTCGTCGTCTGTAATTTAGATAGATACTACAAGTATAGAAATAATATACAAATTTTATATTTAAAATTAATATATTTGTGTTCAGATAATGAATCCAATGATTTTGATGAATCCAATACCTAAAACATCAGATGAAAATATAATTCTTTGATAGACAAATCTAAGGTAAATTTTGAAATTAGCATTTATTTGTTAATATTTAATTCATTTTTTCTAACTCAATAGCAACAGCTAAGGCGGATTAAGGCTAAATTTCAGTGGATTGCGAGGGCTACACTCATCGTAGGGGAGGGGAACACATTCTCTCTATCATTAAACTCTTGTGGAAAATTATTCCTAACCCAACGAAAGAGAAATTTCTTTCTGTACTATAAACAACGCTGTGGAATCCGGGCCCGGTCCATTTAGCATGGATCATTTGGCACCCGGTCCATTTGGCACCCTGGGGCAGGCAACAAAATCCCATTGCCTCTTTTCTTCATAGACTTGGAACCAGCACCCGGAGTCGAAAAAATCTATGAGCCAACCAGACTTTACTACACGGAGGTTAAAGTCGAAAAACTCTATCCGAAAAAAGACATTTTGCAATGTCATAACTGCCAAACATACGTGCACACTAGGTACTACTGGCATCATACTCCAAGGTGCGTCAAATGCGGAGAACCGCATAAAACTGAAGAGTGCGTCAAGGCGCGAGAAACACCTGCTGTCTGCTCACTATGTCTTCTAGGACATCCAGCCAATTATAAATATAGTAAAAAAAAATTTAAAATCACATGTTCTAGCAGCACGTCGGTCCGACGAAGTGAGAACCTCAAGAAACAGCCTTCAAAAATTGCAGATGGAACTGTTTCCTATGCCCAAATGTCGGTGGACGGCAAACAATAGTCTCGGGGCTACGCGGCGACCCCTAACCCACAAAACACCCCCCTAAACCACAAATCCATCCTATACAACCAAAAAAACCAGCCCCAACAACCAATATATTTAATGAATCAAAATACAAATACAAATCCCTCATATCTCTTCTCCTTCAAATGCTACTGATCTCACGACACTTATCACATCATCCATCTCTGAGTTTTAATATCACTCCTAACAAATTTTTTTTCCCATCTCATTCCTTATATAACAACCTTTATTATCATATATTATTAATTATCCACCTTATCCATTCTCCTTTGGAATGCGAATGGTATTCGAAACCACACTTACAAACTAAAATCTTTGCTGTATGATAAAACAATTAATTTAGCCTTAATTACAGATACTCGACTGAACAGTAAACGGCACCTCAACATAGCACAGTACCAAACCTCCCGTACTGACCATCCTGATGGAAAAGCTCTCGGTGGTACTGCTGTCATAGTCCATCAATCTCTCTCCCAACACCCATTTCCCCTACCTTCAACCGATCTTCTTCTGCCTACAGCTGTTACAATCAAAACCTTTTCCTTTCCCATCACATTAGCATCGGTGTACTGCCCTCCTTATAAATCCATCTCCCATTCCCAATTCAGCTCTCTCTAGAACTCCTTAGTGATCCATTTCCTTTTAGGTGCAGACTTTAATGCGAAACATTAAAGGCTCAAGACCTACTAATTCCCGAGGCCACATGCTCCTGTCTGCACTGAACTCCCACAATTCCAGTTTTATTTCTCCCGACACCCCTACATATTGCCCCAATGATCTAAACAGAAATCCTGACCTCCTTCACTTTTTCATCCATGCTGACTTAGGTCCCTTAAGCTACTCCATAGTACGCCATGATCAACTGTCCTCAGATCACAGTCCTTTAATCCTTAATCTTTCTATAGCTCCAATATTCAAACTTCCTCCGCCATCATTTATTAGGAGACCATTTGACTGGAACACATTTCACCAGCTTGTATCCGATACCATTGACCTCAGAGTTTCCCTAAAAACATAAAGAGTTAGATGATGCCGTCGATTCTGGTACCAATGTGATCCAGCGAGCAGTTTGGACTGAATCTTAACCCCGTCCTTCCTTCAAAAACCACATGAAAAATCCGAAACCGCAAGATCTTATCTTTACCAAACGACGTTGCCGGTCTCTTTGGCAAAGAACCAGGCACCCTCATGATCGGAGAATGTATAACTATTTCAACAAATTAGATCCGAGTCCTATCTTTCCACGCTATCCGCTTCTGATAATTCCCTCTGGAATGCTACCAAAAAAATCCTTAAATACCACTCTATTTCACATCCCCTCCGACATAAAGACGGTTCTTTGGCTGCATCAGATGAGGACTAAGCAGAGGAATTTACCAAACACCTCTCGAATACATTTATCCCTCATCCTGAAAATAATGAATTCCTCTTTACACCCATTCCTCTATCCTTACCTCCTAAAGCTGTAAACCCCGTATTATACACACACACACACACACACACACACACATATATATATATATATATATATATATATATATATATATATATATATATATATATATATATACAATTCAAAATTAACCTAACTTTTATTCTCTGTTAATTTTTACTTTCCCATATTAAAAAATAAATATGTTTGAGACATAAGTTTTTATAATAATATGACGTATGATTGTTTGAATACTGTCTTTTTCAGATTGCAAAATCGATGGTGGATCAAAACAACAAACTCGATATCGAATTAAAAAGAAAGAGGAAGTTTACTAATCCATGCTTAACAAAACATAGTGAAAAATAGCTTTCACTTTTTCCGTGCGGTCTAAGCTAGCACCCACTCTATTTTTTATTTTATTTCTGTTTATGCTTCTTTTGTTTTGTTTTTATGGAATGATTGTATAACTACTTAGCACTATTACTTATTGCCTACAGGTGGCGGATTGTAATTATTCAATAAAGTATTGAAAACAATATGCAATGGAACAACTAGTAGAAATATGGGAATAAATGGTTCAGGCCCAAGAACCTATTCTTTCAGTCTTTGCGATAGAGTTGGTGCTAAAGGCAGAAGGGCATCCTGTTGATTGAATTCAACAGAACATGGGCCTGTGCATAATTTAAAGTATTTTTATTACTCTCCTCTAACCAAACTCTCCTCTTTACTTGAGGTTTTCAAGCCCGGCTCTACCCCAACAGGTTATCCAGAGCTTCTTTTCCGGCCGCGTAACTTTTGAATCCAGTAGAAACCAAATAAGAGCACTAAAGCCGAAGATGCTTAGAATATGAGTGAATATGCCCCTGGCAGATCTCCAATGGCATATTTACAGTAGATCTCTTGTTCATTTCCACTTTAACGTCCGGATTATAAGGATGAGAGTTACAGGATAAATATTGTATTAGAAGATTTGGGTGATTAAAAAAGATCATATGGAATTTGGAGAATTTAGTTGATATAAGGTCAAGTACGAGGGATAAGGGATATGGTGATGGTGTAGGGCTTTATTGGATACATTGTAGGGAGAACTATGGTTCTTAGTACTTAAGATTGAAAAGATTAGATGCGTTTGATGTTCGAAGGTTTTGATGTCCCAACAGTTAATGCTCATACGTCCAACTTGGTCTAAGGGTACTCTTGTAAATTAACAGTTGGTTTTCGATAGAGAGTTGAGAAGTCCTGCTAAGTGTTCTGTATTGCTGGCTAAATCTTCGGACGAGTGCTTGTCTTCTAAGTCTAGCATTTCTGGTCCATGTCTATGATGAAACCGATTTATCGCACTGTGTGAGATTTGGGTAATGGAATGTTATTAAATAAGACTGGTGGATAGGAGCTGCGACAAAGTGTGAAAATTAAAAGTGAGCATTTAGATTCGTTATCTTTCATCGTCTGCACTCTTTCTCGATCCAAGAGAGACGTATTTGGACATTGGATGATGATGTTGGATCAGAATGGGATAAAAGGATAGCTGTGTCATCTGCAAAGGTTTCTAGGGTTTTGGGAGTAGTAGGAAAGTCTGCTGTCTAAAATCTGCCTTGGGAATCTCCTACCTCGACAGGATAACATTTGGAGATTTCGGAGCCGCTGTGAACTCGGCGATTTGAAAGGTAAAAGCGAAGTAGGAGGAAAGGTGTGAGATGATAACATTTTAGCTTGAAAAGTAGCCCGTTGAGCCAAACCTGGTGAAAAGTCTGTGCTTTATCCACCAAAGGTACCCGAGCAACATTCTTTGTTTTCAAATGTGTCGGAAAAATATCTACAACTCTGATCCCTTGTTGGACTGTTGAGTGTCTTTGGCGAATCAAATATGGTTTGGAAAACTTTGGGGTTCGACTATACATAGTAAACATTTAAGAAGGATTTTTCAAAACATTTTGAGAGGATTGGGAGTAGGCTGATTGGTTCGTACGACGAAGTATTATTAAGAGGGTTTCTGATGTTTGTGAAAAAGATTACAACGGAGTGTTTCCATAGGGCTGGAAAGTCGTTCTAAGGATGCAATTGTAAATGTATGTGAAGTATAAAGCCAAATACTAGGAGGTAGGTGTCGGAGGATATGAGGAGTGAGCAAGTCATATCTTGGGGCTTAACGAGGAGTTAGCGTTTTAAGTTGATATTTTTCTTGGAGAATGTTTTGTGGAAAATATCATTTTCCAATAATAATTGGTGAAGATGGGAATTCTACAACGGCTGCGGTTCGGTTGGGATATAGTTCTGGATGAATGATGGACGTGTGGGAAGGTTATTGACTAGTTATTTGGTCTTTACTTTACCAGATTCAGCCCTTGAGCCGTCTCCCCGTCGAAGAGGGTGGGAAATATGTTTGGGTGTCAGGATGATTTGGTTATGTTCCAGAGGGCTTTATCATAAATAGAAAGGTATAAGAGATAGGAATGGAATCTGGGAATGAAAACCAGCCAATAGTGTTTTACAGAGACATCTTGTGCATTGCTGTATATTGTGCCCTCGATGTATATTTTTTTAACGTCGCTTCGACTATTAGCGACGACCGCTCTTCTTAAATTTCTTGAATTAACTTCGTGTGTTTTAAATATATCAGAGCCCTGTGATTTCAATATTCAAATTATTCTTTATATTTGATGCTTCTTGCCTTCAAATAGATGCTTCACTGTAATTTCTATATTATCACAGCTTTGGCAGGTTGGTTGGTACTGTCCTAAAAGTAGATGGAGATTTGTAGTACCGAGTATTAGCTTGCTTATTACGCCGCATTCTTTTGGCGTTAGGCCGATTGGGGGGATCCAAGTAGTTTTTTTTATCTTTTAATTGACGGAGGTGGTTTAGCGGAAGGCTCTCCCACTCTTCGCCCCAATTTTCTTTAATTTGATTGATTATCCTTTCTATCCATTCCGAGAAAAATGTGGATCTTAACAAGGGAACGTCATCAGTAGGGCTGTGAATTATATGCATTTGCATACATTTCTTGGTTAACTGAAAAAATCCTGTTTTAACAAACTGCATATGTTTTGGAGTATTTGGAATTAATTTAAACTATATTTATTTTGCATATTTCTACATATTTTTATCATAAATGCATATTTGGTTTTAAGTTACATATTTTTATACATATTCGGCATTTAGCACAAAAAAAATTTAAATTAAAATTCTGTGCTTTTCACCACCACCTTCTACGATCTTTACAACGCCTTCGGTTTGTTCAGTATTAGTTTAATTAGATTGACGGAAACAATAGCTGCTTCGTCGTTTTCCAAGAACGTTCAATCGGCTTTGCTTCTCTTTGAAGTAGAAAGGAATATTGTGTTAGTGCCGCTATCAATGTTTTCGTCGAATAGTTAATTTAGATATTTGGATATAAATCTTCTTTCCTCCTCTCTAACATGTTTCCCAGATTCTCTTTCCTTTGACATCCGATCTTTTCTGACAGTCTCTCACGAGTTCTTCACAGTAAAACATTATTTGTGTCTTGTTAACTGTTTACATCTCTAATGCCGAAAGTCACGGAAAAGACAAAAGTTCTTGTGCAGAAGTATATACGTGAATTTTCAAGTGAGACTTTTAAGGGGGATGGAGACGTTCTATACTGTGTTTGTTGTGATAAACCTGTCTCAACTGCTTCGCGTTTTTGGAAACACAACACATAAAGACGGCAAAACATCAGGATAACAAAGGTAAGAAATCAAAATTTCAACAAACTTTTTTGACGCAAGTTTCTACAAGTGGGTCTGGAAAATCCGATCTCGATACCGATTTATGTCGAGCTTCACTTAGATTCCATAAAATAAGCCACCCTGAATTAAAGAGTTTTTTGGAGAAGTACACAGGGAAAACCATACCTCACGAAAGTACACTCCGGAAATCTCATCTGGATCTTATATACAATGAAACACTCCATAAAATCAGAGACTTGATAAAAAATGGTCCGATCAGGGTCTCGATGGACGAGACAACAGATGTTGAAGGCAGATATGTTGTCAACTTAATCGTCGGAAAACTCTCTGTGGATTCACCATCCCAACCTTTTTTGCTGAACTGTGAGGTACTTGAAAAATGTGATCATGCTAATATTGCCAGGTATTTTAATGAATGTATGTCTCTTCTTTGGCCGAATGAGTTCAAAATGAAAATGTTTTACTGTTTCTGTCAGATGGTGCTCCTTATATGATAAAAGCAGGATGTGCAATAAAAGTTTTTTATCCTAAACTAATCCATCTGACCTGCCTTGCTCACGCTATCCACCGTGTTGCAGAAACTGTGAGATATGTTTACAGATGTTGATCAATTGATAGCAACTGTCAAAAAAGTATTTTTAAAGGCTCCAAGTCGTGTGGAGATTTTCAAGACAAGCTACACTCATCTCCCACTGCCTCCTCAACCAATCATCACTAGGTGGGGGACGTGGCTAAGTGCAGCTGAGTACTACTGTACAAACTTAAATGAAATTAAAGATATTTTGTCTAAATTACCTAACGATTCTGTTGCAATAGAAAAAGCCAAAACTTTAATAGATAACCCGACTTTAAAACATGATTTGACTTACTTCTATTCTAATGTCATATTTTTAGGTGAGCTTCGAAGCTACAATTCGTTGAAGTCTATTGAGGGATGAAAAAAGAGAAAAAAAATGATCAAAGGTTCGATCTGGTTGTGCCTTAAGCTCAGGTAGTGGCTTGAGTTTATCACCTTGTATATGTGGCGGGATAACACTTTTGGTTGGTTCTACTTTAGATGTAGGAAATATATTAGTGGAATTTACAACACCTTTGCGAGGAACACCAGGTGCTGGCCTAGAAATAAATGTAGATCTAGGTTTGTAACTTATTTGTCGAACTGTAAGTTCGCTATTTGATGAGAACGGTAGTTCTAGTAACTTTTTGGGTTGAGGTTTTTCAGGATTCAAGATGATTTTCCCAACACCACTTATTTTATGCTGTAAACTTAATTCTTGACCTGGATTCTTAGGTGGTGTGGTAGCCTTGATAGGCTGTATGCTGAGGCTAGGTGGCTTAAATGCATCTCTAGCAGGACAAGGTACTGTTGAGCTAGAAGGAGTCGCGTCTGGTTTAACAGGAAGAGCAACAAAGTATCGGCCATCATCATTTCGCTTGTGAGTGGAGATGAAATGTTGCTCGGTAATAATGTCAAGAGGGTCTTGAGAAGTGGGAGTAACAATATTTTGAATTTCCCAAAACTTATGGAGATCCTGGCAAATTTGACAAGAGGAAATTAATGAAGTGGTTGGCTGATTGGAAGATAAGGCCTGAATAGGACCTATGATTGTCCAACCGAAGATGGTATTAATAGCTATTGGACCTACAGAACTTGGAATAAAGGGTTTAGGCAATAGTAATTGCGGGTAGATATCGGCACCTAACAGGAGGTCAATTTGTCTGATTGATGAAATTCAGGATCGGCCAGAGGCAAATGCTCGAAGGCGCGTACAACATCTACTGTAAGACCTTTAGGAGGCAACTGATTTGTTATGTGAGGAACCACGGATGGGTTGACGAGAATGTGTCTCTGAGACAGCCCAGAGAAAATGTCACACAAAACATTGCCAGGAGAGATCGAAAGACGTCCACCGATACCTGACACAGTAATGGGTTGATCGCGCATTTTTTGACTCAACTGGTCAAAAAGGCGTTTTGAGATAATCGGAATTTGTGATCCAGGGTCGATTACTCCTCGGACTGGGATGAAACCTAGTTCTGAATCAAAAATACGCGCACGGAAACTGCCTAAGAGTGAAATTACGGGGTCCCGGAAGTAACACAGCTGAAAGAGGTCGAGGAATCAACTTGTGATTGATCAGGGGAAGAGATTGAATTTTCACTGGATGTATAATTGCCATAATCTGACGCGCGATTAGACGTGGAGTTCAAAGGTGAATTTGAATGTACAACTTCAGAGGGATGTAAAAGCGTGTGGTGATCGCGAGAATTACACTTACGACATGTGAATCTGGAATTACAATTGATTCTCAAGTGAGGGCCTAAACAATTGAAACAACGGTTGTGTTTCTTGAGAAGATCGATTTTTTGATCTCGACTGAGAGGAAAAAACACAGAACAGGAAGACAGAGAGTGTGTCATTACACAAAATATGCATCTGAAATTAGAAGGATTTGCCTGTACAGCAGGAGTTTTATTTGAATTTTCTAAAGAAACAGGACTACTACTGGCAATGAGAGAATTGACTGTAAAATTCCCAATGTCAGCGTTAGGAGGAGGTAATGAAAAATTATCATGAAAAGTCTGAGTGGGATTAATAACCGGCGTAGAGATTCAAATGGGTTGTTCTCTACTCAACTGTAGGAAACATAAGGCTTTGCATTGTGGTTTTTCCAATTGCATTATAATTGAGATAATTTTACTTTCCTAGATAACTATTTCGACTTAAGGGTATTATGCATAGCATAACAACATCTATTTCCCGGACATAAAGGAGTAGTCAGTAAAAAGATAAAAGAGGAAAGCTAAAGCAGTAATCAAGAAAGTACGCGAAGATCAGATGAATCCGCAAGAGCCAATCGTCACAGCAGCCATCCCTGGTGCCATTTCATCACAAACTAAGCTAAGAGCCATGGTGGATGGATTAAAGTAATTGCGATGATAGAAAAACCCAAGCTCGAAGCTAGAGGAGTACAATACGCTTGGGAATAGGCAGAACTGATGTGGTTTTTGTAGAGGAAAATAGCAGAACAATCAATCACTACATCAGTTGTTACTGTTGATCCAGTAGATTTATTAAAATAACCGCTGTGGAAATTATTACGGCTAAAATAGTTTATTAGAGTTCGCTTCGGTTAAGCTTGGAAGATAAACTAGACGATGGTAAATGGGATTCAGCATAGACTGACCTCATTGGTGACATCCGGTTACATATGTCATTCGTGACCTAGTCCGTCGAAGTATCAAGGCGAAAACTCCAGCTTGACACAGGCCTTAATCACCATAAAGAGGCAGCTTTATAAGGCACGGTAGTTAAACAAGATGTATGGTAGCGATAAGTGGCGCGCTACACTTCATGATGAGTAAAAGTTTAAAGCCATTGAATATCGAAATGAGTTGGGCTCACAAAGGCAGACGCCTTGGGAGGAGTTCACCGCTAAGAGATCTTCTAAATATCTCTTGGGTAGAGAGTGGGCTCGCTGACTCCGCTATAGGTCATTGCAGCGTTAAGGCGTGATGACGCCTAAGTAAAACTACTGTAGTGTTGACAAAGATCTATATTGCAGTAACTTATCCTCAGGGTACTTCGTTCCAAGATAATGAAGAGTGAGAATTCGTGGGACGCACGATAATATACCCTCTCGTGTCCTCCATGAAACATCTAGGACTGGTTGTAGTCCTGGTTTTGATAACATTGATGTGACAGTCATCAAGAACAGCGTTCTATTGATTGAAGAAAGGTTGTCGCTTTTCCCTCTTGATCTCCTCCTTCCATCTGTTCGGATTCGTAGAGATCCTCTCCTGGATTCGCTCCGGAAGGGCTGCCAAGCCTCTTCTCTTCACTTCATGCTTTGTAGCATCTTCACCCAGCAGGAGGTCAACAGGCATTCCCCCGCCAGGATCTGCACTGCCTCTTGGGACGTTGTCCTATACACCCTGGTCACTCGAAGCAGAGCCGTTCTATGTACCGTTGCCAGCTTCCTTCTTTGGCGCTGTGAGAGGTTTACGCCCCAGAAAGGGGACGCGTACCTCAAGTATACCCAGAGTGACTCCTTTCTAGATCATCATGCTGACTGGGTACATGAGGCCAAAAGGCTCCGCCAATCCGACGTCTGGCTCACCCTCGTCGCCAGGTGGTCCAAGTGAGGGGTCACGTCCGGATTCCTTCCCATCCTTACTCCCAGGTAAGTGACCACCTCACTTGCCCTGATACATTCATTGTTTACTTTCAATGTGATAGGGTGAGCACTAACCGTTTTCCACGCAATAAAACGGCCGGAGTTTTGGTGGCTGCCATCATCAGCATCCTCACACCATGCACCCACCAAGCTGGCACGATCGGCCACAACACACTGTCGATGATATGTCAAAGAGGACTAACATGACATACTTTTCCACCCTCGCTTCAGTGTCATTACGTACCTGCAGCAGCGCGTCTGCGGTTCCCATGCCTTTGGTCGATCCGTACTACCGTAGGTGACCAGCCCTGCTGAGTGTGGGTCGCAGGCTGGTTATCATGAGGCAATCCAGGACCTTACTCATCACAGGGTGAAGGCAGGAAGGTTCCTTGTTGTTGCCCCCTCCCTTGTAGAGCAATCTCAAATCTGCATCCCTCCATTGCCTCGGGAAATAACCCTCGTCCAAGCAGGCGTTGTATGTCCTCAGGAGCCGTTCCTCGATGAGAGGGATAGCTTCCTTTAGCATGGAGGCACCTTGTCTAGTCCTGGAGCGCGTCCCGTGAGTTGTTTTCCCGCGGCCGTTCGAAGGTCCCAGATGTCCCATGGTGGGCACAGGTCAGTACCTGGCGGGTATTCCGTGGTCCGTCGAATTATCTCCTGCTCCTGGGAGTCCTGACTAGGGTCGTCCCAGGGGTATGTACTCCTGATGAAGATCCGTGCAGCCTCCTCCATAGAGACCGCTCTCTCTTCACCAATCCGCAGGGCCACCATCGTCTGCATGGGCGAAGCTTGCCCAGAGCGACCCTGAACGGGTTCTTGTGCGTCTCCTCTGCTACGAATTCCTCCCAGGATTTCCTCTTTTCCCTACGGACCACATTCCGTAAGAAATCTTAAACACTATTCAATCATCCTTTTGAGATAGTACGCTTAAGATACAAGTCTTGAATAGATGCTCACAAATTTGGCAAGAGCTTGTCAAACGTCCTCCCCTCCCCTATATTTGGGTTTCCATGTTGAATACTTTCCCTACCAAGATTTTAGCAAAAACTACACTCGCCCACTCTTTTGCAAGACCACCAATCAATACTGAAACGATACATGGCAGGTACATACGATAGCCAATTATTTATTTTTAAAATTGTTAAAGTGAAACTTTTATTCTATCGCCCCAAAATTTTTCGCCCATCTATCAGCATGTCGCGTTACAGCTGGAGAAGGGGTAAAGTGATAGGCGCATGACAGGACAGCCTTGGCCATATGGCGGTGCCCAGTCAGCTGACCGTCTTGCATTTATATTTTCACTTATTCCTGCAAGTGTTCCGCGGTATTTTGGTGTTTTGATCTGTGTATTAATTTAAATGCATTTATTTACTTTATCGTAAAAGTTTTATTGTTCATTAACTTTATATAAAATTAAATAAATAAAACAAATTTGTTTACTAATAACAAATCTCTTCAAAGACTATCAAATCCTTTTATCAGTGTGTATTAATTTTAATTTTGATATATAATAATATATTTAATTATTTTTATACTCTAAGGCATAATAGCTTACAACACCTGTATTGTTATTCTAAAGGGACTTGTCCCAGAATAAATAAAGACATTATTATTATTATCTTGTTCTTTTTCTCGGTTTCTACCAGAGAATGGACCAACCCGGACATAAGTCAAGGATTAAGCCAGAGTTTGTATAATGATAAAAGACATCAATATATAATCATAAACAAACACTATATTGTGAATATCCCTCTTATATAATATTGCTCTTACTTTTAAATATGCGTTTATCATCTAAATGATTGTATTAATTATGTATTCCATACTCTAATACGCAAATCGAAATTAAATTTAATAATTGAATATTTTGTCTGCTATTAAAATAGTATTCTCATTATCATTCCCATTTTTCAATAATTAAGTTAAGATTAAAAACGCAATTTTAATAGCCTTAATCGAATAATTTTCCAAATTTTTTTAGTTAAATGCCTACAAACTGAAAAAAAAGTTTCACTTGCATCGAGGTTCCATTAAACCACACAACTTTTTTTTTTACATTTCTGCCATTTATAACAGTTTTTCTATCACTTTGATTATTTTATAACGCTTCTGCAGAAATAATTACTAATATTTTGGATTTATTAAAAATACAGCAAATTATAGCTGCATATACTTTTTATCGTACAATTAGTGAGTAATATTTTGTTTTTCATTGTCATCTCTGTATCTAAAAATCTATATTGATAGTTATAATTTTTTTCTATTGTAGATTTTTGTATACTAGTTTTTAGTTTGAAGTATTTCTACTTTAAGGGGTGATCCTACTACAATAGCACTGAAGGAGACCTGCAATGTGGGTCGAAACGTCGGGTTTCAAATAAACAGTTCTCCCTATAAAAGGAAATTTTCTTTTACTTCCACCCGGACCATTTTCTTCCAATTATACATATATAAGGTAAACTAATGTTATTCAACATTGTGCCAGCTTCTCTGTGTCTTTATGTTAATTTAATTAGTTTGATACTAATTACATTATATTTTAATATTATAAAAACACTACTGTGTTTTAAGGCTTTAATATATGAGAATTGGTGATAAAATGTTCTAGGGGCTCTGTTATTATAGCCTTTGTAATAAAGAAGAAAAGCAAGAACATCTAAAGTATGAGCTCTCAAGAAACTCTTTATCATTATCGATTATCTGATACCCTGATTACGTAAGTATTGCTTAATTTACTGATTTACTTTTACGTAACTGTAAAAGCTCTTCAAATTAGCAACAACTGTTACATACCTTCAATACTCATACTAAGAATTTACATATGAAACTAAGGAGCTTTTTGGCATTAAATATAAACTAAACACATTTTAATCAAAGTTATATTTGAATTTTCAAGATACATTAAGATGGAGTAACCAAATTGTTACAATACTCTTATGCCTCTGATACCAAGTCAGCTCCTACCGGTTTGCGCTTACGAAGATAACTTAGGCAGTATTCATCAGCTGTTTGTATGTAATCTATTGTAGATGCTAATGAGTTGTTACTATGTTTTCAATACATTGATTTTTTATATCAAATGCGTGCTTTATTCTAAACATACAGCAAATATATACCATTGTAGAGATTTATTAAAAAACGTTTGCGGCATTAACAGGGATTTGAAAAGGTTCATATAAAATCTGTTAGTTTACCATAACAGTATGGTGACAGTATTTTGAATTTGAAACTATGGTGACTATATATATATATTTGTTAATTATAAATTTACTTTTAATGATTTAACTACATATCAAATATTTGAAAAGCTTCAGGAGCTCGCAACCCTCAACATTCATCGGCTTTTGATATTATAATGAAAACAAACAGTTTTGAAAAATGCATTGGGGATTAAACCAATTCAAGAGCTTCCAATTATGCCAAAGTAGTCGCAAAATCAGGAGCAGGCGAGTTTAATAAGATTGGGACTATTCGAGCTCCATCTCCATCTAGGCATTATATATTTCAGCTATGCATTTCAAATAATCGGTTACCGGTACAGTCGGCTCGGATCAAGTGTATTGCACTCTTAGGCAACTGTTTATTTCTTCCAGTCGTCGGTTCGACTCGATCCAATACCTGGAGGAAAAAATGTAGCATCTGAGATTTATATATAGTGCCTAATTTGGGTCCGATCCGGTTCAATCCGATTGCTCTCGACTGTATACTTAGAATAAAACCACTCGTTGATAAAAAAACAAAAACAGTATTAGACCTGGCCCAATCCAACTCATATAAATAATGATTTTCCTATATCCCGTTAACAATTTTTATATGATAAAGATCGATATAAAAAAATAATAGCCACTATTATTGATATTTATATAATAACCAAATATAATTTAACAGTGCTATTTGTGTAAACATATGTGAGAGTGTTGCCGATGGGATGTCAATTCATCCCTTAATGTTGACATTAATAAGTTATATGAAAACAAGTGTTTTTTCTTTCTTATAAACTACTTTATATTTGAATAAATCAAATGTTTCTTTTGATTTGGACCGGGTCGTAACCGGGTCTTTACCAACGTTTCACTAGAGATCCTCCTAGCTTCCTCAGAGCTTAATCTGAGACTGAAAATGTCCTCCTGTACTTCGGTATTTATACCTGACCTGATTGGCTGCTTTCTCATTGGATGGGTTCTATATATTGGTTGATATTTACTTGATTATGAATTCTTAAATCCATAAGCTGCTAACTTTTGCAAAGAAATAAGTAATCAAGGGGTAATTGTGATTAAGATAATAATACTGTATTTATTATAGTACACATTATTGCAAATCTAATATAACCCTAATTCAAGAATTCAAGAATGATTTTGAACGTTGATGATAAGGTATTGAAATTATTTTTCAATAAAACTATACAACAAAACATTTACAAATCACCTTACTACGAGTATATTCTAGAAACTAATCGACTTTCAAATTTATCTTGTCAAACTGTTTCTAGATTTAACCTTTTTTAAATGACAAAATTTATAAACTTTCAATTGCAACTTAACTTTGACCGTTAATTCATTATTTAATCATCCTCAGCCTTTAATTATAATAATAGATTTATAAACAAATGAATTTTTTATGACTAAAAGTGCCAGTTATTGTTAGCCATAACATTGACTTTGATCCGAGTTAAACATCTCGGATTACATCATGAAATCAAGCACGAAGATGCCCTTTTTAGTCCATAATCATGCTACCATATTGAAAATTAAATTTCAACCTCTCCCTAACCTTAACCACCCGGTTCCATGCCCTTTTTAGTCCATGATCAGGCTACCATATTTAAAATTAAATTTCAACCTCTCCCTAACATTAACCACCCGGTTCCATGCCCTTTTTAGTCCATGATCAGGCTACCAAATTTAATGTTAAATTTTAACCTCGACCTAACCTTAACCACCCGCCCGGTTCCATGCCCTTTTTAGTCCATGATCATGCTACCAAATTTAAAGGTAAATTTAACCTATCCCTAACCTTAACCATCCGGTTCCATGCCGTTTGTAGTCCATGATGATGCTACCAAATTTAAAGTTAAATTTCAACCTCTCCCTAACCTTAACCAATGGATTTTGATCCCTTTTTAAAATTATACGGTTTGAAAGAGGCTTTATCGATGGGTCTGGCCTCCATTTCATTTTGCTTACGACGCTATTTCGGATTTTAGAGGGAGAGTAAGCCCGGCTACCATACTGATTTTTTCTATCATTTTGTAATTCTGCAACTTGATAGAATGAAAGATTACTTGAAGGATTGGGTTTCCATTTTATAGAAACTGAGAAAACCAGGCCGTCATTTTATTTTTGTAGAGACTGAGAGTGCTTGGCAGCCATTTTTTCTGCATATGATAAAATATTAAGAACGTGAACCATCGTCAAAACAATTCTTGTAAGAACATTCCCTAATAAGTAACTGTTAAATCTTAAACCTACAACATCAACATGGATTTCGATTATTCGTCCTTCAAAAAAATCAACTTTAATCCCTTTTATAAAAAATCTACTCCTTAATATTATAAAGAATTTTTGAATTTTTATTTGTAAATGCTTAAATTCCTTTCATTTATAAACGATATCATAACCCTTTCGAGTTATGAGGTTGAACATGAACATAAAACTTGGAAATTATTAATCTGTAAATATAGACAGAGAGTTGGGCTTGTTAATCGTATTACATAATATACTTTGACCTGTTAATCTCTATATCATAAATAAAGTTATTGGCCTCCTAAGCCCATTTCATGAAATAAGTCTAAAAAGTAAGAAAAACAACGTTAATAAACCATAACCGTCCTCCAGAAGGGATTCAACTTCGCCATCGCACCTAGACATGCACCTACAGAGAAGATTATAACCAACATAAAAGCATGTATCAAGAATATGGACCAAAACGCCGCCGAAACCATCCGGCAAAACATTAGTCACATTCTACGTAAAGCCAAGCCACCAAGACCTAACCTCTCTAATACAATTCACTCACTACACTAAAGAAACGAGACGACCTTCATGTAATCCCTGCTGAGAAAGGAAACGCCACCGTCATTATGAAGATAGACCAATATCTAAACAAAATGACGGAAATCCTCAACGATGGATCATACAATATACTGGACAAAGACCCCACTAATGACATTCACAAGAAAATCCAGACCATCATCAATACCAGCCAGCCACTGAAAACCAAATGCCTTATAATATCTGACCCAATCCCTCCAAGAATATACGGACAACCTAAAATACACAAAGACGGTATCCCTATGAAACCCATAGTCAGTACCATTGGCTCACCTACATACCACCTATCCAAATACATCTCCGACATAATTAAAACCCACACTGGCAAAACACAGCACAACATCCGCAACTCCAAACAATTCGTAGACATAATCAAAACTATTCATATAAACGAAGAAGACATCCTAGTAAGCTTTGGCGTAAAGTCGTTCTTCACCAAGGTCCCTGCCGATGAAGCCCTGAACCTTATGAAAAATCTTCTGAGCGAAGAAGAATACCGACTGACGGAGATATGCATGAAGGAAACATATTTCCTGTTCAATGGACAGTAAACAAATGGAAGGCACAGCCATGGGATCTTCATTGATTACACCGGCAGCTGACCTGTACATGGAACACTTCGAACAGAAGACACTCTCCACCGCAGCCCAAAACCTGAATATTGGTTCAGATACGTGGACGACACCTTCGCCATCTGGAAGCACGGAAAAGATGCACTGAACAGATTCTTACTCCTCCACCTAAACAGCATCCATCCTAACATTGCAGCTGGAGAAGGATGGGAAACTTCCCTTCCTGGACGTCCTGGTCGAGAAGAAAGGAAACCACCTTGGACACACCGTCTACCGTAAACCTACACATACAGACAGATACCTTCACACCACCATCCGTCTCAGAAGGAAGGAATCATCAACACTCTACTCAACAGAGCTGAAATGATAGCTGAACCGTCACAGATCCCTAAAGAGAAGAGGCACTTGAGAACAGCCTTCCTGAAAAACGGATCAGACAAAGAAACTATTAAACGGGTAGAACGCAGGAGAAAACTCAAAAAACAAGACAATAACGAAACCGACAACGAACCTAAAACCCAGACAACCATTCCTTACATCAAAGGTACCTCAGAAATGATCGCCAGAATTCTAAAGAACCATCCTACCGAAACCCAAAGACAAGTTAGGACTACGTACCCCAGGCATCTATAGCATACCCTGTTCCTGTGGCAAGGTCTACATTGGACAAACCGGAAAGACCATCGAAAGAAGGTTAAAAGAACACATATCTAGTGTCAAAAACTTCAAGACGGAAAAATCGGCTGTAGTAGAACACTTCCACAACACCAACCACCACATACCTTTCGAAAACACAGCCATACTGGTTAAAGAAAATAATTATCACCTCCGCACCATAAGAGAGGCCATTGAAATAATCAAAGAACCCAATAATTTCAATAAGGAAGAAGGTTACAAACTTAGCAAAAACTGGTATCCTGCCATAAAACAAAAGACCAACACATCAACCTACCATCCACACACATACGACAATACCGAACACACACGAACTCACCCGAACACAACACAGCCCACGGACTCGACACAAGCGAGCTAATGGGAAGGCAGACTTCAACCGAGACCCCCCACCCCTAAGGTACATACACCCTCCGCTCTTCAACACTCAATTCCACCCCCAGCAGCCGAGCAGTGAACATCTTAGGATCTAACTACCAGCCTGCATCTTACGCTTTCTACTCACGAGGATCAGCGCCTGGAAGTTGTCGAGGCCAACACCTTGTGTTGAACTAGCCAAGGCAGCCACCCTATTGGGTACGGGCAGCGTCGCTCCAGTGAGAGTCCCTGTGTTCAGTGAGTGTCCCCGAGTTTAGTTGTGAGTATATGTGCGCGATGTCAGCGATGAAATTGAACAGCACATCAACCCAGCAACAGGCGGGAGCCAATAAGAAAGCTTCATCTTCGAGGAAAGTCCGTCAGGAGCGCAGTGCGGCGGCCGAGGTAGAATTCATTCTACCCAAGAAGACCTGCAGAGTGACCAATCAGACAACCTCCTTCTCCAGCTCTACTTTTGTCGTGAGTACGTCAAATAAATTTTCTTCTCTTAGTGCATGTAATAGTGGTAGTGCATGCAGTGAGACAGTTAACAGTCAGACCACCCCTAAAAGACCACCACCCATCGTCCTCAGTGGTGCTACTAGCGCTGTGCGGACCGTAGCCGAACTAAAAGCCCAAGGTTTTCTGGGCTTTCAAGTTCAAAGCATAAAGAATGGAGTCAGGATATTTCCTTCCTCTATTGAAAGCCATAAGGCCATGTCTGATTTTTTCACAAAATCACAGTCAGTTAGATACTTACTCTACTGCCACAGGGCCAAAGAACAAAAAAATTGTTTGTACGGCCTAGATCTGGACTTTGACCTAGAGGACGCTAAGAGCGAACTCACAAACAGATTACCCGGCATCCTTGATGTAAGAAGGATGCAAAAGAGTGATAAGGATGGGAAGAAATCAGATCTTTCCCTAATTATCATCACAACCGGTCCAGAAGTTACTCTGGACAAAATCCAAAAACTTAGGGCCTTAGGGATTACCTTTAAGGCCAAGCCTTACACGGCAAAGAAGGGCCATCGATGCCAGCTATTTGGGCATACCAAAAACCACTGTAGGCGTACAGTGGCTTGTGTCAGGTGTGCCGGACCCCACCCCGTAGCGCAATGCCCTAGAAAGGAGGTCCCAGTGAAGTGTGCAAACTGTGGCGGTTTGCACGTAGCCTCCTTCAGGGGATGCGAATTTAGAAAAAAGCTAGTCGAGAGACCATCAATAACAATAATCTCCAAAACCACTAATAAAAATAATAATTTAAATTTAAAACAAGATCCATCATCAATAACCATAATCTCCAGAAACACTAATAAAATTAAAAATTTCAATTTAAAACAAGATCCATCATCAATAACCATAACCTCCAAAACCATTAATAGAAATAATATTTCATTTGAAAAGAAAAGATATGGCCTGGACCAGGACTCGAACCCGGGACTTGCACCTCTCCGTGGTGACGCCTCAACCATCTCGGCCACCCTGGCTCGTTTAACGCCCAGCTTTATCAATTCTTTTCACTGATCCTATATCTCCGTGTTTTTGCAATTTGCGATGTATACACGGGGAGAATGTTAATTGAACATTACTTTACTTTTGGATCTTATTGACTTCATATATTGAAGTCATATAGTCATATGTCCCTGTTCGAAACCCATTAATTTTATCAAGGCACTACTACAAATAATAAATACAATTTATATAAAAGATCTCCCATCTTTTTTCTGATCAAATGCTACGAACGAGAGAAAAAAAATAAAATAATAAATTTTCAGGTGTGAGGTTGGCTCTATGACTGTCAAGCTAACAACTGTACAACCATCTGGCTGCACCCCAAATCTAGACAGATTACAGAAAATATAGACTCCTAGCTTATCAGCTCATCTTCATTCCGGCTCCGTCGAGCTAACATAAACCCCCGTGTCCGAGATGTGCTTCCCCTTTGTCGACAGAGTTGGCAGAACATTCTCGGTCCCGGGAATAATTGAAAAAAATCCCTGAGTAATGTACGGTGTCTGTTACTAGAGCTGGGCATGAGAAATGATTTGTAAGGACCACAGTCGACCACAGATTAGCGCCTTAACAATATAATTTCTTAATCTACATTAAAATTGCATTTATCATTCTGGTAGGGTATTAACTAGGTTACCTATCACACTAGGTTTTTTTCCCTTCCCTGCCTGTGAGGCATACAGGGTCACCTCCAGTGGGGGTTCACCACTGGAGGTACAAGTCGAGTATTTTACACTGTTTTTTTCCTTTATTAATTTAATCAACTGGAACTATGGTGTAGCCCGGTGCACGGTTGTACAACCTTAGGGCTACACCTTATCCTTATCCTCGTCTTCTTCCTTCAGCTTGTCCTTCATCGGGGTCCTTCTAAGGTTGGTCAGGCGGTCTTCCCGGTGCCGGTCCTCTTCTGGAGATCAGGAAGTGGGCCGGTCCTACTGCCTCCTTCCATCCTTATACATATTCTCTGAAACTTGCGTAGATCGTCTCCTCCACAAGCTCAGGGAACACGTCCTCGGTAATAACGAAGATTCCCGTTTTCCTGGATAACCTCCCGCGCAGGGCGTCGTATGCGGTGATGCTACTACATGCTCTGCAGTTTCCGGAACACCGCAGTTGGGGTCCAGATCATATCCGTGTTGGTTTAGCTTCCATCTGAAGCCCCCATGCCCCGTGAGGATCTGCGACATCCAGTAATCAGGAAGGACCCAGTTGGCCTTTAATCTTGATTCGACGGTGGGGAAGTATTTCCTAGTGGTGCTCCCTTTTAAGGACGTCACCCACCGTCCATTCCATTCCGTCAGTGAGTCCTTCCTGAGCTCGTCCTTCCATCCGTTTGGGTTCGTCCGGATCCTCACTTGCATATGCTCCGGGAGAGCTGCCTAGCCTCTTCTCTTCACCTCATGCTTACTAGCATCTTCTTCCAGCAGGAGGTCTACAGGCATACCTCCCGCCAGGATCTGTACCGCCTCATGGGATGTTGTTCTATACGCCCTGGTCACTCGCAGCAGAGCCGTTCTCTGTGCCGTTGCCAGCTTTCTTCTTTGCCGCTGTGTGAGATTCTTGCTCCAGAAGGGGGGAGCGTACCTCAAGACACCCAGGGTGACTGCTTTGTAGATTGTCATACTGACTGGGTACCTAAGGCCCCAAAAGGCGCAGCCAATCCGACCAAGGCCGTTCTTCGTCCAGCTCACCCTCGTCGTCAGGTGGTCCAAGTATTGGCGGCTGCCATCCTTAGCGCCTTCCTCTCACACCATGCACTCACTAAGCTGGCACATCTCTCGGCCTCCACTGAGATCCCGGCTCTGCTATTCGAGTAGACAATCGCAGCGAGGTCATCCACATACGCCGTGGCAGGGAACCGCTCTTCCTCTAAGACGCCGAGCACCTCGTCGAACACCAGCTTCCACATGGCCGGTCCTAAGACCGAACCCTGTGGGCATCCTCGCTCCACCCTGTCCTCGTGCCTGTGGTAGCTACCTCGGACCGTGACTCGTCTGTCCTCGAGGTAGCTCTTCACCAGGGCGAAGATATTGCTCGGCGCCTCGTGCCTCTGAAGCTGCTGCAGGACATTTGGCCACCACACACTGTCGAAGGCGGATGTTATGTCAAAGAGGACTAACATGACATACTTCTCCGCCCTCGCTTCAGCGTCATTAAGTACCTGCAGAAGCGCGTCAGCTGTTCCCCTGCCTTTGGTCGATCCGTGCTGACCTGGGTGACCAGCCCTGCTAAATGTGGGTCGCAGGCTGGTCATCATGAGACCCTCCAGGACTTTACTCATCACAGAGAGAAGGCAGATAGGCTTGTAGGAGCTAGGCAGCTCCTTATCTTTGCCCCCACCCTTGTAGAGCAATCTCAGATCTGCATTCCTCTATTGCCTCGGGAAGTATCCCTTATCCAAGCAGGCATTATATAACCTGAGCAGCCGTTCCTCGATGAAAGAGATAGCTTCCTTCAGCATGGAGGCGTCCATCTTATCCAGTCCTGGAGCGCGTCTCGCGCGTTGTTTGCCCACGGCCGTACGTAAGTCCCAGATGTCCCATGGAGGGCACAGGTCAGTACCCGGTGGGTATTCCATGGTCCACCGGATTATCTCCTGCTCCTGAGAGTCCTGACTAGGGTCGTCCCTAGGGTATGGACAGGCACGCATCCACGAATTCGATTAATTGCGCTGATGGCAGATGCTGCTGAATTGACAGCAGTGGCGCTAGGTGGCAGATCAGGAGATGCATTAGGAGTCGACGACTTCTTAGAATCAGAATACTCGCCTTGAAAGAAGGTATTTCGGCATAATCATTTAGAGCATCTCTGCCGGAGGAGAGGATGCCTTTAATATTGCGTTTGAGATTACGCACCTGGGTTTCATAGATCTTACAAGTAGTCTTAATATATGGTGATGAGTCACGCATGATATATGTATAATACTAGGAGGAGCAGCAGGACCAACAGGGACTAGAGGAGCAGACAACCAGCAACCAAACAAAGATTACATCAAGACACTTTGAAATCAATTTTATACGTGCAAAAGCTGTATGATGTATCAAGAGCAAAGAAATGTGTAGACAAATAGAAAAATAAGAGACTTTCACCGAAGAATGGTGATGGACATGACGTACGAGTGGTGTGACGTAGCGGATAGGTATAGAGGAACCTCTTTGATTAAGGAACGATGAAAAAAATATAATGATGAATAAAATCATAGAAGAATGGTAAAGAATAATCATGACGTACAAAGATGTGACGTCAGGCACGCTACTGTAATGGTCTGAGGTTGCGGAGAGTTATAGAGGAACCTATATGATGATTAAAGAGTAAAAGGTCAATTATCAATGATGAATAATTAAATAAATCACAAAGGATTGTGATAGGATGCATAGGCGGATCCAGGCACAGGGGCACGTGCCCCCCCCCAGACGGTTTTTTGTGTACTGTGGAGAATCCATTACAGAATATACTTATAGGCAAATCATGTGATGATAGTTGTTAAAATATATGAATAAAATAACAAAAATAACATGAGTGAAACTATTGTTTAGATATTTTAATAAGCCTTTAAAAGCTTTCTATAAATACTACAAGTTATTGTTGATTTGTTTGCCCGTCTACCCGATGTGCTCCCCCATCAGGAAATATCAGTAACAAACTAAAAGAATTTAAGGTTTTTTGAGTAAATTAAAATTTGGGAGTAGGTAGAGGAAAGGTGATGTGAGTCGGTCTTAAGATTGATAGTGGAGGAATCTAAATTTATGTGTATAGTTTCAGAGAGGATGCGATTGTCATGGTTGGGAACAGTAGCTAGGATAGACGTATTATCAAAATAAAAAGTGTGGTTTAAAGAATGGGCTATGTTCGGAGAGTTTAGAGGAGGTATGGTCATGGGAGGAAATGGCATATTTCTGTTGGGTAATACGATCTTTAAGGAAATTTTTAGTTTCACCGATGTAGGAAGAGTTGCAATTAGGAGTAGAACAGGGGATACGATAGATAACATGTGAACGTAGTTTAAGGGGAATAGGATCTTTGATACGGGTATAAATAAGGGAAAGTTTATTATGGGATTTAAAGGCAATACGTAAATTGGGGATATAGGAACGTAAGTATTTTTGAATGCTATTAGAGAGGGAGGGTATATATGGCAAGGATCTGTATATAGGAATAGATGGTGAATGTGGAGATCGGGTGGGGGTGGGGGGTTATTGTAGTCATGGATGAGTTTATAAACAATATAGGGAGGAAAATTGTTTTTTAAAAGGATTTCTTTAATATGGTGAGTGTTGGGCAGGAAAGCTGGAACTGGAAGCAGGGGTCAGAGAGGGATAGACCAGGGTGAATGATATTTTTAGCGACATTAATTTTTAGGTGGTGCAGATGTTGGGAGTAATAATTAAGAAGTCTGCCTGAGTAAGTGGGTTTAGTATACCAATCTGTGGATAAGGTGTGGTCAGGATTTTTAATGATACGGAGGTCAAGAAAAGGTAGTGACTTATTGGATTCGAGTTCAACGGTGAAATGGAGGCGGGGATGGTATGAGTTGAAGGAAGATAATAAATCTGGAATAATGTTGGGATTTATGATAAGGAGGAGGTCGTCTACATATTTTTTAATGAAAAAAACATCGTCAAGGAACTGGAGTAGAATGGAGTCCAGAAGGTCATTTAGGACAATATTAGAGAGATCAGGAGCGAGGGGATTTCCCATGGCAAGTCCAGAAATTTGGTAAAAGAACTCTCCATGGAAGGTAAGGTTGCCAGATTCACAACAGAGTTTTAAGGATTGGAGGAATGAGGACCGGTTGAGAGAGGTATGGGGTTATATTAGTGACCAGTTGTTATCTATTATGAAGAGGGCTTTATCTAAAGGTATGTTGGTAAATAGGCTTTCGACATCAAAGGAGGTGAGGATGTAATGATCAGGAATGGTGAGGGATGTTAATTGATCACGTAGGTGAAAAGAGTTTTGGATATCATATTGGTTGTTACGGCTGAGGACTTGTAAGGATGGAAGTAAGAATTTGTAGATGGTGAATTGGTGTTAGATGTAATGGGACGGAGGGGGTTGTTGGGTTTGTGGATTTTGGGAAGACCATAAAAGCGGGGGGTTAAGGCATTATAGGAAATGAGGTTTCTGTACACAGGGTATGTAATTAATTTTGAATTAACAAGGCTTTTTAGGTGTAGATTGAATTGTTTTTGGAGAGAGGAAGTAGGATCACGAGGTATGGGTTTATAGGTGGAAGTATCTAAAAGAAGAGAATTCATTTTGAGGTTATAATCAGAACGATCCATAATTACTGTTAAGTTACCTTTGTCAGCTTTAGTGACAATCAAGTCGTCATGGGATTGAAGAAATGAACGTGTGAGAGAAAGGTCTTTGAAAAACTGTGGGAGAAATTTGAAGGGGTGGAATGGGGATGCTGAAGGAAATTGGAAATGATATTAGCTACAGAGACACGTGAAAGATCTGGTTGAACATGTGAATGGTTGAGGAGGGGATCATTATGGATATATTTTACGTCGGTCAATAGATTGGGTATACTTTTTTTGAAGGAGGAGGAGGGTGCAGAAAAATTGGGTCCTAAGGATAGAATATTGATTACATGAGTGGGGATGTGGGTAGAAGAGATATTGTGAACCCAGTGGTCATCTCCTTTAGGGTAGATTTTGGAGATGAGGGAATTTTGGTAAAGGGGTTTAAATTTGGAGATAAGTAGGAGTTTTTGACGGGACCTAGTTGTGGAGAACCTGGATGCAATAAGAGTTGAAAGGTTGTTCATGTGGTCATGAGAAAGGTGACTGGTCAAAAATTGGGTGAGGGAAGAAATACGATGGTTCAATGAGTGGATGTGTAGTATATTCTCACGTATTTTAAGGTTAAGCAGAGATTTTTTAAATTTTAATGAGAAGAAACATGATGTGGAATTTAGGGATTTTGATGTGGGCATTGGCTATAAAATTAGGAAAGAGGGAGATGGATCGGCATTTTAGGAGTTTGAGTAGGGAGCATAGAAGGTTGATGTGGGATTTTAGGTTTGGAAAAGAAGATTTGATAGAGGAGAAGGATAAACAAGGAGAGGGAGTAGTAGAGATAAGAGGAGGAGAGGCAGTTCTATCATAGCTTGGAAAGTTATGGCAATAAAAAGTAATATATGTGGAAGAAAGTGGTCCGGGTGGAGGTCACAATGAATTTTTCGTAGAATTGGAAAAAAACTTTATTGATTAGCCAACATTTCGACCTACTACGTAGGTCTTCTTCAGGGTTAAATACAAAATACAGACAATATAAGAATAAAAATGGTACAAATATATTGCAGGCGGTTAGTCAGCCTGTGCACCCAACGGCTTCTCTCTCCAAATCGCCCTGAAGATGACCTACACTGAAGGTCGAAACGTCGGCACATAAATATAAGCCTAGTACTTATTCAGTATTTTTTTTTTACTGCACCCCCCAACTATCTCCGTTCTACATTTTATCATCCAGTCAACTATTTTCCTCTCATATAAAACATATTAAATATGAATAAACAAAAGTAAGGTGAATACAGGCAATAAAAATGATAAAGATGTACAGCAAGGTAAATATGAAGGTTAAAATGTATGAGTGTATACTATAAACAACGAAGTGCCAAAAAGGTAGTAATCTACATAATGAAGAATAAAGTAATAACAAAACAAAAAGTGTTGAAAAGAAAAAAATAAGGTAATACAGATAAAAAATAAAAACTGAATATAAAAAAGGAATGTGAAATGATAAAAATGATATGGGTAAATGTAGAAAATGATAAGAATTACGAAATAAAAATTGTTGGTAATAAAAAAGTAAAATTATAAAAATCTAAAAACCAAATTATATAAAATAAAAAATATTTTAGAAAATACAGCATTAATATTGATAGGTAAAAAGACTTTATACAAGAGTAAAGAATATTAATTGCATAAAAGAAAATGCAAAAGGAGACTTTATTTAAGTGTAAATAATATCAATTGCATAAAAGAAAATAAGTATGTTTTAAATAAAGTAAGTAACAATACAATTAGGCTATAATGGACTAAAATACATATAAAAAGGCAAGGATATGTGGAAGAGTGAAGATACAAGTAGTGAGTGAAGTTGAACCCGGATGAATGTCATAAAATGATATTTAGGGTGGGAAATAAATAAATAAACGCCTTACAGTAATAGTGAGCATGGAAGTAGTGATAATAATGGTATTTATCCATGCTCTCTATTACTGTAAGGCGTTTATTTATTTATTTCCCACCCTAAACATCATTTTATGACATTCATCCTGGTCCAACTTCACTCACTACTTTTATCTTTACTCTTCCACATATCCTTACCTTTTTATATGTATTTTAGTCTTTCTCCATTCCTCACACTATAAATTCTCCTATTTCTCCCTTATCATTTTGGCATCCATCATATGTTGGTAATCAAAGATCATATTTATATGCATTATTTTTAATTTTTCAAATTTATTAATCCAATCAACTATTTTTATATTGCATCCCAATCAACTATTTTTATATTACATCCCATACTTATATTTTCAATTTTTTTACATTTCTAACTGTCATTCTACGAGATACCTATTCATTTCTTTCTACATATTCTTGTATTATTTTTCATACATTTTACTTATGTAACCTCCAGGAGACTATTACCATACATTTTATATCTATAATCAAACTAGTTTTTTTCTAAATATTTTCTATCTTTTTTTATATTTTAATCTTCTCATTTTGTATCTTTCTGTTTACCTCCTCATTTTTCTTTCCCTTAATATTATGTTTACATTATTATCCTTTCTGTACATATATTTTCTGTATTTTATATTCTTTATCTTTAATTATTATATCTGTCACTATTTTGATATTCGTTATCTTTAATTATCATATCTGTCACTATTTTAATTTTCTACATTACATATTCTTGTTACTGTAACGTTTTTTATATTTTTTGTTCTGCTTTTTTCTCTCTCAGAGCCCTAAAGATGGCCTACAAGGTAGGTCGAAACGTCGACACACATTAAATATAAGTCTTGTACTTATTTGGTGTTTTTTTTTTACTGCACCCACAACTATCTCCGTTCTCCATTGTATCATCCAGTCAACTATTTTCTTCTCATATATTACAATAGTCGTTTATTCGCTTGGATTTGATTTTATAATACTTCCAATATTTTCACTGTAGGAAAAGTTGGCAATGTACGACCTAGTTGATAATAAAGATGTTTATAAATTAAATGATAGTGAAATAGTATTTATATGGTTTTAATGCATAACAAGTTGAGCTCTAGCGTTCGGGCCCTGTCAGGCTAAAAAAACATTTATGAATGTGTTTTTCTTCCCGATTTCCTAAACTTGAAGATTTCAATACAACTCCTTGCTACCGTGAAATTGCTTAGAAAATATTTATATTTCTTTCTTGTTACATAATATAGTTACTACCCCTCTACTTTTTATAGCTGTTTTTAATTTCTTATAATATCAATCAAATTTAATAATCGTTAGTTATATTTAATATTGGACCGCATTGGCATTAGAGTAACACGAAATTCTGTAATGACTTCTTTAGTTAGTCTATAACTACATAAAATTAAACATTGAAATCCACTCACCTAATGAAGCATCATAAGTATTCATATATTCCGAAGTCATGAATTGAGATACAAGCGCAGTTTTACCAACACCAGATTCACCCAAAAGAACAATTCTGTATTTGGCGATGTCCATAGTTTCAGTGCTGATGTTAGTGGTTTGTGAGCAGCAACTTCCTTGCCAAGGTGAAAGTGGACTGACTCTGGAACAACAAAGGCTACCGGCTTCACATCCAGTCTATATTCCTCAAACCCCTGCTCCATCTTTACACTGAAAATCAATGGCAAGCGAGGTGGAATCCTCACTCCCTAGAATATAACTGAAAATACTGACTAGCCAATTATGGCCCTTTATACTCAAGTCGTTTATACTATTATACTCAAGCATTTTTAATCAGTCTGAAGATAAATAAATATGATGGAATACATTTATGAAGTATCCTTTAAATCAATAGATAATTTACTTGTCGATTATTATATATATATTTCAATTACAAACATCTGCAATACACCGAATAAAAAATGTAAACCTATCTCTAAAATTTTATAGATTTAATTTTTATAGATTATAGATTTTCTATGATTTGAGGCCAGTCCTTATGTATCATAAGGGCCAAGTTCCAGAACAATAACAGTAACATCTTTTTATTGTACAGCAATAGGTACAATCTGCCATGCTTAAAGACCATAAATATTAGTGATCTGTGAACACACCAACAAGTCCTATCAAATTATTTTTCTAGTCAACTCTACTCTAAAAAAACATATATTATGAAGATAAACAAATGATTAGAGCAAGCGTTTTCGGTTTTTTTTTATTTTACTTCGTTTTTAAGATACAATTAATACAATGTGATCAAAACATTAGATGGTACATGATATCAGTTTCTTTTGGATAAAAGCTGAAGTACCTTAACGAAAAGTAAGAAAAAATAATCAAAGGTTTAGGAGAATTTCGGTTTGGAATATGGTTTGCATACATATTGCCATAACAGTATGTTTTGGATTAGAAAACTGTTTAAAAAAAATCAAATTAAATTTGACGAGGATTTTATTAAAATAATAATATAAACATATCTGTCTTAGGATAAAATAAAAAATGAGGATCCTCGCGAGAAGGCCTCGCTCACTGACCTGCTCGCTGTCGAGTTGATACTTGTGTTCGATCTACTCCTTCTGTCAATGATAGAGTCTCCATAATTGACGACCCCTTTAGCGGTTATCGAAAAATTTCTCAATCTATACAGATCATCAGAGTACCTACAAAATAAAATCAAAATGTTTTAACCTTTAGTACAATTTTAATATCATAAACAAATTTGAAAACGTTATAATAATGTCAAAGGCTGGGGCGCACGCTGTTTGAAAGTCACATAAACATACTATTTACAATATTCAAAAAGAATAGTTGCCTGCAATTATTTAGAAAGATGTCGAAATATATTGATGTTTATACTAACAATAAACCATTCAAATCAAAGGATGGAATAATGTTCGATTTAGAAATAGAAAATTATTAAAATTCTTATGGTCATTCTTTTCATTGATTTTCTTTACAGTCATTTCCCCTCGTGATAAAAATGATCATTTCAGTTGATTTACAGCCAATAATAATATTGAATAATATTAGTTGACCTTCATATGTATCTATGTAAAATATCTATGTATATAAAAATATAAATAGGTCAAAACATCGGTTTCAAACAAATAGTTCGCCTCTATTTGAGAAATTCTTTCTTTTACCTCCACCAGGCCCATTTTCTACCCCAATAATAATATTCCTAACAAGTTAAAGATTGTAATGAAAAACGGAGAATGTCGAGAGTCACAGGGCACTCCTTGAAACTGAAATAATCGTCTAGAGAAGGTATATGCTTTTAACAAGTTCCTAATGTCTGTAAGGGAAGGATTTCTCGCTGCATAGCTGCAGTCCCAAGGAAAAGAAGGAATAACGCAGAATTTGCAGGATTATCTATGCATCACTCTCTCTCTCTCTCTCTCTCTCTCTCTCTCTCTCTCTCTCTCTCTCTCTCTCTCTCTCTCTCTCTCTCTCTCTCTCTCTCTCTCTCTCTCTCTCTCTCTCTCTCTCTCTCTCTCTCTCTCTCTCTCTCTCTCTCTCTCTCTCTCTCTCTCTCTCTCTCTCTCTCTCTCTCTCTCTCTCTCTCTTCTCTCTCTCAATATATATATATTTATATCAATGTTTTTTTAATATTTCAATGGTCGAGCCATTTTGTGATCAAATTCCCTCCAAAGTCGGGCAAGTAATGAGTAAGTACTGTCCAAAATAAGAGTAACATTTGTATTGAATGGCGTTAGAAATGGGTTAAGGAATGATAACCGAGGAGGGCTGCTTTATTAATCTGTTAACCGAGCGGGGCGTATAAATAATACATCAGACGTAAACAATAGCGTGTACGGGTAGGGCATTTGAATACGTTCTTGAAATATATGTTGCGCCCTGGTACAGGTGGGACGTATCGATACATGTTTCGACGTGAATTTAAGACGCGGAGAAAATCAGTATATATAAATAAACGAAAACGTATATATTTCATTGTCTTTTCATTTATTTTAAGCATAAAAAAAAAATGAAATTACGTTCTCCAGGCGTGGCGTACTGACACGTCCTAGTGAAAGAGCTCGCGCCCGTTGTATGCTGCGTAATTAAAAAGGGAATTCACCGGTTAACAGGTTACAGGTTAATATATTAATCATACTGCCACTTAACCCCTCTCCTCCACTTCCTAACTTCAACCCTTTCAGTCAATATCTCGATATTGTAGTTCTGACGTGATAATTAAATTTGTTATTATCCTCAGGCTAGAGCCGGAATATATGAAACATATGATACGTGAATACATTTTTTCAGGACTACATTGTGCCTCAGTGAGAGATTGCTTGTACACGATTTGCTACGGGGGTTGATCATGTCAGCTGTTGCTTACTTGCTTGCTGTTGATTATCGAATGATTACAATATTCAATTCATTATTGATTGGCGTATCAACTTACTAAACATATTAAATTTACATTATTCGAATTTAAATAATACAAAAAAATTATATTTGAGAAAATACAAGTTTGTTTATTTTGTCAAATTTCTGAAATTTAAACTTTACGGTCAAGAAGATAATATGAATCGCTTTTATTTATATTCTTCGTCGTTTTATGTATTGTTCAAGTAGTCGCTGTAGCCTTTGGCCGGGGTAGTTGGATCAATCCTCTTGATAATGTTTAGCCGAATAAGTAATGCATACCTTATATTTTTTTTATAATATTCTCTTCTGTATTATCGTTTAATTATGTGATTTTGAAACAAAATAAACATGAAAAGATAATTTGTTCAGTTTTTTCGATGAGTGATGGCCAGTAAAAAGATTTGATGCAAATTTCACTCAACTAAAACTTCGGAAAAATAAAAATTTCAGGAATCAATAAAACGCTGCATAAAGCTGCTAAAAGGAGTCGTTTGTCGAATTTTGAACTACGATTTTCTTATAATTATGCTTCTTTCAAAGTCGAATTACAATTTTTTCGAGTAAATCATTTTTCATATCACCAAACTACACAACGAAAAAGTAGAAAATTTGGATTTTAAATAAAACTAAGCCATAATATTCAGCCTAGATAGAAACAGCTTCAAGTTCGAAGGAGAAATTTCCTTGTCCCTCAACAAACTTCCTGATTTGAGCGGAATCACTCTATCATTAGAAGATTTTGAGAATTTTTTTTCAAGTTTTCTATATCTGTCCGTAATCACCTAATAATTGATTTCACAAATTATTGGCAAGATTGTAAAAAAAAAGAAAAAATAATTACTTTTTCGTAAAATATGGAAGGGAGTTTGGGTACCAACATCTGGAGATCGGATGCCGAATTGAAATGGGACCCCTTATCTTCGGTTAGAAAAAAAAAGAAAAGAAATTTGATTTTGGCACACCCTAAAACAAACTGAGACATACATACTTTCAATTACATATCTGAATTTGATGTATAGCGATTGTGAAAAAAAGCTTATCACGATATACTGATTTAAGGCTGCAAAGATGGCATAAAAATAAACATGTCTATAAGTTGTTATATTTGTATCATTTATAAGCTGAAATTGTTGATATTTATTCATAATTGGTCTACTAGTAAAGTGGTCGGGGAAGACGCAATAATTCAAGAATACTGTGGAAATACGCACGGGAAAACTACAAAATTAAAGTGATAAAACTGATATAAAAAATAAATAATACGAGAAGGAGATACCTATGATATGATATGCTATGATATGATATGATATGATATGATGATGCTATGATATGACCTATGGAAGTCGAAGCTGATACGCCCCTTTCATTAAAAAAGATCGAAAACGGATACCTATAATTTGTAAGGTATCAAATATAATTAAAAAACAAAAAATATATATATTTAATTAGATATAGACGAGCATTTGCATTTAGACAAATAGGAGATTGTCAGACAAATAAAGGTCAGGATGTAACGTGTAAATATCATTTTGTACCATTATAAATTAATAAGTAATAGTTATAAGGATAAATATAAAACACTTTTGAACATCAATTTGGTATATAATTGTCAAACTGTATTAATATGTAAATGTCAAAATTACAAAAGATCGACTGTAAGATCGACAAAATGTGGAGAGGGGACGAAAAAAGTGGTAGAAAAGTAAGTGGAGCGAGAGCGGGTCTTATCAAGCTGTGAACCGACGTGAGAGGAAGCAGGTGGAAAATCGACTGTGGATCCAAGAGAACAAAGGAATGAGAGATGCCGCCATGTTGTTGACAAATAGGACAAAGTGACATAAGGTACTGTAACTTTCATAAGTTCTTAAGTGAAGTGATGTAAAGTGGGGATTAGAATAGTTAAGAGATAGAATTTAAAAGTTGAAAGAGTACATGTAAAATGAGTGGGTAAAACCCGATTTATGTTAGTCTTAAAAAATGCAAATATTTGAAAATTCTAATGTCATTTGTTTTGTCATATGAATCCTTATAATATAAAATATTATAGTATAAGTTAACATTTATTTATTGGCGCCCGATATTGATATTTGATTATTAATTAATTGAAGAAGAGTATTTTACGGTTAGGTTTTTCATAACAAATAATAATTCATGGTAGCGAAACCGCAAGATAACCTAACAAATGACTGGAGAATATCTGTAATAATTTGTACAAAATTCTATCGAAAGCCGTACTAAATAGACTTGGGTCACAAATAGACAAACCAGTAGGTGAGTGCCAAGTGGGGTGTAGGGAAGAGAGATCTGTCCCAAAACAAATTCTGAGCATGAAACTGATTTGGAAGTATCACATGGCTAGAACAAGAATAAATGTTTCTCTCTTTGAGAACATACTCTAAAATTAAATATAGAGGTGAAATTAATAAGCCATTTAAAATTAAAACAGGGAGACGGACTATCTCCAATACTATTCAACATAATGGATAAAATTATGAAGACCTCCTGGATAAATAACCGAGTTGGGATAAAAATTCGGTAGAGAATAGAAGAAAGGTAAGTAAAATAATAAGAATATTTCGAAAAAGGCTAAAATCAGAAAAGTAGCGAGACCGGTGTGATTGTATACTACGTTGAAAAAATTACTGAAAATGGAATGAAAAATCATAATACGAATCCAGGCATCTAGAAAACTTGGAAAGACATAAAACTGAATCAGGGAACTGAGGACTTGGAATCTGTATAAGAATAAGAAAATCAAAAACTTTGGGGGGGGGGAGGAATGATTATAATGAATGTTAATATATTGAACCAACATATATTAAACAAAGTGATGGAACTAAAAAATATCAGAGGATTCCCAGTAAGATGAAAAAAGATCTAACAAGAGTTGGTATTACAGAAAATGAATATCAGGACAGAGAAATATTCAGAAAATTCATTAAGGTCCTTGTTGTGAAATGACAGAATAATGGGATGGGAGATGGACAGGAGCGGAGGATAGAGATGGCGGAGGATATGAGGGCATGAAGAGAATAAAGGCTTAGAGGAAAGTTAAGATGCACGGTCCTTAGGCCATTATCGCGAGATAAAAAAAAAATATTGATACTTATTGTCCATAAGATAAATGTTAAAAATAAGAAATCGAGAAGTTGTTAGTAACCGCACCTGGGATTATATCCTTTTTCTGGTAATGAGCAAACTCTAGGTCTCTGGTGGTCAGCCACTGAAAACAAAACAAAAGACAACAAATTTTAAATTCTATACCATTTATTAAAAATTATTAAACATTTATTTTCTTTTGAGAAGCAGAGTCTGGAAATATTAAAAAAAAAAATAATAAAATAAGTTAGTTTACAGTTTAAGGAAATAACAATTTATATTTGTTGTACTTTTAAAGAAAGATTAAATAAAGACCTTCTGGTCAGTCTGGTAGAAGGCTAAATAATAATACAAATCATGAAGTATTTAAAAAGTGCCAAAAGATAAGTAAAATAAAAATAAAAATTAATTAGTTAAAAAGTACGAATCAATTTTATATCTATTAGAGAGTAGTACCTATAGGCCAGCGGCCAGGTACCAAAAAAGGGCTTTAGATCGCAATAAATTGAAGAGAGCACCATGAGGAACACCGGCCGAAGGAGTGATCCTACGACGAAAGCCAGAGGGAATGAAGCTGTAGTAAATTTAATTAGCTTTAATTTAAGAACATACCGAAGCCTGTAGGTCCAATAAATTCTCAGTTGGTCATTTTTTCCAAATAGTCCAAATATAGGCCAGCGGCTAGGTGTGTGAGGGTCGCCAAAAATCGAAGAGAGTTGCATGTTTGATATGTTGTAAGAACATACTAGACAGACCCAGGATCACGTATTCTCACTCAGAATTATAGTCAAAAAAGCATAGGATCGTGGCAAGGCAGTGTTTTTAGCATTTCTGGATCTGAGAGTGGCCTTTGAATCGGTTCTGAGGCCAGAGGTTTGGGACGCGCTGATTAGAAGAAGGGTGCCATCAAATCTAGTAGGCCATCAAATCGGTTTATCAGGACCCGAAGGGTATAGTGAGGCTTAATGGTAAAACATCCCAACCTTTTCACTTGTGTTAAGGAGTAAAGCAGGGGGACAGCCTCAGTCCTTTTCTTTTTGTCCTTTTCATGGATGATATGTGGAAGGTATGTAAAAGGAGAACTCCAAGAGCTGTGGTGGGATACTGGAATCTAACACCAGTGCTTGCTCAGGCTAAGATATACGCAGACGACATAGTACTGATTGCGGACTCTCAGGAAGCAGGGCGTAATAACCTAGATGTTGATCGCCCAAAAAAATCTAATTTAATCTAATCTCTCAGGAAGCTCCCCAGACATCACTAAATGGAACGAGGAACTCCAGGTAAGAGGATTCCACATAAACCCAGCTAAAAGAAAAATTAAGTAGTGTAATAGTGTAGGAAGGGAAAACCTGGAGCCAAGCATATTATGTGATGGCGAACCCCTAGAAATAACGAACACCTACATATCTAGGGACAGTCATGAGCAAAGATGGTAAAATTGACCAGGAGGTTCTAAATCGGGTGATGAAGGACAACGAACTGTACTACCAGATATCCAAAACTATCATCGGAAAACAGGAAGTAAGAAGAGATGCCAAAATTAGGATATTTAAATCGGTTTTACTTCCAGTACTTTTGTATGGATCTGAAAGGTGGACTAATCTCGATAAAGATGCAAGCAGGATGGCAGTGGCTGAAATGAAATTCCCCCGAAGGATAGTTGGCGGGACCAGGAGGAAAAAATGAGAAATGACAGTATTCGCGAGGATTTGAGAGTAAGATCAGTGCGGGACATCCTGGAAGAGCGGCAATTGAAATGGTTTGGGCATGTCCGCAGAATGAGTGATATCCGAGCCAGGTGGTTCTTTGAAGCTAGACCGGAAGGAAGACGCCCTCGTGGTAGACCCAGATGTATGTACTCCGACTACATTGGTAAACTGGGTGCAGCAGGAGGACTCACCACTTCGGAAATGAGAATAATTGCAACGGAAAGAGGCCAATGGGCTCGGTGGACCGAGACGGCAACTCCACGCTTAGTGGCTAACAGGAGTAAGAGCAAGTCTGAGTAGTGAAAATCCAAGTTGGCAACCGAAAAAAACGGATGGGAAAACTTTGGTGGCCGAAAAACCTTGGGGAAACTGGGTGGCTCCCCATTGCATAGTAGTGCCTACTAGTACTACCATTTTATAATTTGTAATTTTCTTAAAACACCCACTTCCCCCGATTTTCCCTTTTATTAATTAACAAGAGAAATATAACACGTACAGGCCTCGTTCTGTACTTAAATTGAAGCTAATTAAATTTACAACAACTTCATTTCCAATGACTTTCATCATAGGATCACTCGTTCGGCCGGTGTTCCTCACGAAAGTTGACCAGAACTTAAAATTTGGACTTTTTCGAAAAAAGTACCAATTTCCAAAGGGATGTAACTCAGAATCTATTAAACCTACCGATCTGCGGTTGGATTCAAATTGTAGCAAATTTAATCTCATTTAAAAATGTTTACCCGTGTTTTTTTTTAATAAAAAAAAAAACACTGATTAGGAGATAAAGGACAAAAACTGAATTAACTCCGAACATTTCAAGGTTTTTCGGCCACCAATAGTTTTCCCATCCGTTTTTTCGGTTGCAAATTTGGATTTCCACTACTCAGAAATACCCTTACAAAAACATGGAGCTCTCTTCATTTTATTGCGACCTTGAAACACCTGCCCGCTGGCCTACTACTCTTATTACACTTCTTGGAAAGTGTGAGAAAGGTTTCAGAAACTACCCAAATCTTCTCTGGCATTTTTGATTAGCTTATAATGTTTATTAATCTACACAACAGTTTTCCCCCTTATCCTATATTGTTTATATATACACATATATATATATATATATATATATATATATATATATATATATATATATATATATATATATATATAATAACCACTGGATTTTATTCTGCTTTTGTCAACCTTTATCATGTTTTCGAGCTTTTGGTTAATCCCGCAAGTCCTCGGAGCAGTTTCATATTGCTCGATATACTTACAACTCTTTTGACTTCGTATTTTCTCGAGCACTGATGAGTAGTGTTTTCTCCAATTCCAACTCTTCTCACTCGATGTCGAAGACGCTACAGATAATTCAGCCTTCATTAAGTTATACTTTGTGTGATATAACCAAAATCCACTTTCCATTTTACGCAATATTCTTGAATCTTGAAAATTAGATAAATCTTCTCAACTCAACTGGAATTTTTCTGACACAGTTTCAGCCCTACTTTTATCCAGCGAATAGAGGCTTCTCCTCTGGGAAAAACTCTGAATCCGTATTACATAATACAGCTCACTCCCTCCCAACGTTAATCCTAAACGATCACCCCATTACTTTCAGTTCCTCTGTCAAGAACTTAGGCGTTACTATTGAACAAATCTTTTCCTGACAACCCCAGATCATCCAAATATCCCGATGGTCATTAATTTCACTCAAGTTCTCGACATCTCCTTACAAAACCTTCCTGTAGGCTCCTAGTATCATCTCTTATGTTCCCCAACTTTGACTACTGTATTGTGATATACGGGTACTTTTCAAAAGTGCTTGAGGACAAATTAAAGCGAATAATGAACTGGTCTCTATGATCTGTGGTTGGTACCCCGAGGCGGGCGCGCATGTCCCTCCTTTATAATGAGTTAAAATGCTCATCCCCCTTATTCGTAGATAATATTTCCTCAGTGAATTCGTATGCCAATCCATTAACTCTCAACACCCTTCATATATCTACAGTCTCCTCCAGTTCAAATCTTCAGTCCAGCACCAGGAAACAAGATCTCCCCTTTCCGATCTCTATACTCGTCCCCATAGAACCAAAACATTAGAGCGTTCCTTTCTCGCCCGCTCCACCACAGTGTGGAACTCAATCCCTCCTCTATCCGCCATACTTCTTCACCGTCTTCATATAAATCCTTTTACAACATCTCCTGGCCTCCCCAAAAGGTGCTCTCTGAGGAGGTGTCATTTTCTTAAATGAATCAGTTGAATAATTGATTTCGTTGCTTAGTTGTTTCTGTTTCTTTTTCGTATAGAAGATACACATTATGTAAAGAAATTATAGCAGGCTGGCTCAAGTATTTACCTCTCGTTATTAATTTTTTTATTCTCCATAATTGGTTAATATCTTGTCATGAATCGTACTATTTATTTCATTTTTATTTTTTTTATTTAGTTAGGACTTTTTAGATACTTTATGATTTGTATTATTATGTAGCCTTCTGGTCAGATATATATTGTCTCTTTTTCTGTTCATGTTAGTTATTCTAAAGGGACTTAGTTATTTTTCTATTCTATTCTACTGCTAATATCCATAGATAACCGAAGAACCGAAGCAATTGAACGAGAGATTACATTTTGAAATAGCATCCTATTATAGCAGACCAACAGAATTATTATGAATTTGAAAGTATAATAATTGTTTTAATAATTTCTTCTAATTGTTCTAAGGTATTTCCTTTTTATGTCAGAATATTTTGGCTTAATTCAAGCAGAGGTTTTAAAGCTCTCTGCGAAGCCGAAGAAACATTAACACATACCATATATGTAAATCAAATGGCATGCAATCTGGGTGACCTTATATAATTGTATAACTGAAACAGGTTAAAATTTGGAATCGTTAAACATGATTTCAAGCCATTTCTATTAGCCTTGGTCGCCACATTAAAGAATCATAATAATTCTTTTAAATTGTAACTTTCTCAACGTTTTAAGATGTCGACTGTAGGCATCAAGACTATTAAAAATAGTGAAGATATCATATGAATACTATACCAACAATAGAAAAATTGGTTCTTGCTCAACAAATGTTTTATATTGTTATTTCCTTAAGCTTTAGACTTTCTATTTTTTTTAACATTAAAAGGTTTTGTATCTTAGAAGAAAAAAAGTTTGAATGGCGAATCAAAGGGACCTTTATATACAGGGGAAATAAATTCAGTATTACAGAAAAAAATGGTATTTCTATTATATCCCGATTGATTAAATCATTTTATTTTGTAAAATGTTTTTTTGTTTTTTTATTATCACCTATGTATTATTATTGGTTCAAATATACTAATTAAAGTATTCTATGCCATTATTATAAACAGGATTTTAAGACGATTCTATTAAAGACTTAGAAAGAATTAAATGAAATAATTAAAAAACCTATAACTTTATCCATGCTTTATTGGTTATTAATTAGAAGTACTTGTAAAAAGACCCGTATTAAGAAGAACAATGTATATAAACAGGATTTTAAGTCAAGAATACTTGCGGAATGCGCCGAAAGGAGCAGAAGAAGTGGAAACTCCTGAGAAAGAAGAAATTGACATAATAATGTCAAGAACGAAGAACCACATGTCGCCAGGTTTGGACGAGATCACCCCAGAGATTTTAAAATTTATCAACTCGTTTGGGGCATATGGATGAGAGAAAAAATGCTTGAAGATTGGACAAAAGCAGCAATATGCCCAATACACAATAAAGGAGACAAACTCGAATGCGATAATTACAGAGGCATTTTCCTATTAAGTACGACCTATAAGATACTGGCAGTGCTTCCATATAAAAGGTTGACGGAAGTCACTGAAAATATAGGAGAATACCAAGGAGGCTTCAGACCACGAAGGTCAACAATAGACCAGATATTCTCTCTTAGGCAAGCATTGGAAAAGTGCCATGAATACAACAGACATGCACCTCCTCTTTGTCGGTTTCAGACGGGCATATGACAGTTTACGTAGAGAAAGACTTGTGAAAATAATGATAAATGTGGGCATACCCAAGAAATTAGTCAGACTAACAAAAATCACTCTGTTAAAGAGGTGAAGTAGCCGAAAATGGAGTATGGAGAAGAAAGAGGAATGATGGAACTGTATGGAGAGCCTGACATGGTGGCATTGATAAAGAGAACCAAAATTACATGAATGAGACATGTAGAAAGAATGCCAGATTACAGCATACCAAAGAGAATTCTCTATGAGAAACCAGACGGCAAACGAAGTCGATAGAGGGATATGCTAGGATCCGATGGCTGGGCGATGTGGAAGAGGACTTAAAGCTGCTGGGTGTAAATGAGTGGTGGAGAATAGCGTGGAATCGTGCAGATTGCGTCGTTGTGGTGGAGAAAGCCCGGGTTCTTATAGGACCGTACAACCACAATAATTATTATAATAATAATAAGAATATTTTTCTTTATGTTTCAGAGGTTAATTGTTCCAAGTACAAAGACTTGTTAATTAGTGTTCTGATTATGTTTAACCAGATAACATTAATGATTAATGGTGTTATGATTAATTATTAATTAATAAATCAATTAATTAATGATTAAGAAGATCTATTGCATTATTTATGTCATAGATATTTACAGTTAAAAGTAAAAAAAAAACAACTTAGTATGTTTAGTATGAAGAATCCCTTATCTGTACTTATGTTTTAGAATCATGATCCTCCGAGATGCATGAGCATTTTCGAATAGCCTTAAAGAAGATATTCCACTGAAAATGACATCACCTCTACAAATTATAATTTTTTTAGTATATGAAAACATAATTGTGGTCTCTTACACTCAGCATCTGCACATCTACACAAGTTCAGAAACACAAAACAGTGCCTTAAGAGAAACAAAATACCGGTAGGGCAGAGTCAGCCTCTTTACTATAGCGAAAATTCCAGCGTCTTCAGAAACACCCAGTCTCTCAAGACACAGAGCCGGAAAAGCAAAATGGTGTTCTAAGCAAAAGGAGGCCCCTGGGTAAACTGAGCCTCTATAAAGTAGGCACCAGACCGATTAACTAAGCTTTCAATCCCTCAAGTCCCCCCAAAAAAATGGCAGTGCAAGGAAAATACTCTTAAATTGGTGGGCGAACTCGTAATAATCTACAATGTGGGTATAGGCGATTTGACAAATCCCTGATCGATAATTTATCCCTATCATCAAATGACTCAGCAACTTGTCCAAATCCTTTGATCGCGTATCAAAAAAGAGATTCAGCAAGCACTTTCAATGCGGAAAGCGTTATGTTAGGTTTTACATTCACATTGACGTGATGGGGGATCCGATCATCGTATTTTTTTTCAAATGGATCGTAAAAAAAAATCCTCTGCCATAACCAGAAAAATGTCATACCGAGGTGCTAAATTTGTGCACGAGAATTTGAAATTTTAGTATACAAATTTTATTATAGAGTTTTTATATTGTAGCATATTAATTACTTACGATTTTTTTATTTTACGATTTGTCCAGTAAATATTAGTTTCTATTTTGATGAATACATGTAAATAAGTTTTTTTTTAGTATTTACTGTAAATATATTAATATGTAATTTACAATAAGTTGCAATTTAGGAATTAATTAATTTAGTAAATATGTTATAATGTTTATTTGAAAATATATTCTAACTATTGTAGTAATAATATTTTCTAAAAAAATAGTTTTTGTTTTTAAATTGTATTAGCTTCATTTTTTTATACGGATACTTCACTTTTCAAAACAAATTTTATAAACAAATAACGGGTTTACCGATGGGAGGCAGACTTTCAGTGAACATTTCAGGAATAGTAATTAATCACATTATTAAAGAAAGTTTATTAAAAATGTACAACCCTCCAATTTTTATAGTAAAGTATATAGATGATCTGTTGGTTATCACGAATAATAATGTTTTAGTAGAATTCAATAAAATCCTAAATGAGCAAAATAAAAATATAGTTTTTACACTTGAAACGGAAACTGAAATTCAATTAATTTTTTGGATATTAAAATTATTAGAAAACCAACAAACAACTATCTTACTACTAAATGGTTCAAAAAAGATATAACGTCCAATAGATTGTTAAACTATTACTCAAACCACCCTATTGCCCAAATTAAGAATGTAGCTACTAATCTGATTGGAAGATCTATTAAATTAACAGATGCCAAATTCTTAAAAGAAACTAAAAATAAAATATTCAAAATTCTATTAAGCGATGCCTTTCCAATTAGTCTTATAAACAAATTATGGTACACACAATATAAAATAATAAATAATAATGATAATAATAGCATACCAAAAAATGTAAACATTAACTTCATTACCAATAAAAATATTAAAGATTTAAAAAAAACTTATCCATAGTTTATAATAAATTTTATCCATAATTATAATAAAAAAACTAAACCGAATCAGTCAAAAATTACAAATTATTTTAAAACAGAAGATAATAACACAAATACACAAACTAACAATAGCTTTGCCAAAATAAGTACTGAATCACTTAATGTAGAATTTAAACAAGATAAAACAAAAACAAACTATAGAAGCATCACATATATTAGAAACCTATCAAGTAAAATAGAACCAACCTTTAAAAATTATGATATCCATGAAATAAAAGTAGCACATAACACTAAAAATCCAATTAGAAAAATAATAGAAAGACAAAATACCTATATTAGACAATAAAAATGTTGTTTATGACACATAATGCAATAATTGTAATAAAAGATATATAGGCCATACAAAAAATAGCTTAAATAGTCGGTTTTATCATCATAAAAATAATATTAAGCCTAATTCAAAAACAGGAACTGCTTTCTCTGCACATTGCAAAGAAACGTCACACACTTTTAATTTCGAAAACCCAAAAGTTTTACACAAAGAAAAAAATACAATTAAAAGGAAATGCCTAGAAGCTTTGTGCATTAATGACAATATAGAAAATGTAGTCAACAATAGAAAGGAAGCAGGAGATATTAGTAAGTTATATTCATTCGTTATTCTAAAATTGAAAAAGAAATAATATATAGGTTTTATCTGCTCAAAACATAACTGTCACAATAAACTTCTCAGTAATTGCCTTCTAAACTTCACCTGAACCAGCCATAGTAATTTAATTTATTAAAACAATTGAGATATAACATAATGTCAGAATAATTATCAATATGATTGCTTGTTTTTATTTATTCATTTATTTAATTTGAGAGTTGTTTAGGTATAATAGTAATATTAATTTATTTAAATAATTTCGAAAATAATATGAAAGATCATAATATACTAAGATCAAAGGTTGACTTATTATTAAATGACTATAGAGGATATGGTTCCCTCTGAATTTAAAAAAAAGTTTAAATGGAATAAAACAACTTATGTTGAGGTATCTATGCTTTATTTTGGTTATTTGTTGGACAATAGAAATATTTTATATACAGTTTTATTTATTGAATTATTTATATTGTTATAATTATAGAATTTATGCATGTTTTTACAGATGAATGACTTATGGTCAAATTGTTAACCATTTAATAAGTAAAAAAATGAAACAATTAAAATAGAAGATTGAGAATGGCCTAGGCCGAAACGTATCTCGAATCTCGAAGAATAAAGAATACAATTTCTTTTACTGGAAATAGGTTTTTTGTTCTCCTATTTAAAGAATATATTGTATTAGCTTTATGTCCTCATTTATTTAAGAAATACTCAAATAAAGGTTTAAGTTTTCCCTTTTTTTATAATTATTTGCATGCAAAATACTTTTATTTTTTTACTTTGTCTAAAAACGAAAAAAGTAATTTTGACATAAATATTTCATGTATATACTGTAATTATAAAATACACAACTTTACAGTTTTTTTTAGAGTTAAGTATAAAAATGTTTGCTATTTTTTTTTTAGTATAAAAATTGCCAAATTTTTATTGAAACTTAGCAAACAAAAACGGAAAAAAATGTCTATAATTTCTACATAGTTTTTTACAGGCTATAAAGGCTAACATTCATGCCAGTCGGAGAATATTATATAAAGCACCAATAAAATTTCGATTTCGCGCATATGTTTAATTTTTAATTAAATAATTAGCAATCAAAATTTGAATAATTAAAACTGAAATGTAAGAAAAAAGAAATTGTATTTCCGCATTGAAAGGGCTATCCTGTAATCTCTCTACACTTTTTTGTCAGGAAACCATAGCGCCATGGGGGCCATCAGAGAAACCCTGGTAATCGGCCTTTGTTGTCTACATTTATTAGTGCAGGCGCTATAGGCAGTTGAGTATGCACAATGTGAGGACTGGCAACTATGGTCGGATTCTAATTCCTGAGATCCCAAATAATAACAAAACATATCTTGCCACCAGCTGTGATGGTCCCTTCCCGCTCATTTCACATCCCCTCTCCGAGCTGACAGTGAGCATAGCGCACTTAGGTATTCAGTGTGGTTCGAAATCTATCGACGTAGAAACGTTTCGGTATTAAGTCGTGTTTCTTGTATACGCATAAAATAATTAAATTTTCGTTATTTTTGAGTGTATGCTTAAAGTGTGCTGTATTGAAAAACTTTAAAAATGTCGTTGAAAGTGATTAATTTGAAAAGAAAAAGACCAAACGAACAGTTATGTTTATTTTGTGATAAACCAAATGATTTAGTAAAAGAACCAAGGTCAAGCAAGTTGCTTATTATTGAAAAAGCAGATCAAATAGAGATCGCAAGACAGAGAAACCTGGCCTTGCGTGGAGACGCCTTGGGAGTACTGCAGGGGATGCCCATGTCGGAGCGGTCTACGGGGAGCTTATTAGAAGACTGGAGATGCGTTCGGCCGCCACCACATGGACCAGCTTTATCGCTCAAATTTTGGAGGCTCTCAGGACCCATAAGAAGGAGATATGCTGTTGGAGCTGCGGCCAACTTGGACACCCTAGAAGCAAGTGTCCATCCAAAAAGTAAGAAAAGACACAAGAAAACTAAGTAGGGTTGATGGGAAGGGGCAGCTGTCAACCCGTAACACCAAAGGCCCCGAGAAGACCATCAGAGCTGCGTCAATAGGGAGCAGAACAAACAGTTTCTACGTTGATGGGATGGTGAACGGGCAGCTGCGAAGTCTGCCACTGGATACCGGCGCAGCCATTAAAATCTTGAACCCGAAGACACTTCCCGCTGAGAACCTACCACTTGGGCATTGCGGACTGCCACGGGAGAGCCAGCCAAGGTCTATGGGGAGACAGTTGCTACATTCATCATCGGGGGTCAACATCTAAAGCACTACACTCTCGTGGCAGAGATCGATGAAGATGTCATATTGGGCACGGATTTGATGATCGCATACGGGATATGGCGAGAGGTGTGATGGCGCTGAGAGACAAAGAATCATCCTTCCTTGGGAAGGACCTCTACGCACGACTGCGCTTACTCGAAGATACCACTTTACCTGCACGGAGCCAAATCGTGACGCATTGGACGGTCGAAGGACTTCTACCTGAGGGTCAATGTGTGCTGCTTGAACCTGGAAGGCAAGAAGAACAGGAGATCGGACTGGACTCTCATCAAGGTCGGACGTACCACTCCAATTCGACTATTGAACCTGAACAGCTTCCCAGTAACGCTGAACAAAGGAACACCAGTCGGGGAATGTACGACCGCTACCTTAGTGGTTTGTCAGCTGCAACGTCATACTACCGAGCTGCGAGGACTGTCGGAAGAATAAAAAGGATTTGTAGACGAATCATGTCGCGACCTTTCGCCTGAAGAAAGCGAGGAAGTAAAGAACATCAGCCCAGGACCACGGGGTAGAACGGATATCGTCCAGCAAAGGATTGACACCGGGGATGCGAAGCCCATCCGACAGGTCCCGCGGAGGCTGCCGTTAGCCAAACGGGAGTACGCCGAGAAGATTACCAAGGAGATGGCGGCTGATTGTGTCATTGAGCCTTCGAGTAGCCCCTGGATGTCTCCTGTTGTATTGGTGAAGAAGAAAGGTGGCATAACAAGATTCTGCGTAGACTACCGCCTTCTGAACAACGTCACCAAGAAAGACAGTTATCCGCTTCCCAGGATTGACAATACTCTGGACACTGTAGAGGGGTGCAAATTTTTCTCTACCTTGGATCTCCGCAGTGGATATTGGCAGGTTGGATTGGCACCTGAAGATAATGAGAAGATGGCGTTTTCAATCGGAACTGGACTCAGACAATTTATAGTAATGCCATTCGGGCTTTGCAATGCCCCTGCAACATTTGAGAGGCTGATGGAAAGCGTGTTAAGAGGTCTCCTTTGGGAAATATGCTTATTATACTTAGATGACATCATTGTGCTGAAAGTCCTTCGCTCACCATATGAAGAATCTGGATAAGGTCTTCGAACGACTGTGCGCAGATTTTATATTTTGTACAAGATTTTGTACAAACAACCCTTATATCTTTGGTTTGACCTTGACCTAAATAATGAACAATTGAAACAGTTAGAAATAGTTTGAACTTATTTCTTTTCAAAAAAGAAATTATTTGGTGATGACCTCAGATATAAACTGATTTCACAAAAGGTAGGTTTCGGTTTTAATTTGATGAAAGTGATATGCACATCAGATGCTTTGCATTTGCATTTATTAAGGGCTACAGTGCAAACATTTATTTGGATAAATTCTCATTAAATACAATTACACCCCATCGATTATTGTTTGTACGGTTATGAAAAGTTGAATGGTGACTAACGTCCACGACAAATGACTAAGCCGCCTTTACCAGAGTTATTAATTCAACCTTGTAAATGTACTGCAAATTGTCGCACAATGTCTTGCAGTTACAAGAAATCAAAATTATTTTGTATTTCTCTATGTAAATGTATTAATAACAATTGTCTAAATATAAACTGTTTATATTTATAAAAAATTTATAAAAATGTATAAAATAAATTGTTTGCCTACCTTGTGTATATTTTTATTTAAATTTACTGTTTGTGTATATATATATATATATATATATATATATATATATATATATATATATATAATCTTTTTTATTAATAAAAAAGATTTTATTACTTTTATTTATTTAACAATCCATCCTCATTTAGCATCATATTATGACACATTTTCACAATATTGTAACAAAACATTAACTTCAACCACATCAGTTAGCCTTGCCTTCATCTGGAGTGTAGGTTACGCAAAGATTACCGTTCTTCCCACTCCACCAGCGAGGTTTTTCTTGCATCAATAGAATTTTTTTTGAAGATGTAACTTAAGTATTTTTGCGCTTTGGTCCATCGCGCGTGGGTTTGTAATTTTTCTCTGCTTCAATAATGTTTGTTGATGCTATTTTCCACTTTTACATTTTATGTCGATCTACATTGTGACTTATTTTTATTTTTGGTACATTCACGTATTTTATCTGTTATTGTTCGGCCATTCTTCCTGCCCTTCGGTCTGGTAGGCTGTTTATCTCTTTATTATCTATATTATCGATCGTTTATATTTTCTATCATCATGCCCAATTCTGACACCGAATATGTCACGCGAGCAACTGCGCTCGAACGCAAGATGCGACATATCAAGAGAAACGTAACCGGATTTAGCAAAATTAAGTCGGAAAATATCACCGACAATGAGGCCGATAACTTTGAGGCCAAAGTCCTTGCAGCCAGAGAAGACTGGATGGAATTTTGATCCGCTTGGGATCAACGTGACTCGTTGCAGCTTCTCATCGGTGACAGCGACAAATTTCCAACAAGGGAGTGGGAAAATCTGTACGACTTTCTTAGAAGTGAAGTAATCTCTGCGAATGGGGTCCTTTTAGCCTTAAAAATAGAGCTGCGTCCAAAGAAAATCTAAAGCCGGTGGGAATCCAAGCTATTTCAAGCCATTCATGTGGATCAGGACTCGCTCGCATTCAAATTCCCACGTTTTCAGGAGACTTGCTACAATGGATTCAGTTTAGGGACACCTTTAGGTCCATGGTCCACAATCACCATAAGCAAGGTAGAGAAATTTCACTATTTGATTTCCGCACTCAAAGGAGAAGCTTATGTCTTGATTTCAAAATTTCCTGTTTCGGAGGATTCATATGATCAAGTTTGGGATAAGGTAGTACACACATATGACAACCCTAGAGTTTTAGCTCGACTCCTCATCCATTGTATAGTCGACTGTGAAGCAAGATCTATGAAGACAGACTTCCAACGCTACGAGCTGTTCATAACAGGAGTTGCTGACAGCATTGGAGCATTTAAAGCCCTTAAGCTGGAAAATGCAAGTGAATTTATATTGTCGACTCTTGCCCTACGAGCACTCGACCCTGAAGTGTCAAGTCCTCGACGAACCTATCCAAGCAGAAATCCATCGCATAATGCTGTTTCTTTTCACACTGCCACTAATTCCAAAGAACCCCAGGAATCTAAATCAGGATCCTTTAAATGTCTGCAGTGCAAGAGATTTCAGAGCTTGGCCAAGTGTGAAGACTTTATCAAAATTCCTTTGGAGAAACGCATCGACAAGATCCGCTTTTGGCATGTTTGTTTTAATTGTCTTCGCAAGGGCCATTGCGCCAGAGATTGTCGATCAAAATATTGTTGCCGCCAATGCAAGAAACCCCATCACACATTGATTCACAGGGATCTCAAGACCACTGAGAGAGATGAGGACACACCGAAGAAGGAAGAAAGGTCTTTCATTGGCTTCGGCTCTAGCCAACAGGTCTCAAGTCCCAACAGTGTTGTTCTCCTCGGAACTGTTCGGACTCTTATCAGAGGACCTAGGGGAGACTTTCACTCTGCATGCGCACTACTCAATTCCGGAAACCAGCACACGTTTATGACTACCTCTTTAGCAAAGAAAATCGGAGCTAAAATTTGTCCATCAAAAATATCTATCTCCAGTCTCGCAAGTTCGCCATTGCCTACGCAATTAGTTAAAGGATCCACACAGTGCGTTCTACGCACCTATTTCGGGGATAAGGAATTTGAAGTCAACCCGTTAGTCATAGATCAGATAACGTCAGAATTACTACATGTCACTCTACCCAAGTCTTACTAGTCACAGGCTCCATTAAGGGGACTCCCCCAAGTTCTCACCATGCCTTCTTCATCGAAAGAGACTGCAACATTGAAGAAAGAACAAATGAAGGCATTTTGGGAGATAGAGGAGCCTAAGCAAGTGGACAGGACGAATCCTGAAGATGCCAAGTGCGAGGAACTTTTCAGCCTGCTGACACACACACGTGACTCAACAGGTCGCTTTACGGTTCGACAGCCCTTAAGGAAGGAATCCTCATTGGAGACAATAGGGACATTGCATACTGCCGTTTCTATGCGTTGGAAAGTTCAGAAAAGACCCCTTATTTCATTCTAAGTACAATTTCAATTCATGCAGAAATATATCGATCTGGGACACATGTCTCTCGTTTCAACAAAATCTTCTTACTTGGTACCACATCATGGGGTCTGGCAGGAAGGTCCTCATGGTGATATGAAACTAAGAGTTGTATTCGACGCATCATGCCCATCTTCAACGGGATACAGTCTCAATGACGCACTTGTTTCAGGGCATAAGATGCAAGAAGATTTGTGCAATGTGCTCATTCGCTTTCGCCTATTCACCCTACCTCTTTGTGCAGACATGGTGAAAATGTATCGTCAGGTAAATGTGCACAAGGAAGATAGGAAATTTCAGCACATACTGTGGCGGGATTCATCTGAAAAAAAGATACAAGAGATGGAGTTAAACACGGTCACTTATGGACTTAAGCCCAGCGCATACCAGGCCCTCAGAGTAGTACAACTCGTACAAGATCACGAGCTAGCCAGCACTCCTATAGCAAGCCGGTGCCGGCAAGAACAGCTATGTAGATGATCTGTGCACTGGAGCAGACGATTTAGGCGAAGCAAGAAAGCTCCAGGATGAACTACACGCTTTGTTTGCCAAAGGAGGATTCGCACTTAGCAAATGGGCTTACACAGAGCCTTCTTTACTACCGGACTCCTGACCAAACAGAATTTATCTCCAATCAAGGCGATGATACTACTAAGATTCTTGGACTTCTTTGGACCTCTCCAACTGACTCATTTTCATACACAGAACTCCCGTATCAGCTCAAATCACGAAAAGGAACATACTATCATCTATTGCCAGAATCTTAAGCCCTTTAGGACTACTCGCTTCTGTAATTATCATGGCAAAAGCATTGCTTCAACAGATTGATCAGCAAAAACAGATTGGGATGCAGAGTTACCCAGCCACTTGGACATTCCTTGGAAGGAGCTAATGAGGGATTGGCATTCGTTAAAAACCATATCAGTTCCTCGTTACGTAACAATACCCAAAGCCGATTGGTCGGTTTCTGCGATGCCTCTCTCAAGGGTTACAGTGCTGCTCTATATTTGTATTCAGAATCATTGGATGGGGAGATCATGACATCACTTATGAAAGCCAAAACCAAAGTAGCACCTCTGAAGTACTCCTCAGTCCCTCGCTTGGAAGTTTGCGGCGCCGACCTCCTAGCGAAACTCATCTTTTCAGTTCCTCGCTCAATTGCCCAAAGCTTGTCATGTTTCACCGACTCCCAAGTGGTTCTTAGCTGGTTAAGCACCCCCTTCCCTGCCTGTGAGGCATACAGGGTTTCCTCTAGTGCGGGTTCACCACTGGAGGTACAAATCGGGTATTTTATTCTATATATCCATTTATTAATATAAACACTGGAACTATGGTGTAGCCAGGTGCACGGTTGTGCACCTTAGGACTACACCTTATCCTTTCCTCGTCTTCTTCCTCGCGTCTATCTTTTCAGTTCCTCGCTCAATTGCCCAAAGCTTGTCATGTTTCACCGACTCCCAAGTGGTTCTTAGCTGGTTAAGCACCCCCTTCCCTGCCTGTGAGGCATACAGGGTTTCCTCTAGTGCGGGTTCACCACTGGAGGTACAAATCGGGTATTTTATTCTATATATCCATTTATTAATATAAACACTGGAACTATGGTGTAGCCAGGTGCACGGTTGTGCACCTTAGGACTACACCTTATCCTTTCCTCGTCTTCTTCCTCGCGTCTATCCTTCGTCCTCCTCGGAGTCCTCCAAGGTTTGGTCCGGCGGTCTTCCCGGTGCCTGTCCTCTCCGTGTAAGCATGAAGTGGGCCGGGCCCACGGCCTCCTTCCATCCGTATGCGTACTCCCTGAAACTTGCGTAGTTCTCTTCCTTCACAAGTTATGGGAAGAAGTCCTCGGTGACTCCGTAGATGCCTGTTTTCATGGATAACCTCGCGCGCAGGGCGTCGTATGTGGTGCATGATGCCACTACATGCTCGGCCGTTTCCGGAACTCCACAGCTATTGCAGTTGGGGTCCAGATCATATCATATCCGTGCTGGCTTAGCTTCCATCTGAAGCTCCATGCCCCGTGAGGATCTGTGACATCCAGTAATCAGGAAGGACCCATTTGGCCTTTAGTCTTGACTCGACGGTGGGGAAGTAGTTCCTAATGGTGCTCCCTTTTAAGGATGTCACCCACCGTCCATTCCGTTCCGTCAGTGAGTCCTTCCTGAGCTCGTCCTTCCATCTGTTCGGGTTCGCCCGGATCCTCTCCTGGATTCGTTGCGGAAGGGCTGCCAAGCCTCTTCTCTTCACATCATGCTTAGTAGCATCTTAACACAGCAAGAGGTCTACAGGCATACCTCCCGCCAGGATCTGCACCGCCTCGTGGGACGTTTTCCTGTACGCCTTGGTCACTCGCAGCAGTGCCGTTCTCTGCGCCGTTGCCAGCTTTCTTCTTTGCCGCTGTGAGAGGTTTATGTCCCAGGATACCCAGAGTGACTCCTTTGTATATAGTCATGTTGACTGGGTACCTGAGGCCCCAAAGGGCTCCCCCAATCCGACTGAGGCCATTCATCGTCTGGCTCACCCTCGTCGCCAGGTGGTCCAAGTGAGGGGTCACGTCCAGGTTCCTTCCTATCCTTACTCCGATGTAAGTAAAAACCTCACTTTCCCTGATCCTTTTCTCGTTTACTTTGAATGTGATAGGGTGAGCCCTATCCGTTCTTCCACGCAATAGAACGGCCTGAGTCTTGGTGGCTGCCATCCTCAGCATCTTCCTCTCACACCAGGCACCTACCAAGCTGCCGCATCTCTCGGCTTCCACCGAGATCCCGACTCTGCTATTCGAGTAGACAATCGCAGCGAGGTCATCCACGTACGCCGTGGCAGGGAACCGCTCTTCCTCCAGGACGCCGAGCAACTCGTCGAAAACTAGCTTCCACATGGCCGGTTTTAAGACCGAACCCTGAGGGCATCCTCGATCCACCCTCTCCTCGTGCCTGTGGTAGCTACCTCGGACCGGGACTTGTCTATCCTCGAGGTAGCTCTTCACCAGGGCGAAGATATTGCTCGGCGCCTCGTGCCTCTGGAGCTGCTGCAGGACGCTCGGCTACCACACACTGTCGAAGGCGGCGGATATGTCAAAGAGGACTAACATGACATACTTCTCCGCCCTCGCTTCAGCGTCATTGCGTACCTGCAGCAGCGCGTCAACGGTTCCCCTGCCTTTGGCCGATCCGTACTGACGTGGGTGACCAGCCCTGCTGAGTGTGGGTCGCAGGCTGGGCATCATGAGGGCCTTCAGGACTTTACTCATCGCAGGGAGAAGGCAGATAGGCCTGTAGGAGCTAGGTAGTTCCTTATCTTTGCCTCTTCCCTTGTAGAGCAATCTAAAATCCGCATTCCTCCATTGCCTCGGAATGTATCCCTCATCCAAGCAAGCATTGTATATCCCGCGGAGCCGTTCCTCGATGAGAGGGATAGCTTCCTTCAGCATAGAGGCGTCCACCTTGTCCAGTCCTGGAGAGCGTCCCGTGCGTTGTTTTCCCACGGCCGTACGGAGGTCCCATGGTGGGCACAGGTCAGTACCCGGTGGGTATTCCGTGGTCCGCCGGATCATCTCCTGCTCCTCGGAGTCCTGACTGGGATCGTCCCTGGGATATGTACTCCTGATGAATATCTCACCAATCCTCAGGGCCACTATCGTATGCATGGGCGAGAGCTTGCCCAAAGCGACCCTGAACGGTATACCCAGGGATTGTTTGTTTTGAGTCTCTTCAGCTACATACTCCTCCCAGGATTTCCTCTTTTCCGTACGGACCACATTCCGATAGGTAGCCAACCTGCGCCTGTACTCATCCCGAAGTGTAGTGCATCTCTCCTCGCATCGGCACTTCTGGCCCTGTAGAGCTGTCTCTTCGATTCGTCACGTCGATCCAGCTGTTCCCCCTGGGTCCCCTGAAAGTTGGTGTATCAGAGGGCTCATTGAGGACCACCAACGACCACTGACGAACCCGCCAAGGCTCTCTCCTCGCCGATCTGTTCTAGTGGACCCCCAAACCGTGTTCCAGGCGTTGGTGTCGGAGCAGATGATTACATTCCTGTATGCAGCAGCCACTCCATGCATGGCCTCAATATCCTCCTCTATATTGATCCTTTCAGAGAGGTATGCCGACGTTAATGCGAAGGTCATACCTCTCCACTTTATCAAGCACGAGGCCATGTGCGCTGTGATGTGCTGCTGCAGCTCCATCGCGTCAAGAGTCTGGTTGGTAATGACTATAGCAGCCCTGGGCCTCCTCTCTGCACGGCCCAGAGCTATCACCCTCGACGTGAGACCAAGGCCCGTGACCACATTTCTTCGGCAGCACGGCTCCTGGACCGCCATTATATCATATCGGTGGGAGAGGGCCTTCAACTCCTCTACCACCATGGCGTGGGCGTGGATTATGCAGGACCATTTATGATCAAAGAGTCAAGGAGAAGAATATGCCTTGCCTAGAGAGGCATTTCTTCTCCTTGACTCCTATGCCTTTTTGTATGTTTCGTCTCAAAAGCAATCCATTTGGAACTTGTGTCTTCCATGTCAACGAAAGCTTTTCTGAATGCCTTGAACGCTTTATCGCCAGAAGAGGGGTTGCCAACACAATTTGGTCGGCGCTTCCAGATTCCTCAAGGATTTATACAAGTTTCAACGTGATATCGGAACGGAAGTCGCCAAAGCCCTTTCTTCTCGCGGCATTAGCTGGAGGAATGTACCACCACGTGCTCCTTACTTTGGAGGCCTCTGGGAGGCCGGAGTAAAGTCCGTAAAAGGGCTATTGGCGAATTTTTTGGGGAAACTTGATTTCAAAATGACTTTTGAAGAACTGAAACGGCACTCGTTAAGATCGAATTTCTTCTAAATTCTCGACCACTGAGTCCTCTGAGTGAAGATCCTAAAGATTTCAATTTCCTCACACCGGGACATTTTCTGATAGGAGTAGCGAAAAAGAAGTAAATATAGCAAAGTTTATGTAATATATATATATATGTATATATATATATATATATATATATATATATATATATATATATATATAAAAAAGACGTACACTAGACGTCTTTCATTTCATTGCGACAGATACGGTTGCCATGGTAATGGCTGTGAAAGAAGAACCGGGGAGGTTATTGTGATTTATTTGATTATTCAGTAATTGTGTAAATAGTGTTGAATTGTTGACTTTAAAATGATATTTCCTTTTTTACAGGTAAGACTGTTTATGGTGGTGAGTTTGTAAATGAGTTACATAAAACTATTGTTATAATAAAAATAAATTTAATCCTTGTTTACAGAGAGAAACTCAATTTGGTTTTATTTCAACACATAACAAATAGAGTGTTTGAATCAATTAACATTATAAAACATCATTTTCTTCAGCATTTCTAGAAAGGATAATTATAACAAGAATGGATAAATTAAAATTTGAATTTGTATTGAAAGTTGATTATGATTCGAAAACAAACAATATTTGCATTACCTCAATTACTGGAACTAATAACAAGATTTTTATCATTCCTGAACATTTCCAACCGGCTAAATTACATCAACAACTCAAGTATAAGTGAAAACTCAAGCATACAAAACAGTGAAAAATGCATTACAAAAAACAGATGATAAAAGAAAAAAAAGGATTGTATTAACTGAAAAATTAAAACATGTTTATTTTGATGAAGATGGAAACATGCAGTTCAATGACTATTTGTTAGAAGAGATTTCTGAAAAGAACCCGAAGCTTCTGAACATCGTAATATACGACAATTATCGGAGAAATTTGTAGTGGAAAAATTTACAAAGAAAATTTCCAATGTGTCCCAATGCATGAATATTTTTGAAGGCGAATGTAATCGTTTGGAAGTAGAAGACGATACTAATAAAATTGAAATTCTTAGATTATTTCTTGATGAATCGTGTCTTGACTGGTACAGTTCCATGCTCATTAAGTACACAATTAACTCTCGTTGGTCAACATGTCATTTAAGTATGTACAGGGTTCTTTATTAGAATATACTCTAAAAAAAAAAGACTTTTATTAGAGATAAATAAATCAATCGATAATTCTACTCTAATCGATCCCATTGCTACGGGACTCCCAAATTTTATAACTGAGAGGATTGATAGAAATAATTTATTGGTAACATGTGATTTATTATAAAACTTAAGAGGGTTGGAGCATTTAGTAATTAAAAAGAATTTGGACAAGAAAGAAATTGGGTTTGAAAGTAGAGTTAATATAAAAAATAAACGAGACAAACCTTGTAAAATATGTGAAGAAAACAACAAAGGTATGCGATGTCACCCTGAAGCTTTTTGTTGGTTTAAAAACAAAATTAACGATGGGCCTAACATGGAGTCAGTAAAAAATATTAATCTTTCTGAGTTGGAAGCAGAATTTATCGAACTGGATCCAAAAAACTAGTTGTTCCGCCATTAATCAAAATTGAAATACTGTTAAATGATAAGATTAAATTTTGTGTATTTATGATTCAGGCTTAAACGTTTCTTTAATAAATTCGATATTGTTATACATGAAGAATAAACCTATCAATAAAACAGAAAACAATATTAAGTTGAGCACGAGTAATGGCGTAAAAAAAAACCTGTAGGACTGGTAAATTTGAAGATTAGAATTTTTGATATCGAAAAAAATGTTAATATTTTTGCTATGGATCAAGAAACTTTTAAGTATGATTTTTTAATTGGCTTAGATCGCATACGAAATTTTCATCTGATTCAAAGTGAAAAATTAGAAATTATACAAGCAATTCAAAACTTAACAAAGACGGAAGAAAAAGAAGAAATAAATCCCGGGTTTTCGGGTGAAGATTTTAAAGTAAAACAAAATATTATCAAAGATATTCCCGATCAAATTGGAGATAAATAAATGGTGAATATAAAGTAAATTTTAATGAACACATTGAAGTTGCTAATTCTGATTTTAAAATAAATCATCTAGATATTCAGCAGCAATTCGAATTAAATAAATTAATAAGCTTACTTTATAAGTCGCTATTTTCTAAAGATAAATATGATATAGGGACTATAAAGGGTTATGAGGCACATATTGATTTATTGATAGATAAGTATGTCAGTAAACGGTCCTATAGATTCTCCATTGAGGATAAACGAGAAATAGAACAACAAATATCGAAATTATTACAAAAACATTTAATCGAAGAGTCATATAGCCCTTTCGCTGCTCCTGTAACACTGGCATATAAAAAAGATAAAGGAAGTAAATCAAGATTATGTAGAGACTTTCGCGAGTTAAATAAAATAGTAGTTCCTCAATCACAACCATTCCCATTAATTGAGGATTTGATGATTAAAACGAGAAATTGTAAATTTTTTTCAACATTAGATATAAATTCAGCATTCTGGTCAATCCCCATGAAAATTGAAGACAGAAAAAAAACAGCTTTTAGTACTCAAGAAGGACATTTTCAATGGGCCTGCTTACCTTTTGGATTAAAAACATCTCCAGCGATATTTCAACGTATCCTCAGCAGTATTATAAGAAAACAAAATCTTTCTGATTTTACTACAAATTACATAGATGACATTCTAGTTTTTTCTAAAGATTTTTCAGAACACATTAGTCATTTACAATTATTATTGGAAGCAATTTGGAAGGAAGGTATTAGGTTAAAATTTACGAAATGAAACTTCGCACAAGATTCCGTAAAGTATTTAAGCCATATAATACAAAATAATACAATTAGACCATTAAAGGATAATCTGATTGCTATAAAAGACGCCAGATGTGGAAGGAGAAAGAGAAACAGACCAGGGGGAATCTCCCGACCAGGAGGAATCACAAGACGAGAGATCGACTGAGATGGAGGAGGTGGATGAGGTAATAAACGATAAGACTCGGCAGATAATATGGAAAACAAGGACCACTGGGTTACTGAAAACGGAATTTTCCAGATAGGAGAGGCATAATATTGTTATTATCTGGTCCCAACCCGGAGTTAAGGAAGAGCAGATATGCCAAGTACTGAAGGTAGGTGCAACCCACTATCTCTATGTAGGGAACGCGACTATATGGGAGAAAATCCGAAATTTGTGGAGAATGGAAAAGATAGGTGTTGATAGATCGTTTGTTCGGTGTCGCCTTATGTAGGATACGATCCGGGATACCGATCGACAAAAAGAAGTGACGTTAGCTTAACACCAGGGGAAGACTAATCATCGGGGGATTAATGAAACCGTAGCAGCATTAAAACAGAGGTACTATTGGGTAGGGATGAAGAAAACGGTCGAAGATATTGTGAGGGAATGTGCCATTTGCCATGTCGCGAAGTACGATCGCCATCCCCCGGTAGGATTACAAGTGGAGACGTGTACCCCTATAGTGCCTTTAACGGATCTTCAAATTGACACCTTTACGTGGAGGGGCTTCAAGTGGGTAACAATAGTGGACACATTTAGCAAAATAGCCATGGCCCATCCGGTGAGAAAGAAGTCAGCGGCCGCAGTAAGTGACGCCCTCCGAACATGGTTTCAGTTTTACGGAATGCCAGATACGATTACCTCGGACAGCGGCAAAGAGTTCGACAATGCCCAACTGAGGAAGGAAATTAAAGATTTCGGTGTAGCTTGGAACTGGAATACACCCGGGCATCCCAAAAGTAGAGGAGGGATTGAGCGGCTCCATAGTACCCTGGGCGAACATCTTCGGATGTTCCATGCGGATAAAGGATTGGAGGCTGATGTGGCGATGCCTCGGGCTGTTGCGGCGTATAATCACTCAATCCACATGGGTACGGGATTCTCCCCTTTCGAGGTCCTCTTTGGTCTACGGGCACGACGTAGGGATGGGGATGGTACAACGTAGATGAAACCATGGCGGAACGACTAGTTGCGAATAGGATAAAACTCGAGAGAATATAGAGGAAAGCATATGGAAGGATGGCCGCGGAAAAGAGAAATAAAGTAGCACGCGAAAACCTGCGAGTAAAATATATTATGGGCAATATCAGGATTGGTACCATTGTGTACAAGAAAATTGTGTCGAACCGTGCTAAGGAGATTTTGCGTTATGAAGGGCCATACAGAGTCATTGCTGTCAGACAGCATAACTTGGTCACTGTTCGGAGTGTGGATGAGCCCAGAAAACATAGGACTGTTCATATCGAACAGCCCAAGATTCCAGCTCGGGAAGCCAACCCATAACTTTATCCTTTGCTTAGGTCTTTAATGTTATTGCTAAGGAGCATTTCTTTTTTATATATTTTTATTTTATTTAATGCTTTATCGGAAATACTTTTGAAGTTTATGTTATAGGTACGGTGGAACAGTTTAATTTCATTTCTCTTATGGTAGTTTTTGTAAATTAACTTATTTGTATATAAATATGTTTTGTTAATGATGAATGATAGTAATGTAGATTAAGCTAGTAATAAGGTCTTTTATTTTTATTTTTATGTAATTAGAATAAGATTCAAGTAATTGGTAATTCTGTTTTTGAAGACAAGACGATGATTTCATAGTCGCTAGCATCAAGCTGGCATTGTTAGCAGCTGTTAGATTCTATAAATTTACTTCTAGATTATAAAGGACTCTGCAGTGGAAGCATGGATGATTTTCATGACCACGGTCCTTAAAGTTCAGTTGGCAAGAGACACATGAAAGAAGGATTGCGCACCTCGAGATAAGTCTTTCTTGGAATATGCCCAAGAAATGGTAAATTCGAGTGCTCGGGAGGAAGAAGAACGCGACCAGAACGAACCAGGATGGAGCAGGATTCCTTTTAGAAGAACGCAAATAGGCAGGAATAGGTCAAGACCGGAAATCGGAAGACGGAGGGAAGTAGATTTCAATAGGAGAGAGAGGCCGCAACTCCGGGAAAAGAGACAGGCACCGGATAGAAAGAACTGGCGTAGGGAGGAAAGGAAATGTCACGGGTGCGGTAAAGTGGGACACCTGGTGGCTGAATGCCCCCACTCCGGGTGCTATGAATGCGGAACGGAAGGGCATTTTGCACGGCAATGCCCATATATAAGACGGAGAGAGGTGGACAGAGGGGAGCTCATGGAAGTTAATGCACAGAGGATGTGGAAAAGGAGGCGACCATCCGAATCAACTATTTCATCAGCAGTATCGGAAACAAAAGGAGAGGAGAGTGAACCAGGAGCCAGGGGAGCCGTAGTAAGAAGAAGTTTCAAGAGGATTGAGGGGAAGTCGAGCAGTCGAGATAGGAGGACGAAGAGTGAAGAATGAGGAGAGTGTCAGCAGAGAGGCAACCGCACAGTGATCAAAAACATCGAAGGAGCCTATGGTACGTTGCCTATCATACGAGTCGAGAGAGGAGTGGAGTGTCTAGTGGATTCAGGAAGTTCAAGCACTGTGATTTGTCGGAGAATGGTGAAGGCCCTGTGTACAGGAGAAAGGTTACAGTTATGTGATTGTAGGTTAGTCACTCTGAGTGGTCCCTGTAAAGTAGAAGGGGAGGCCGTGATTGAACTTGGGAGATGGGGTTCCGAGGGGCGCATGACCGTTCATGTGGTGGAAAATATGCCTCGAGAGTATGGGGGTGTAATCGGATACGATTCAATGGGGCGAGTGGGAGCCAGGATAAGGTGTAAAAGCGGGAAGTGGATAGTGAAAATAGGGAAAATGGTGTATAAAGGCTTAAGGGTACTGAAGAACGGCCATGGAAAGATCAATCAAAGAGAAGATTGGCGACACGCCATCAAGAAGGAATTCGGGGATATATTTTATAATGAAGGGGAAATCCTCAGTGTTACAGGGCAGATGGTACACGAAATCCCGTTAAAACAAGACCGCGTGACATATGTTAAAGAACGTCGGTACCCGCATGCACTACGGCAACACATACGGGAAGAGTTACATAACCTTAAAATACAAGGGATCATTGTGGACAGTACGTCACCGTACAATAGCCCCCTATGGGCCGTAAGGAAAAAGAGTGCGGACGGCGAGAAGTACCGGGTCGTAGTGGATTTCCGGTAGTTTAATGAGAACACTTTAGACGAACGCTATGCCATTCCGAGGTTCGATGACATATTAGACCGACTTGGGGGGGGGGGGGCGACAATATTTAGCACCCTTGATCTGAAGGCAGGATACCATCAAATTCGGATGCACCCACGAGGCCAGCATAAGACAGCCTTCACCTTTGAGCGGGGTCATTTCGAATTTACACGGATGCCCTTCAGTCTGAAAAACGCGCCGATCACCTTCCAAAAACTCATGGATGAGTTTTTTGCGTGGACTGGACGAATCGTTTTGCCAAGTATACATGGATGATTTACTCGTGTTTAACAAATCAGAAGAACGCCATGTTGAAGATCTTCGTAAGGTGTTTACAAGGTTGCGCCAGTTCGGGTTAAAATTATCAAGAGAGAAATCGGTTATGGGTCAGAGTCAGCTCAATTTTTTGGGGCATACCATATCCAAGGAGGGAGTGCGACCAGATATGCGGAAGGTTGAGGCGATAAGACAAATGGCGATTCCGACCGATGTCAAAGGAATAAGGAGGCTATTAGGAACATTCAATTATTTTCGCCGATTTGTGCCGGAAATGGCGGAGTATCTTGTGCCACTCAATAATATGCTGAAGTAAGGACGGAGCATTGTGATCACCCCTGAAATCGAAAATAACATTCGTACATGAGAAAACTGCAGGAAGAACCAATCCTCGCCTTTCCTGATTTTGCACTGAAATTTCACATTACCACAGATGCGAGTGAGTATGCCTTAGGTGCGGTATTATTCCAGGAAGGTAATGGTGGTGAGCGTCCCGTAGCATACGCCAGCAGACGATTAACGGATACGGAAGCACGTTACAGCGCACTAGAAAGGGAGTTGCTTGGGATCGTGTGGGCGATAGAGCATTTCCGACCGTATGTGTTCGGGCGAAAGTTTGTGGTCCACACGGACCTTAGGCCGTTGCTATGGGTCGGGAAATTGAAGGAGTCGTCAGCACGAGTCACCCGCTGGAAAGAGCAGCTCAGTCAATACAACATGGAGGTAGTATACAAGCCTGGAAGGGAAAATATTGTAGCGGATTGGCTATCGCGAGCTCTTCAAATTAACACAATCGAGTCGAGTACAGGGGAACATTCCAGAGATATCCAAACGTTCGAGCGTGATTGGACACCGGGCGAAGAAGGAGAAGGCGGTACAGATCAACAAGACGACGGGGCCTCATCTGATCGAGATGAATCGGCGGACGAGAGACCAACAGAGATGGAGGAGTTAACAGACGCCGTCATTAACAACAAGCCGCGTCAGATTATATGGAAGACGAGGACCACGGGACTTCTGAAAATAGAAAAGTCTAAATATGGAAAACATGATATCGTCACTATTTGGTCCCAACCAGGAATCAAAGAAGAACAAATGTGCCGGGTGCTTCCAGAGCAGGCACGACCCACTACCTCTATGTCGGAAACGCAACGATCTGGGAAAAGATCCGAAACTTGTGGAGTACTGAGAAAATAGGCTTAGATAGATCATTTGTCCGAGCTGTGTTATGGTCGATACGATTCGTGATCCCGATCAACAAAAGGAGTTGACAATCGCATATCACCAAGGAAAGACGAGCCATCGAGGGATTAATGAAACAATGGAGGCGTTGAAACGAAAATATTATTGGGTAGAAACGCGAAAATCTATCGAAGATTTAATAAGCGAATGTCACATTTGTAATACGACGAAGTATGTTTCTTCCCCAGTAGGGATACAAATAGAGACATATACACCTACGGTACCTTTAGCCGAGCTCCAGATCGACACTTTTACCTGGCGGGGATTCAAATGTGTGACAGTGGACACCTTCAGCAAGATAGCCGGTGAAGGAGAAATCAGCGGCAGCGGTCAGAAGAGCCCTCGAAACGTGGTTCCAGTTCAGATTTCCTCAGACGGGGGCAGGGAATTTGACAATGCGCAGCTTAGGAAAGAAATGAATGATTTAGGGGTCGCCTGGCATTGGAATACGCCGGGGAATCCCAAAAGCAGGGGGGGGGGATCGAAAGACTTCACAACACTATTGGGGAACATCTAAGAGTATTTCACGCGGACAAGGGAATGGAAGCAGATGAGGCAATGCCCCGGGCCATAGCGGCATATAACCACTCCATCCCCATCGCTACTGGATTTTCCCCTTTCGAGACTCTTTTTGGTCTACATGCACGACGGAGAGATGGGAGCGTACGGAGCGGTACGGTCGTGGACGAGGGCATGGCAGGACGATTGATCGCCAATAGAATAAAGCTCGAGAGAATATGGGAAAGGGCACGCGGAAGGATGGTTGCGGAAAAGCGCAAGAGAGTCGCACGGGAAAAACTGGGAGTGAAAGATATTACGGTTAAGATAAGGATAGGTACCATCGTCTACAAGAAAATTGTGTCGAACCGTGCAAAGGAGGTTTTGCGTTACGAGGGGCCCTTCAGAGTGATCGCTATTAGAGAGCATAACTTAGTCACTGTTCAGAGTATAGCTGAGCCGAGAAAACGTAGGACAGTTCATACCGAACAGCTCAAGATTCCAGCTCAGGAATCCAGCCCATAACCGTGTAGTTAATTTCGCACTATCGGAGCTTATTGTAGAGATGCAGTGGAACAGTATGCTTTCATTTCTCTTGTGTATAGTTTTTGTAAAGTAACTTTTATTTTAAAGACATATTTTTGTTAATTACGAATGATATTTATGTAGATTTAGCTAGTAGTAAGGTCTTTTGTTTTCATTTTTATGTAAGTAGAATAAGATTAAATTAATTTGTAATTTATTTTTGTTGTTGTGTTCTCTCTCTGCAATTTTGTATTTGTTTTGAGTTTACGAGGGTGTTCGTAAACTGGCAGGGGGGAGTTAAGACAAGACCGATGATCACATGGTCGCTAAGATCAAGCTGGCCATTGTAACAGCTGTTAATATGTAAACATTATATATAGAGGTTCAAGATGGCAATACAGTCAGTGTTAAACCAGTTATCGTGCGAGTCATTTCAACCTTCTTTTCCTTTTTTTTTATGTTTTGTTTCTGCAATCTGCAAGTATATAAGTTATATATATATATATATATATATATATATATATATATATATATATATATATATATATATATATATTCATACAAGTTATGCCAATATTGGAAGGATTATTGTTTGTGATTATGTTTAGTATTAAGTCTATCTTGCTTTTATGATAAGTAAACTAATGTATCAATAAATACTGAAGCTCGTTGGAAATAAAGTCAGTCATTTACTATCAGCGCGAGTGAATCTATGTTCCTTTTCCCTTTTTTTTATTACAAGTGTTCAGTCTAATCATAACTGGTGCCGAAACCCGGGAGCCTTTTTATTCGTACGCGCGTTTCGGACATAAGGTGAAGTCTCGTTTTGTTGCTAGTATTTTTATGACCTACGACGAAGTTGAACACATGCCTCAACAAGAAGAACTGAAAAACTGGAATATAAGTCGGCACAGGCAGTTGTAGAGAGGGCAAGTTTGGAAGAATAGTTGAAGAAAGCAACAGAAAAGACCCAGTTTGAACTTGTAAAAATCCGTACACAAAGTTCGGCTTTTATACATGAATGATTAGCCAACTTGAACCCTTTACGGGAGTCATAGGTGATCTGGACCACTTTATAAGAGGGGCAGACCAGATCAAGGGACTTATAGCGTCAAGGAAAGATAATAGTACACTTCAGGAGTGACGCTCTTAGAAGCATCATTTGTGGGACCTTACAGTTTTCTTAGTTTGGACCTTACAGTTACATAAAAAAAATAATATAAAAAGTAGTCTTTGAAGTCTTAGGATGTAATGACGAAAATAAGCATTAACACACCTAATTAGGGAACGCACCCCAAGGAAATTAGGGGAAAATTCAAGGAAAAAAAGATGCTTACATGAAGTGGTTGAGTTCGAAAAGTGAGGAAAATAAGACGTACATAAAAAAAAAAAGGATAATTACAACCCGCAAAGCAATTGCTATGCTTATGCTCGTTCCTTTGGAGCAATAATGTGACCAAAAGACCAAGAAGCTCATATATAAGTCCGTAATTGAAAGCATATGCTAAAGGAAAAAAGCTACTTGCTACTGAAATGGACAATTGGAGGAGAGCTGCCCGGGTACCAGACTAGAAAGAAGGACTAATGCCGAAATTAGAGAGTGAATGCAAATTCATCAAAACGTCGTCCAAAATATGGAGAAAGAACGCTTGGTCATCCCAGAAGAATGAAGGATGAAAGATTTCTCAATTTAATTTTCAATTGGAATGCCGAAGGGAGGAAAGAGCGAGGAAGAACACGAAAAGTATGGATAGAAACTGGGTCACAACTTTATGAGGAAAACACTAATACTCAATCAGAAGATGATGGCGGCTATCAGAGTGGGAGATGCCCAGGCAACCACCTTGGAGGAGACGGCCGCGATGTATATAGACTATACATACCCCAGGGATGATCCGTCCCAGGATACGGTAGATGATACTATGGTAAGACGCACCACGGTGTGCCCTCCAGGTACCGAACTGTGTCCACCATGGCATATATGGGACCTTCGTCTTGCCGTGGATAGGCAGAGGATCGGCAGAGCTGCAGGACTCGACGGAATAGACGCCGCAATCTTGAAGAACAACGCCCCCTCATTTAGGATGACCTTCTGGGTATCTTCAATGAGTGTCTGGACCAGAAGCGATTCCCGAGTAGGTGGAAGATCGCGGACCTGAGATTGCTCTACAAAGGAGGGGGCAAGGATAAGGAGTCGCCTAAGGGGTACAGTCCGATACGCCTCCTTTTCATCAGTAAAGTCCTGGAGAGCCTCATCGTTGCCAGCCTAAGGCCGGTCCTCGATGCAGCAAGTGGGATACTTGAAGGATAGGGTGACCCTGTCACTGAATGGACAAGGAAGAATAGGGGGTGCATTCTGGGGCCTCAGGCATCCGGCAACTATGACCATTTACAAAGGTGTGGTCTTGGGTATCCTGAGGTATGCATCCACGACGTGGAGCCGCAACCTCACGCAGGTGCAGAAGAGGAGACTGGCGACGATTCAGAGATTGGCTCTGCTGCGAGTCACGAAGACTTAAAGAACGGTGTCGCATGATGCGGTGCAGGTGCTTGCCGGAGCGATGCCCCTGGACCTCGTACTATAGGAGGACACTCTAAAATACGAGGTGAAGAGGAAGGGGCTAGAGGCGCTCCTGGAGGGACTCCGACAGAGGATCGGCGAGACCCCGAACATGTGGAGGAAGATAGTGAGGGAGGACTCCATTGACGAGTGGAATAGACGGTGGGTGACCAGCCAGAAGGGCTCGACCTTGAGGAAGTTCTTCCCCACCGTCCTGTCGAGATTGGCGGCGATATGGGTCCTCCCGGACTACTGGGTCTCGCAGGTCCTGACAGGACACGGCGGGCTCCGGGGAAAGTTGAGTGAGTAGAGAAGAGAAATCGACAACCCGGTGCCCCGCATGTCCCCTAAGACGGCAGAGCACGTGTTGCTCTCCTGCACCACGATGGAAGGACACCGTGCCAGGTTGTCGAGGAAGACCGGGATCTTCGCCCTCGCCGAAGACTTCCCCCGTCTCATGGAGAAGCACAATTACCCTTATTTCAGGGAATTCGTGTACGGATGGAAGGAGGTGGTCGGACCTGCACACTTCAACATCAGCAGGATCCGGCCACCCTGCGAGCCACCAGACGACTAGCAACCACAGGAGGAGAGAGAGGGAGGCCGGGCAGATGCAGACTGGCCGGATGGTGACCGTACGGATGCGGCGGACCAGGGAGGCTGGGCGGCACCAGGACGGATGCAGACCTGCCAGGAGACTTAAAAGGTGTTCCCATCATTAAGGTGCACATCCGTGCACGGGGCAGCACCACTGAATAATTTTAATTATAAAATTGTACCCCCCAAATTAAATGGTACCCCCACCATAATGTAGAATAAGAAATTTTTAAATAAAGAGTTGTTTTTTGGCAGTGGTGGGTGTGCGTAAACCCAACGTATCAACCCGCACTGCCGAACCCCGTATGCCAGCAATGGCAGGTAGGGGCAAGAAAAAAATAAAAATAAAAAAAGTAACCTATGCAGAAATCAATGAGTCTAATGTAGCATTAGACTGAAAAAATATGAATTGAGTTTTCCTGTTCTGGCACTGATTAGTACAATATCTACTATTGTTTGTTCTCTGATAATTCTTTGCCAATAACTCCATAATGTCATCCTTTGTCTAGATAGAATTAGCAACCTCTATCGGTTTGTTTACTTTAATTCGAATGATCTTTCCTATATGTAAAGGAGATGGTTGGGGGGTGCAGTCAATAAGAACACCGAATAAGTGAAGTACTTATATTATGTGCCGACGTTTCGACCTACAGTGTAGGTCATCTTCAGGGCTAACAGAGAAACAAACAGAACAAAAATGTAAAAACATCAAAGTTGTACAGTAACAATACTAGTGACAAATAATGTAGAAAAATACAAAGTGGCAGATATGAAAATAGAAGATAAAGAATATTAAAAAGGAGTCAGATTATAATAAAATAAAGATATAGACAGATTTAAAAATTACTGATAATGAAAAGGCATTAAACTAGTGGTAGATATAATAAAGATCAGATAAAAACAAATATAACAAAATTATTGAAATAGTGACAGATATAATTATAGAAAATGTGATAGAATATAAAAAAATTAAGATAAAGACAGATATAACAAAGATATTGATAATGGAAAGAAAATGAAAATAATGGCAGATATAATAAAGTAAGACAGATTTAATAAAATTAAAGAAAATGAGCAGAAATGATAAATAATAAATAACGCATATAAAATAAAAAATAGAAAATAAATGTAAAAAATGGATGGTACAGTACAATATAATAATATAAAGTAAAATCAAAAGGAGGAGTTAAACAAAAGAAGCAAAATGAGGATATTTACATATAAAGAAAGGTTGGAATATGAAGAATACAGAAAAACTAGTAAATTAAGGTGTAAAATGTATGATAACGGACTTAATGATGTTACCAAATTACAGAAAAGTATGGAACTATATGTACAATAACAAATGTGAATAATAGAAAAAATATTGTACAATAACACCAGTGTACAATGACTGTTTTGAAAATATATATGACTGTTTTGAAAATATAAAAAATATAGTAGATAGGAATAGAATATGAAAAGTTAAAATAGGTGAAAACGCTAGTACAGTAACAATAGTTTACAATGTATGTATGAAAAAAATTAGATGGGATTAATGAATTAGAAAAATAAAATAGGTGTTTAAAAATATGAACACATGATTACCAACATATGATGGATGCCAAAATGATAAGGGGAAAAAATAAGAAAATTAAAATAGGAGAAAGGATAAAGAGAAAAGTTTAAAATAAATAAAAAGAAGAAATGAAGAGGAGACATACCGAATGATGGGAAGCGTGACCGTTACAGATCGCGGCTAGAGTGTACCGGGCCAATTTGACCGTTGAGAACGAGGGAAGAGATGGGAGCGGAATCTAGTGGCCGGAAAGTTAACTATAGAAGGTAACTATACTGGAGTATAGGAAAAAAGGATAAAAAATATAAATAAAATTAAAACAATGAAAGAAATGTCGATAGAGTGATAAAAAAGAAAACATCAAAGTCGGAGTAACGGGAATTTATCGGATTCCAGCAAAAAAACGTTAAGACCGGGGGAAGAGATAGGGGCGAAATCTAGTGGCCAAAAGTTAACTATAGAAGGTAACCATGCTGGAGAATAGGAAAAGATGGGGAAAGGGAGTGGATGGATAAAATTAATATGAATACATATTTTTATGTATTATGAATACAATAAAAATAAAAAAATTGAAACAATGAAAGATGTAAACCGAGTGATAACAAAAGAAACATAAATGACGAAGAAACGATTCCTATAGATAATGTCATATTTCATAAAGATATAAACTCCCGATCTTGCACATTAGTAAAAAGACATTCTTTTATTATAATGCCAACAACAACAAGGATCTGAAACCAACTAGCGGTCCTTGGTAGAAACAATGGATCCTTCTTTTGACGAACCTCTCCGAAGATTTCCTCCTCACATCACTGAAGATATTTCCTCAATATATTTATAGTATCTGATCCATCAGTTTAACTTTTTTGTTGTTAGCTAATTAATCTTCATATTCATAAGAAATTTCCCATTTCAAGATTGAAAATGAACACCTTTTGTTAGCTGCCTCTATTTTATGCATTATAATAATATTTAGAATATTTCATCAGAAAAATTCTTCTAGAATATTCATATTAGTTTGAAATATAGTCATAACATTTAATGATTATATGAGCTCTCTGAATTATTTAAAAAAATTAATTATAGCACTGGTATCCTCACTAAAATTGCTTATTTGATGCCATTTAAACCGGTGATTGCAACTTAAGATATAATTAAAAGGCCTGCAGCTATAGCTGAAACGGTTACTTCATTCTAATATCCTCGTATCAATTTGTTTCAGTCGTTACTATTGATTGTTGTTATTTACAGTAATTATATTGATCTTTTAGTTGTATTTAAAAAGTTTAAATTAGACTTTAAACAACATAGTTATGCGTCAGTGAATAAGTCAGGATTTTTTTAGTTATATGCATTTTGTTAAGGCCGGATAGTTGAATGGTCTTATGGAATAGTGCACATTTATTTTAATCAAATAGAATCGGGCAAATGTTTTGTAAAAGAAAGATTGTTTTCCTTTTATTTTATTTTTTTATTGTTATTTAACATAATAATTTAAGCGTTTGTTTCTTAATTGTATAAAATAATTTAATGAACTTATAGTAATTGTTTAATAGATTAATAGTTATTTGTTTAGTCATAAGTATATATTTCTCATAAGTTTGAAAACATATGTTATAAAAGTGAGGTGAGAAAAAAAAGTAGTCGATCGGCTTTTGTTCGCGCTGGCTATACCGAGCGGGACAGTTTTGGCACGAGCCTCTTTACGTGCACATCGCTAGCTGTAGCTCTCAGAGTTGTTGTTGTTTTAAACTTTACTAATTCGTTGCCTTACTGCAGTTGGGAATTAGTATAGTATAGTTTTGTTTTCGCCGTCGATTATACCACATCGAATCGACTCTTCTTTTGCATGGACATTTTCTCTCGCCCTGCCGAGGGAATATCTTCCAATGACCATCTAGAAATCTTCAATCGTTCCGCCGAAGCGAGTCTTCAACATTTTCAACCGCCCCACACTGTGTAATTTTGCCAATCTAGGACAAAAATACTAAACGTCCTCAGAATGAGTGTTTAATAATTTTTTTTATATTTAAGTTGTCAAACTAAGACAATTAATGAGATTTATCAAGAATTATATCACAACAGGTATAATTTTAATAATTACAGATATATAATTTTAGTATTTTTTATTTTTATTTTATTTTTTTGTAACTTATTTCTAACCTTAATGCCGATGGTAGTTCTGCAATAGGAGTGTCTGCATTGCATTAAAATCAAACAAAAAAATTGTTCCGTAACCAGGAGACATTCTTTGCTAGAAAACTTTCAGCTGTGCGATGAGATTTTTCCCAGCGCCACTCCAATCTGTACAGTACTGATTTCAGACGAGCTCTAATTTTTTCCATTTTTTCCTCAGGCAATCCTCCCCAGCCTTTCTTCTCAATCAAAAAACTAAGAACGTTGTCAAATTTTGCATCCTTTTCACTCTCTCTCCATACAGCATTTCGTAAGTGACTAATTCGTCCATTCTAAAATACTGTAACATTTTTTAAGATTTCGACAAAACGGGCAAATATGGGCAAACTTTTCTTGTCATGTTCTCTTCTCTAGCTTCCTAAGTTTTCGTTAATACATAGAGCAAGACGTGAATCAACGGAATAAAGAAGTTACCTTCCTTCAAAATTCGAAAAGTGTATGATTTTTTTTAATTTTATTCGTTTAACTTGAACAAAATGTTTAAGTCCTTTAAATTACACGTATTCTAATGTAACCATGTCAATACTTACCTCAAATGTTGTATAAACAGGGAAAAATTCACAAGTTGAAATAACTGGAAAACGGAACTGTGCACACTGATGAACAAAGAACAAATGAGTGAAGGTTTGTACTTATTCTTTGTATGCAAACATTGAACAGGCAAGTTTGGGTGTTAAGTACGACGCGTTAAGTGGCTTTAAAATTTTAGCTATTTCGATTCCAATACCCTCAGACATTGTACCTGTCATATGTAGTATTAAAAATCCTTTAAAAAAATAGTTCATTTTTTCGATTTTTGTCCTACATTGGCGCAATTTCACACTGTGCGCCCCGTCGATGAAAACCCACGGACGTCTACATCTTGTCGATCACCCAGCCGTCGACAAATAGATAAGGAAGTTTTATTCTATTATTTTATGTATATACATATCAATTAGCCAGACAAACTACGTGTATATTAGTGTAATTGATAAACATTAATTTAATTTTACAATTAAACATTTTTTAGTCAAAATAGTTGAGATTTACCTTCATAAGAGAAAGTTATGAACTGTTCTTTTTTTTTTTTTTGTTTTGTTAATTGTAATTGTAATTTTTAGTCTAAGTAATTTATTTTCATTGCATAACGTTTATGCGTTGAGTTTTTAATTTAATTTAATTAGCTTTAATATCAACGTTTTTTTTATTATTTTACATATATATGCATACCATGATTTTTATTTTTAATTCAATAAATGGTTTCATAAGAATGACATGCGATCTGGTGTTTTGAATTCAGCACTATTTTTCCATACATATTTTCGGAGCTCTCATCGAGAGGCCCTACTGTCTCGCGAGAGCTCAAGCCCATTTATATTACCCAAAAATTTATATGATTTATAATGGCCTAATTATTCGGTATGATGCTATATGGATGATGTTATATGAATGATGTTATATGGATTATAATTCCATAATCCACTTATTAAGCATCAAAACTGAAATTTCCGTATTGAAAAATTTAATAAAAAATATAAAATAAAATAAAAATGTTTGCTATAAAAATTACTACAACATAGTTAATTGTGTACAAAGCAGTTACGTATATATATGGTATCTTCATTTATAATATTTAAAAATGCATGCATTTGATAACAAAGAATCACTCACTCACTCCGTGGCGCTACGGTACTACAATGACCTGGGCCTCATCCACCACTGCCTGCCAATCACTTCGGTCCCCAGCAAGTCTTCTCCAATGTTTGATTCCCAGCTGGTGAAGATCGGCCTCCACATCATTTAGCCATCTCGTACGGGGCCTTCTAACACCGAGCTTACCAAAGAACAGTCTTCTGTTGTATCCGGTATGCTCATCACATGGCCCAACCATCTCAATTTAGCTCTTTTTACGAAAGAAACTAAGTCTGGCTCTCCGTGAAGTTGTCGGAGTTCTTCATAGTTACGGATCCTCCATGTTCCCTGGTTTTAGACGGGTCCATAAATCCGCTGCAGTATTTTCCTCTCCCAGACATTCATCATTCTTTCTGCTTTTTTGCTCAGGACCTAACTTTCCCAACCATATGTCGCGATTGGCCTGACAATGGTTTTATACAAGCTGATCTTGGCCCTTTTTGAAAATTGCCCAGTTTTAAGCGCCTTTTGTATTGCATAGTAACAACAATAACCAGCGGCAAATCTTTATTTTATATCCTCCTCTATCTGGTTGTTGCCTGTTACTATTGCGCCCAGGTATTTAAAATTCTGAGTTTGCTTAAAGCTGAACTTCATAAACGGAGCTTCTTCTCTTCCACCTGTACGTTCCTTCTTGAGCTACACATGTAAATGGTTTTGGCCTCGTTTATATGCAAACCCATTTTTTCTCCTGCTTGGTGGAATTCCTGCAAGGCTCCTGAGAGTGCTGCTTTACTTCTGCCAGTTAGGACATCATCCGCATAGGCTAAATGTTGCGTCATCCTATTGCATATTGTTCCACCTGGGTTTGTTCAAATCGCACGCGCTGCTGTTTTGAGGGCTAAATTGAAGAGCACTGGCGACAGAGGGTCACCTTGTCTCAGGCCATCAACCTCCACGAATTCCTCAGAGAGCATATTCCCTATTTTAACTTGGCATCTCGTGTTTGTGAGGGTCATCCATGTAAGGCGAACAAGTTTTCTCGGTAGTCCTAGCTCCAGTATGGCATGTAACAGTTTGCCATGATTTATGCTATCGTAGGCCTGCTTAAAGTCGATAAAGAGATGATGCAGGTCAACATTACATTCGTAGCCTTTTTCCAATACCTGTCGTAGAGCGAATATCTGGTCATTTGTTGCCTAATTCCACATTAATAGTCTCCAATTGTTTGCTCAGACCACACTGACAGCCTTCTGGCCAAAAGTATTTCAAATACCTTGTACGCAGTGCTGAGTAATGCAATGCCCCTGTAATTATTGCAGTCAGTTTTCGTTACCTTTTTTGTGAATCGGTACAATAGTCGCCAGGTTCCATTCGTCTGGGATCATTTCTTCCGTCCAAACATCCCATATTAGCTGATACAGTTCTTCCCGATGAACCACACTTCAGGAGTTCAGCACTTGTTTCATCTAGCCCTGGAGACTTATAGTTTCTTAGGCTGCCTATAACATTCTCCACCTCCTCTTTCTCTGAGGCTCTTCAACTTTTCCATCCGTCTCTGCATTGCCGAAAATTTCATCAGCGGCATCTGTACCTTAGGGTTGGTTTTTTTCCTTCTACAGAGAAGCTTTGCCCTTCTTCTTTTTGTCACATACTCCTCTCTGCTTGCTCTTGTTTTTCGATTAATCATTTTTAATCTGGCCTCATTTCTCGCTTTAATGACTTTGACACATTCCTTATCAAACCAACTGTTTCTTTCCGGGGTTTCATATTTCCCTAGGACCTCTTCTGCCTTTTCGAGAATATCCCATTTCTTATTTAGACATTCCGGATTTCCACGCTCTTCTCTCAGAACGCTGCTCACTTTTTCTCTGAAGAGGTCTGCCACATCTTCCTCTTTCAGCCTTTAAGAATCATATCTTACCGTTTTCAGGTTTTTTCCGTGGCGTTTTACAGCTACTCTGAATCGATAATTTACTTTAAATAGAAAGTGATCAGAGTCACAAATCAGCACCTCGGCAAGAACGTACGATTGTCACGATTTGTCACAACAAAGAATCACTATCAATATTATTGAGTATAATAATAGCATATGAGTATCTAAAATGAGGAGCGGGATGGCTCAGTGGTCCCTGTTTGGAATCTGGCTCTGGCAGATTTTATTGAATCTGTTAACAGCCGGGGATGGAACCTTTTGGATCTAGGGCTTACCCAGCCTCTATAAAGTTGGAACCCAAAATATGGGGAAACGTAGTGATTCCGCGTACTGAACTCAAGACTTATCATGAGTCTTTTTTTTTAGTATCTAAAATGGAAGTATATAAAACATTCATAAATGTCAAATTTTATCGAATAATCCAACCACCTCGGCCCACTCCTATCTGGCTTCCATCCTGGATTCTATTCCACCTTCATACAACCTGCTCTTGATAAACATACCGCTATGTACGAAAAAATTAACGGTACAAAGTACACATTAGAAAGCCAACGTTTCGACCCACATTGCAAGTCTTCTTCAGGGCTAAATATACAAGATACATATAAATTAAAACAATATATGGTAAAGAATAACAGTATATGTAGTATATTGATAGAATAATATTATATGTAGTAAGTAACAGAAATAAGAAACAGAGGGGATTGAATTATATAATGTCAAAGAGGTACTGTTTGAAATTAACAAACTAGCAAATGAAAAATTACAAATTAGAACAGAATTATAGAAAGCAAAAATTAATAAAAAATAATGTATATTAGGTTAGGAATTATGGAACATTGTTGAAATTTTATAGATTTATAAGGAATAACTAATTGGAATCTTATACAATTATTATACAAATTAATAAATTTTAAAAGGAATAACAAGAAGTAATAAGAAATGATAAATAATAACATGACATAATGATAAAATGAATTATCCAATAAGAGATAGGAGATATCGAATATCAAATAGTAATAAAGAATAATAAATGACATGACATGACATTTTATTGGTAAATAAAAAGTTAAGCATGCTAAATAAATTTGAGATGGTTATTAATAAGATACGAGTATATCGAATAACAACAATTAATAAATAATAACATGAAATAAAGGCCTTATTTATGATGGGTTATAGGGAACAAACATCAAAGCTCATTCATTGAATTATTTAATAACAAAGAGGTATTATTTAAAATCAAAAGAATAACAGATGAAATGGGGAAAAGAAATAGGAATTACAGACAGTTATAGGTAGTCAAGTCAGGGATTGATGCAAGACTAAAGGGTTTAAATGGGAAAATTGGAAACAAATGCACTAGAAAAGGGAATAAAAGAACTAGCAAGTGGTTCATATTTTGGAGTTTACATAAAAATCAGATAAGAGAATAGAATATAACCAATAAATATTAAGAAAAAAGGTTGGTAATGTTTTTGTATGTGTTGGAGATTGGAAACAGTTTTTGTCTATTTTGAGGTTGACAGGGTTAGGATCTAAGTGTACATGCACGGATTCTGCATTCAGTCTTTTTTTGTGATTGGGGACAGTGGCAACAATAGAAGTTTGGATGATAATTACCATTAATGTTATTTTGAAGAGAGTCTAAGAGTTTCTGGATGATGTAGGATGGGAAGTTTTTGGAAAGAAAAATGTGTTTAATACGTTGGATGTTAGTATATTCGAATTGGATGCCTGATAAGGATAGACAGCGGTGGATAAAATTTTTGGCAACATTAATTTTTTGATGGTAGGGATTTTGCGAAAAATAATTGACTATCCTATATTCAACAGATTTTAATTTAGAGAAAAGATAGAATGAAAGAAAAGCATTGGAAAAGTCGAGTAGTATATTTTTTTTAGCTCCACCAGACCATTTTCTTCCTCTTAAAATCATTATCCTATTCCAACAGTTCCATTCTCTGGATTCAATGTTTTCTCTCTGGTAGGTCACAAATTGTTTTCATTCCAAATCAACCCCTATCTTTTTCCCTTACGCTGTTCACAGGCGTAACAGAGGTTTCCAGTATTTACCCACTTCTCTTCAATTGTTATAATAATGACATTCATAAATCAATCCTCCACTGTCCAGACCATCCAAATGCAGACAACTTCCATCTGTTTGTTCTGTCTCTATTTGTCCTTAGTAGGGTCAGTCCCTTGGCTAACATTAATAGAATGAAGTTTGAATACTCGAGCCATTATAATTGGTTTAAATTCTCTTCTTAAATCTACCCACACCTCCTTCAAATTAATCTTGAATGATCACCCTACCACTTTCAGTTCCTCTGTTAAAAATCATTGTTGACCAAACCCTTTCCTGGAAACCAAACTGCGCCCAATATCCCGATAGTCACTAAGCTCCCTAAAATCGTTCTTCATCTTTTAACAATACCTAAGCTTCTTATAACGTAGTCTGTCTTACTCCTCGTTGACTGTTGTAGTGTTGTGTATGGGGACGTCTCGAAGATGCACGAGAACGGATTGAGAAGAATCAACGACTGGTCAATGCGGTTTATCTTCGGCTTATGGAAACCACCTCTATGACGAGTTAAAGCGGGTCTTCTCTTCCATCCGCTGAGAATATTTCCTAGCTTCGTTCATATACCAAGCCATCAACTTTCAACATCCATCATACAACTGCCGTATCTTACAATCCGTCTCTTGCATCTACCGTATCTTACTCCCAACGACTTTTCTTACTTTTCCGACCTTTACACTCGTTCACACAAAACCAAAATGAACCTACCTTTTTTGCCCACTACACCGCAGTATGGAACTCATTCCCGCCTAATATCCACCATGCTTGTTCCCTATCCTCATTCAAACCTGTGCTTTGCAACATCACCTTAGTTCACAAGTCAATGCTCTCTTATCGATTATTATTATATCATATCCATCCGAAAAACCTAATGAGCAAGTTGTCCACACAAAAGCGATAGGTTTGTTGTTGGAGGCAGGACCCGACGAATCATGGACATGAGTCTACTCCACTTAATTTTCTTTCTTCAACCAGGTACGAAATATTGTAAACGATTGGGGCGCTGATGGTTTCTGTAATGTCGAATGTGTTCCTGTTTGATAGCCTTGATTATTGAGTGCTTGATTAATTGTCATTAATTGCAAGAGCGTCCGGAGGGTTCAGAGTTATTGCTGGAATATTGAGAAGTCATGATTGTAATTCTATTTTATTGGAGTCATCCATATTGTCTGGAAAACAAACCTCTTCTGGTTTCTTCATTTCGGCTACACTAACTTGATGCTTGAAGATTTTAGGAATTGAATAGAGTCGATTTTCTGCAGTTTTTAATAAATTATGAATATCTGAGTAAAATAACATTTTTTTATCCCTCGAATTTAATTTAGGAAGGAATATGTTTTACAATTATCGGAACAGGAATTTTATTAGTCGATTGAAGAAACGGAATACTTTAAGCAATTGGAATTTCTGAACCTGTCCTAAAGTATTCAGATCTTGGATGTTAGGCATATTTAACTGTTTTTTTTTTCTAGGAGTCGACAATGTGCTTGAACTACCAAGAATTTGGAGTAGAACTTGCAACTGTAGGTAGTGCTATGTATTGGGGGCACCATGAAAGGGATGCGGAGCGGGGACACATGAAAGGGAATATGTTTTGGACAAAGAACAGACCTTTTGGTCCCCCTTTATTGCCCAAGATGGTGGAGAAAGAAGAAAAGGGGGGCAGGAAAAATGAGGCTGAGAGGGCCACTCTTGAGACGAAGGCGGAGCAGGAAGGAGCTCTCTAGAGACGTACAGCAAGAAGGAAAGATCTTGCAGAAGATGGAGAGTCCCGGAGGCGACAAGAAGGAGACCGACCTATAACCCAATCTACCCCTGTTCACAGATAAGCTTAATTTATTTCCTGTAAGGCATTTTATGGCAATCCTTTTTATCTATAAAATCTGAATCATTAACCTTCTTTAAAACTGAAATAAAAAACGATCCTTATTGTAATTCTTTTGGTGCTTACATACCCCAGATACACTATTTATTTATAAATAATTTATTGAAGGTAGAATAGATGAGTAAATTGGTAAACACAAGAACAGACCTTTGGAAAGGAACCCAATTAAGATAAAGGCATATAAATAATAATTTGAGTACTCATCCTAAATGAGACTCTGGCATCCCAAATACCTATATATATATATATATATATATTCAAGATATATTTAAGAGTAGAAACATAGCAGTAGCGCGACTTTTTTCCAACTGGATCAACTGGATTATTACCTGGATTTTGGTTACGACCTTTCAGAAGACTTCCTAGCTTATCAGGATAATAATGTGGTTTAATTGGTGTATGTATATTCTCACGTTTAAGGTCCTTCAAACCTTTTCCGTTGGCATTATAAGTACTTAATGAAATCATGTTACCTGGTTGCTGCTGATTTAGGAGTATCAATTTTGGATTTTTCAAGGCAGTACCTTTAATTAAACTCTTCTCGTAAACTATTTCTTTAGAATTCAAAAGCTGTTCACGAATCCATGTATCTTTTATGTCCCTAATAAATTGAGCCCTCAGAAAAACATTTGAAGTTGAAACAGTTTTAGAACACTCACTCAAGTTGCATTGAATCTCGAATTTCGATGTCGCGCTGAAGGGCGCAGACAAATTCTGTGGTTTATAATTTAGGCTTTTAATACTTACTCAAGTAGTAGTGTTGTAAAAAATTAATTTTGATGGGGAGCAGTCAGAAATTGCTTTGTGCTAAGTTGCATTGAACACATCTTTGATGGGCTTATCTGGTCGTAATAATGTTGATAAATATTTGAAACTAGTAGTCTCGATAGAAGCACTGAGGGTCTTGCGATTATCTTCAATAATGTTTCTGAGGTTTTAGTGATTTTCGAATCGTTCAAAGTAATACTTGAATTGTTCCACTTTTGGGTGCAATAAAACTTACTGATTCCTGGTTCCTCAGCTTTCAAGTATTCGCTAAGTTCAGTAACGAGTGGAATTTGACTTTTCTGAAACGCTTTTAGAAGTTGAGGATCCATATAGTTTATTTTGTCTTGTAAAAGATCTTTAAAATATCCAAATGAATCCACTGTATTACCGTCAATCTCGTCACCAAATTTCGTAACTTTAGAATAAAGGACGCATTTGAAATTAAAGAATCACTGTATTAAAACATTTCTTTATCTCTCTGTAACGACGCTATGGTCCTTGCAGGACCTTGACCTCCTCAACCGTTCTCCGCCACACAGGCCTATCTTTGGCTGCCCTTTTTCATCACCCAACGACCCAAGGTCGTCTTCAATATCTTCGAGTACATGAAGTCTAGGTCTACCTTTGCTTCTGCTTCCGCTCATATCTCCCTCCATAATCGTTTTAGGGGGTCTACCACGCTCCATTCTTTGAACAGATCACAATTAATTCTGTCCTTTTTTTATAGTCAAAACCATATCCTATGTCTTATAAAGGTTTCTTATTTACTCAATGCACTTCATTCTACAACCGCTCTTCTTCCTTTGTAAGACCATAATTTCTTCTGAGGAGACCATAATTTAATAATCTTTCGTCAGTAAAGTTCAGAGTCCAGGTCTCTATTCATACAGGGTCCTGGCTGCAACACCGTACGCTACAATCTTATTTGAGGGCTGTAGATATTTATCAAAGAATTTTAATCAATGAGCAACACCATTTATTACCAGCTGTTAGCCTTGTCATAATTTCTGCCATGATACTATGGTCCTCGATGTAAATAGTCCGAAAATAATTAAATTGGTTTCTCAAGGCGGTATCCATCATATTAATTCTTCATATTATCATATCTCCTTCATATTAATTATTTTTTCTTTACTAGATAACATATAAGTAGTTTTACTAGTAATGAATGCCAGTCCAGCGTTCCTAGCACCTTCTTCGCATTCCTCGAATCCTCCTAGTGGTGCATTGTATTGAAACATTATCATAATAAACACATTCTAAAAATATTGAACACAATCACTGTATTGGACATAATAACTGCACATTAGCATCTACAATGTATGTACATAAAACAGCTGATGAATCATCAGTAAGTCATCCGCGCAAGCGCTATCCGGAAGTGAGGTTGTTAATCAGGGCAGGACCTAACTTATCACGGACTTAACAAGAAACTATTATATATTTAATATATTTTTTTATTAATTGTTTTAATTTCTAAATATTTTTATTTTTAATAGAAAAGATTTGCCCTGGCCGGGATTCGAACACAGGTCGTCCGCCTCTACAAACGGGGAATACGGGGATATGGGATCGGTGAAGAGAACGGATTTGTCCTGACTGTGAGGTGACCCCTGGTAGCTCAATTGGTAAGAGTGCTGCCACGGAGAGGCGGACGCCCCGGGTTCGAATCCCGGCCAGGGCAAATCTTTTCTCTTCAAAATAAAAACATTATATATTTAACTAGTTTATATATGTACAAATACATAAAAACTCTAATTTCTAAAGTTTAGTTTTTGACATGTTGTTTGACTGTTGAATTGTTGTTTAAATGTTTCATATTATTATACGGTTGGCAAAATATATCACATCATATCGCTGCATTTAGGTATTAAATGTCTGATTGCATAAGGAGATGTACCTGGAGGTTGAAGGTAATTAGATCTCAGAGGTGCTATAACAGATTCCCTGGATGCCCTTCTTGAAGCGAGGTAGCCAAGACCTCTGGGACTGCTAGGGCGTCGAGATAGTAAGGTCTCTTCCGTAAGACCGGATGCTGTGGTTAGATCTGAAGTCGATCGCCTGCAAAGCGGGGGAAACTTGAACACTGGAGACGCGGGTGGAGCACCTGAAAAAATTGTAACAATTAAAATAGAAACAGTGTTTTGAAGCTGATATCACCAGCATGTTTTGTATTTAACTTCCTCAACCAAAGGCCACGAAAACCATAATCCACGGTGTTAAATCTAACACATTATTCTATTTATGGTATGGTCCACTGGTACAATGATCATCTATACATCGTTATCAATAGACAATTGTTCATCATCCATTATTCTTTTAGTAAATCGTTCGTTATATAGCCGAAGAAAATTATAAACATATAGGGGGCCGAAGTTTTTGTCCCTTTCATACACTCCTCTTTTCTCCACCCAGCTGTATGTAACCTTAACCATACTCCCGTCATAGATATCTTCATTTGAGTAATCCAATAAAAATATACGCATATATAATATAATAATAATATAATATGTATGTGTACGTAACCTACATACATTTTATATATATATATATATATATATATATATATATATATATATATATATATGTATATATATGTATATATATAAATTTCTTCTATTCATGTGTACGTCACTGAACTCTTCCAAAACGAATGGCCTTTTTTAATGAAATTGTTTGTGAATATTCAAGCGGAACCAAGGATGGTTTAAATTCACAATTCGATCCAATAGGTAACGTACTTAATTAGTTATATTAATTAAAAGAAGATGAGCAGGTTATTCATCCGCTGGGACTGCAATCTGAAAAAAGGTGCAGCCTTTGTTTACGTCTGCTATATGTGTCAACAAAACATAGATATTTGTTTTCTTATGATAATTTATTGTTTGTGTTTGAACTATTGATTTTCTCGTGTGAATTCAAGTGGTTTTCAGATGGTTTAGATTCACTTCTGTTTAAATTTTGTGTGGATTCCCGAATAGTCTATACTCACAATAGGTAATTTGTTAACTTATTATTTTGTTATTGTTTTTGTTGTTAAAATTACAAATTAAAATTACAATTAAATTGTTGTTACACAAAATTAAAAAATAAAACAGAATATTATGAAATTGTAAAGTTAATTTTGATCCAGTTCACAGCGCGTGCTGGAGTGGTCAACATCGTCTCTGTGATATTTCTTAATTCTATCTTTAACATTCAACGTACCTTCATGGCATTTTACATAGTTATAGTTAGTGTTTCACTGAGATAAAATGTGAAATTTCGAGGTAAATCAATGACTTATAACTTGACTATAATAATTATAAAATAGAGTGATTTAAGAGACAGGAGTTAGTTATCTTAGTGCTAGTCGCGGCAGGTCCATCACCACCCACAGTACAAGACTGACTCTTATCAGCCATCAGTGCGGCCTCTGGCAGCGAGTGAGGTTGATCTGTGCCGTTTTCAGATCAGACCTCATACGAACTTTTTATTTTTATTTAGTTGTCTTTCTCTGTCCTAACTTTTTTTTTCTTATTTTCTTTTCTTTTTTCTTTTACTCCAGCAATATAACTAGATAGGAGATAAGAGAGTAGCATTAGATAGGAAAGAGTGGAAACGGATGGGACAGGTATATTATTTAGTCTGGTTGCAAGAGTGATATATGAAATATGTTAGAGTGATATATGAAACAATCGAACTTAAAACCTCAACTAAAGGTAGATTTTGTTCATATGTAAGGGTATGAAAAAAAGAAGGAAGTTTTGTATATGTTTATTATATTTTATGAGCAAACAAAGGTTATTATTATTATTACATATCCTTTTATCTCCTAGCTGATTTTCAGGTAAACTCTAATATATGACCCAACTGTTAGTTCCTTAGTCCCCAGTAGAGAGCAATATATCCCCCTCCAACTTACTCTTTACCTATTTTTTCTTCAAACTTTTACTTCCTGCTATCAGGTTTAAAACCCTTAGTCTAGTATCAAGTCCCCTACGCTGAAAGGCACCACGAGGGTGATGCGAAAGAAGAAGAAGTCTAGTATCAAGTGTGATCCAACTATAATAATAATATCCGGCGCAACAACTGGTCTGGGCCTACTCTAGCATTCTCCGCCAATCAGTTCTATCCTGCGCAGGGACGCAGGGACCAGTTTCTAGCATTAAGAAGGGTACGTGCATCCTCCGACACAGCTTCCATCCACCTCACATTTGGTCTTCCAACTCTCCGTGTGCCATGGATTCCTTCTGTGAGAATCTTCTTGGGAATCCGAGTGTCCTCCATCCGTGCCACGTGTCCTGCCCATCGTAGTCGGCCAAGTTTGATTGTTCTGGCAACATCTGGGGTCTTATAGAGGTCATATATCTCCCTATTGTATCGCCTTCTCCATATTCCTCCCACCTTTATTTGACCGAAGATCTTCCTCAGGATTGTCCTCTCGAAGATTAAGAGCATTTTCTCTTCTGCCATTGTTAGAGCCCAGGCCTCTGAGCCATATGTGAGTACCGGACGAATCAGGGTTTTGTAGATCTGCAGCTTTGTCTGCCCAGAAAGGAACTTGCTAGTTAGTTGCTTCCTTAGGCTATAATAGCATTTATTAGCAGAATTAATTCTTCTTCTTATCTCCTGAGACATGTTATTTTGTGAGTTAATTTCTGTCCCTAAGTAGACGAAGCTGTCCACGCAATCGAATCGGTACTGACCAACTTCAAGATCCAACTATAATAGAAATTTTTAACTTATTAACAATTTAATTACTAACAACTTATAACTTTCCTCATTAACCAGTCTCCATTGCTCCTGCCCATGGGTTTCAAAACATATTGATACGCCATTATATCATATATACTATAATAGTTTTATAACTCTATAAACATTTTTTCAACTGTCTGTAATCCCATACTACATTTCTATTTGTTCCCATCTTTTCATCTTTTTGTTCCAAATAGTACCGCTTTGATATCCAATCCTTTTTGGCGTCAGTTCTCTATGTAGTCATCAGCATATAGATGGTAGGAACAGTTGTGAACGGATCTAGGAAGATCGTTGATGTAGCAGTTGAAAAGAAGAGGAGAGATGCTGTTGGAAAAGGACAATGATTTTTGATTGGTAAAAAGGATAGAACGGTCCAAGGAATTGAAAGCTGTAGAAAAGTCAAGTAGGATTGATACAGTTAGTGGCTTGTTGTCCATAGCACTATGTATGTCAGAGGTGAATTTGGTAAGGACTGATTGTGTGGAGAAACCAGGACGAAAGCCTGATTGAAGTGGATCAAGGAGTTTTGACTTTTCAAGAAAATTTGATATTTGAGACTGGACTACTCTTTCGAGAGGTTTGGAAAGGTTGGAGGGTATGGAGATTGGGCGGTAGTGTTTGGGAGATACTGGAATAGATGTTATGTTTATAGGATAGACTAAGGCTTTCTTCCAAAAAGTCGGGAATGCTGCGTTTTGTAGTGAAAAATTATATAAGAAGAGTAGGACAGGAAGGATATCGGTAAGACATAATTTGAGAAATTTGACGGGGATCTCGTCGGTATGACTGCCTCTGAATCGTCAAATTACTCAAATAATTCCCATGAAAATATTACGTACATAATAATTAAAAAACATCTACGTTTCATTACCTTTCAAATGAGGTATTAAAATAAATCAAAAATCGCTTAAGAAATCACGAAGATGTGATCGATAGAAAATGGAAAATGGAAAACCCGGGTAGAGCCCGAGAAGCTATTCTGATTCTTCTTTTTCGTTTAATGTTTTTGTTTAACTATTTTCGCTGTTAATATTCCTTATTTAGAATATCTTTGTTGCAAAACAAAAACAAAAATGGGCCAGAAAGACCAATTTTTGGATTTATAGCTATTTTAAGATTTTAAACAGCATTTATTTGTCAAATTCTTTAAGTAGGAATATCTTGGAAAGGGTTAACTTAAGGACCGTAAGTCTCATAGTACTATCGACTGGAATCACTCCATACTATCACCCATTAACGGCTCCGCCACTAATTACAAGTCACCCTGTATAAGGTCAACTAACATTATACAAGATAGAATTAAAAGTTAATGATAAAATTAACTGGGAATGTATGTGAGCCTTTTGGCTACATAAGATATGAGATTTAGCTTTAACTACAAAAAACATTAGAAATAGGAAAGCGCCCGACCCTGATAAAATATAAAAATATTGAATCATGAGTTTTAACTGTGGCATTGTCCTTGCTAACAATGAGAGAATGGATCGATAAACAATTAAATTATAATAGTGAGAATTATAGAATTAAATAAACAAGTGAGGAAAACTCATTATATATATATATATATATTATGTTTTACAATGATAAATGGTTTACCGATGTCAGTAGGTGACGCTCCTGGTTTGGAGTGTGCGAGATGACTAAGGTCACGTGGTCTTCTCCTCACGGACTGAACTGGTTCCCCTTCGTCAATAAGGGTGGTGTGCCCTTCTGGCGATGTTACCTCACAGACTGAACCTCTTCTCTCCGACATTTTCCTTCCCTATAACAGTCACTCAGAAAGCTGTTATAAATGAACAATAATACATGTACTAGATACTAATCTAACTAATCAAATACAGGTTTCGACCTGTCCTGATGCAATTATGTTAAACTGTTAACAACATGGTAATTATTATTTAATTAATGTTTTCAATACAAAATCTTTATACAATATGTGTTGTTTTTTTTATACGTGGGGAGGTGGAAATCTTCAAAAGACGCGGATAGGCCCATACCTATCCGTGTGTGGGATTTTTACCTACTAAAACCACCTCCCTACACCTGTTTTCCACACTCCACGGGACGGCCGTTAGGCATTACTTCGTGCAGAGAGATGGATGAGTGCCGCCTCATGGCCATTTCCATCTTGTAGCTTCTTGGTCTACATTCTTCATCTTCAAGAAGGCACCAGTGTTTACTGATTTTCTCTCCTTGTCCTTTCCTCCTCTCTCAGTCTTTTGAGGACCCCTATAGCCAATTTTTTCACCGCTACCCACTGTTCAGCCGATTTTAGCATGGAGCTCACTAAATTTTCAGGAGTCACCTTCTTTCTGCAAGCCAGCTCAAATTCCCTTCTCTCGTCAGTGAAGCGGGTACATTAAAAAAATGCATGCTCTGCTGTTTCCTCTACCGCCATACACGTTGGGCATTCAGCACTGTCGTCGAGTTTGAATCTGTACTGGTAGGCTCTAAAGCATCCATGTCCAGGCAATAGTTGTGTAAAGTGAAAATCCACCTCACCATGTCTACGATCATACCACGAACCTATGTCAGACCCCAACCTGTAGGTCCACTTTCCGGTATTAGCCGTATTCCAACGCTGTTGCCAACGTACGATGGTGGTTTTCCTCTCTTCGTCTCTTGATCATCGAGAACTGCGATTGTACCATCTGTTTCTTTCTTCCACTAGCATCTCAACCGGAGGCATGCGGGAATTACACACACAGCTTCGTAGAAAACAGTCCGAAAAGCACTTGTCACCCACAATAAACCTCTTCGATACACCGAGACCATCTGTCTCCTGTACGATGCGGTGGGCATGCCTCCTTTCCAGTTTGGAGCTCCATATAAAATAATTGAGGAGACAGCAGTTGCCAGGAGCTTTCTGCGCCTCACTTTGGGTCCTCCAATATTCGTCATAAGACGCGTCAATAATGAAGTAATTTTTGCCGCTTTGGCGCAGATATACTCCGTATGTGCGTTAAACTGGAGACGTGCATCGATGAGAACTCCCAGGTATTTCAAGTATGACTGGGAACGAATTTCGTGCCTACCCACTGTGAGAGTATCAGTTTCAATCTGCTTCCTGGTACTGACCAGGAGCGCCTCATTCTTTTGGTCAGCAAGCTGCAACCACACAGAAGTCAGCCATCTGCGAATAATAGCGACAGCCTGGTTGGCAAATATAGTAATCTCCTCAATATATTTTGCCACGACCACCACTGCCATCAACTCGGCATAACCAATAACTGTAACTCCATCCGGCATGGGTAACCTAAAAACTCGGTCATATATAATCTTCCACAAGAGAGTACCTAAGACTGAGCCCTGTGGGACCCCACCCGTGACCTCATACCTCCTGAAACCACTATCCGAAGCATAAAATAGTATCCTATCTCTAAAATACTCGTTGATGACCCTCAGTAGATACGGTGGAACCGCTATCGTCCGTAGGGTAGCCAATATGCAGGCCCAATTCGCCATTTTAAATGCGTTTTTAACATGCAAAGTGACGATTGCTGCATTATTCTTCGCACCCCTCTTCCACCTCACTCCTGCAATCGTTTTTCGGGCAATCTTTGTCACTAGTCCAATAGCTTCTATCGTAGATCGCTGTTTTCGAAATCCATATTGAGCTTTTGAGAGACCTCTTTCACCTTCCGTAAATTCTTGAGCCCTGAGAGATAGGATCTTCTCAAACACCTTTCCTACAGTATCCAACAGAGTGGGCGATAGGTCGACGGGTCCTCAAAGCTTCCTTTAACCTTTGGAATCAGAACGAGACGCTGTATCTTACAAGGAGCCTGGAACGACCCTTCATGAAGGCAGGGATTTAAAATCTCCTTAAAAAGGTCCGGACGTTTTTTGTGAGCCACCTTTAGGGCTACATTTGGAATGCCGTCCAAATCAGGTGCTCTTCTAGGTTTTATATCTGTGGCAATGTCCTCCAATTCTTCCTCTGTGACGAGTGGAAAATCAGATACAGTGTCTTCTATACATCGCATAGTTTTCGGCTATTCCGGGAATAACGTCCTGACAATATTGTCCACAATTTCCGGCCTTGTGGGGAGGTGAGTTGACTCTTTATTCAATTTCTTTAAAGCTATTTTGTAAAATCTACTCCACGGGTCATCATCAAGCTCATCACAAAGTTTTTTCCAGCACCGTCGTTTACTATCCTTAATGGCTCTGCGGAAGTTACTTCTAGCAATCTTGAAATCTTCTTGAAGCCTGCAAAACTCTGGTCGATGCCTTGCTCGCTGGTAACGCTTCTTGCTAGGTGGCAACACCGAGAAAGGTCAGCTATTATATCTGTCCACCAGTATACTGAGGAACGGTGTTTACCCAGTTTTGAACGAGTCATAGCCGCGTCATATGCCCTGGAGATGAATGATGTGAGTATAAACGTTATGTGTGTTATAATTGTTTGTCCCAAACATTATTTCATTGGGGAAGAGTTTAGTTAATTGATTTAAAGAATTATTAAAAATAATGTATAAGTTTAGTATTCGTTTAAATTCATAATGTTTCTTTTTGGAGTTTACTCCTTAAGAAACGATTTCATATTTAGCCAGCGGTATGAAAATTTATGAGGACTAAAATCGAGTGTTAACTAAAAGTGGCACGTTACGTTCCTGTATTATTTGTTTTACATACTAGATAGAAATTAAAAGTTAAACTCCGGGACTAGTATATACTAACAGATCATATGTTTTATCGTTTAGCTCGTGGAATACGATTGAACAGTGATAAATAGATTTTTTTTGCATAGGTGTCTTTATTAAAAAAGACTCCTATCATACCATATCAGGTTTTTTGTTCTCCCGAGTGACCGGTATTTTTGTTTAGATTTGCGCCTTAGGCTGATGGACTCCACATATATCCTGTGGGTAAAATACAGCAGCTAATCGGGCAGCGTGGCGATCCCTTGTGTAGAGCCTGTGTATATGACGGAGACATCAGGACCCTCCACCTCAGCAGCAGCGGTCAGCACTGGAGTGCCAACGGTGACCAAGAAGAGCAAGAGCGACGCCGATGATGGCAGGGAGCAGCCAAAGAAAATCTGCAGGCAGATGAACAGGACGATAAATTTCTCAGTAAATACCCAAAACAGTTATTTACCTCTGTGTAGTGACAGTTTTCCCAGTGATGGTGCACCCAATGCGCCCCAGTGGTGCGACTAGCACAATAAGAGCAGTAGAAGAATTTCAGACCGGTGGGTTTTAGGATTTCAGCTTAAAAAAACCAAATATGGCTTCAGAATTTTCCCGGGCACAATTTTTTAAAAACCAAAAGCAACCCATTCCACACGTACGCGACATCGAATGGTCCCAGAACAAATAAATTTGTCATATATGGGCTAGACCTCAAATATGACATAGAAGAAATCAATAATTCTCTAAAAACAAAATTACAAGGTGCTTTAGACGTGTGCCCCATGAGAAAGAGCAACAAGGACGGAGTAAAAATAGAACTTCCACTCATCCTAGTCACCACAGCAGTCACAGTAAAGCTGGCCGTCCTACAAGCTGTGCAAGCAGTCAATCGAGTTAGATTGCTAAGGTATACAAAGGACGGACAGGCATTATCCAATGCCATAGATGCCAACCGTTCGGACACACTAAAAATCACTCATCTCGAGCACTGGTACGTGTTCGCTGTTCTGGCCCACAATTAGTCTCTGAGTGCCAGAGAGAAACCATCCCACTGAAGTTTTCCAACTGTGGAGAAACTCATGTAGCCTCATTCTCAGGCTGTGTAGTCAGGAAACCTCTGCAGGCGAAACTGGAGAAACTCCGCGAAAGTACCGGGACAAGAAGCAAGCCTAATCCAGCAGCACCACCAGCATTTAACGAGAATATTTTCCCCCATCCTCCAAACATACTCAAAGACGGACGGACCAATGAGGTACCGACCTCAAACCCCACCCCGGCATACTGAACGGATCGCAGCGGAGGCGCCCGTTGACAGGTCCCGTTATGAGACTACTCTCCCTTGGGTAGAACAACTTATAACAAATATCAACAATTTCACTAACATTACAAACAGACCCTTAGAGTTATTTCCTGCTCTACTGACAAAATTAATAACCCAATGACGCTACTAAATTTCAATACTTACGGACTCATGCCTAAAATTACGGAGGTATATGCCCTGATAGCACAGAACCAACCCACTGTAGTAAACCTCACTGCTACCAGAGTTAATTTCCAGCGCATACGCATTCCAGGGTACGATCTAACGGGAGACCATACGTTTGAGCAAAAAGGTGGGGTCATGATAGCCATTCGACACGGTACAAGATGGAGGAATCACCCCACACCAGTGGCCATCAGAGACCCAAAAATACACCACAAAGCCATACAGATTCTACTGGATCAACCCACCATTATTACAGGGATATATTACAGAAGACCTATATCATCCCATGAAGAATTCTCGAGACTGTTGCACGAGTGCGCCAAGAGAACAAACCATTGGGTTAGGCAACCTAAACACCCGGCAACCCTCTGGAACAATGCTTCTTGCAGCGAAGCTGGAAAAATTATTTTAAAAACACCATTTACAGTGGTTCACCCTGATACCCGCACATGTATATGCAGGGCGAATGCGACATTGTGACAGGCGGTCGATGTTCACTAACTAGGGAGCCCCATCGCCTTATCGAATGCGTAGCGCTGGACATTATAACAACGGACCATAGACCTGTGCTTTACTCATAAAATGGAGAAACACCATCCCCGCCTCCACCTACTAAATTTAAATATCAAGAAGCAGATTGGTAGTTTTATAAAGCACATAATTTTTCAACGGTTCCCAATCTCCGAAAGACGAAAGATGTAGACGATTACCTGGCGAAAAACCATCAGAAGCGCCGCGGATGCGGCCATACCGAAATTTAATTCACTTCCGCCAGCTCTGCGTCCTCCGCCAGATCATATTATGAAACTTATAGCCTTACGCAATAAGTGGAAGAATTAATGGTACAGGGATCATGAGGTAAAGACGGTAGTAAATTCTCTTACCACACAAATCCGCAACCTCATGAAACAATGGCGGACTGCACAGTGGCATGATAAGCTCCGAGCAACCCATGGAGACCACCGTAAATTTTGGAAAAAATGAGGGGTATCGTTCCCATACGAGTATGTAATTTTGTTCGATTGTTTTTTCGGATAGAATATTTGGTTAATTTCTAGATAAGGCGTCCGGTACATTATTATTTTTTTTTCCTTTTATATGAACTGTCAACTTCAAATTTGAAATCCTGAAGCTTCCATATCCATATTCCATCCATATTCATGATACTAGTATTTTCGTTTTTCATTGTAAAGATCCACGTTAATGGCTTTTATGATTTGTGTGAAGAATAAATTGTTGTCCATACAGGTCGGGTTTATAATGTTCTGTAGCCCAAATAATAGCCAATAATTATTTTTCAATCGCTGAATAATTTCTTTCTGTTGATCATAAGACTCTTGAGGCATAAGGTGACATTGTCAATTTTCTGGGATAAAACTGCGCCTATGGCGGTGTTGCTTGGATCCGTTTACGAAACGAATTTTTCATTCCAATCCGGGTATGCTCACTCCAATATGGGTGTGTTCTATTACTCATAAGTATAATAACTTTTCTAAATGATTTTGTTATATTTTCATCTTCATAATTTCTAGTTTTAAGACTATCACTTATGGGTCTTATTATGTTTGCATAATTGTTTATGAATTTTCTATAGCATCCTGTCATTCCTAAAAATCTTCTTACTGTTTTCTCATCTCTGGGTCTTGGAACTAGAATAGCTTTTGTTTTCTCTTCGTCAGTTTTAAATCTTGAGGGGTTATTATATAACCTAGGAATTTTAAATTTGTTTTGAAAAATTCCGTCTTTTCCAATTGTATGTGTTCCTTTAATCTTTCAAATCCTTTTCTAGATGTTCCTCTTTGCTCTGGGAATAAATAATTATGTCATCCACATATACCATGGTGTTTGGGAGTGTTGGGGTCATCATTTCTTGGAGCGTAGGAGGTCCATTGCAAACTCCGAAAGGCATTCTTACAAATTCATAATGACCATCGTCTTCTGAAAAAGCAGTTATTTTAAACGAATCGGGTGAAAACGTGGAATTAAAGCAACGATTGGGTAGGGATATTTATAATTAGGTCAATGTTGGGTAAGGATATTTATTGTTTATGATTGGAGGATTTAATTTTCAGTAATCGATAACCATTCTAACTTTCGCTATTCCTCAAGCGTCTGTTTTTTTTTTAGAACTATCCATCAAGGGTAGAAATATGGAATTGGAAGTGCTGTTATTCAAAACATACACTCATCGGCTATTACTAAAGTTAAATAAAATCCACAAAACAACTTTTAAAATGATACAAGTTTATGCTCCTACTATTGATGCTGAAGATTGTGAGGTTGAAGAATTTTATTTAAACCTACTAGTTATAGATGAAGGAAAGTATAATCAACTAGTATTAATTGGAAATTTAAATTCAAAAATTGGTAGTAAATTTAAATCAAAATGCATATGCAAATTTAGAATAGGAGAAATAAATAATAGAGGTGAAAGGCTTATTGAGTTTGTTGAAGCAAATGGTTTTTATATTATGATCAGCTTCTTTGAAAAAAAATCCCCATAACAAATGGACATGGCAGAGTCCAGGTAAAAAGGCAAAATGAAATAGATCTTCACCACATTAAAAACTAAAAATGCAAATAGGAAATCCGAAAAAATTAAATCAGAAAACTTAATAAAATGGAAATTTCAGGACATCTTAAAATCAATTATGCCAATATTATGCTGTAACATGGATCAGGTAGCTTATGGATTGGTATCCAAGAGAGCACGTAAGGAAGAGAGGACGTCCACCGATAAACTGGGACAAGGAGATGAAGAAGAGCTGCGGAGGGGCAACCTGCAAGAGAATAGCATTAGATAGGAAAGAATGGATACGGATGGAACAAGTACATTATTTAGTGTGGTTGCAAGAGTGACTGGTAGAAACCATCGAACTAAAGCTTGATTTTGTTCATACGTGATTAGGTATAGAAAAAATAGAAAGTTTTTGTATATATTTATTATATTTTATGAACAAATAAAGGTCATTATTATCCATCAAGGGGGAATTTTAGGGACTGTTACTCTTTCTTATTTTACCATCATGTAATAATTTGTCTACGTCTTCTTAGATTTGTTTCTTGAATTGCTCTGGATATCTGTAATTCCAGCTATGGATAGGGTTTTCATTAGATGTTATAATTTTATATTATAGCAAATTTGAAGGTTTTAATTTTTCTTCTTTAATCTTTTATCTTTATTACTTCATTATTTTCCTTTATTATATCAATTACTCTTTCTTTTTTCACATGGTCGTGCCTTGTAGCATTTTTTATTTCTTGTACATTCTCTAATAATATTTAATATTTTAACTATTATTTTCATTTCTATCTATATTGAAGGTTTTTATGTTTCATCTATTTCCAATAGAAATCTCATTTTTTAACAATTTAGTTTAGTTAAGTTCTTCATCGTTTCATACATTAATACTTAGAATTGCTCCGCAAATGGGAAAATTCGGAATTTACCCGTTAGTCGTAAATGTTCTCCTAGTGGAAGTATTTTATACACTCTTTTATTCCAGCAGGGGTTTTTACTATGAATGATTCTTCCATTTTCGGTTTTTTGATTTTTCCGGTACCACTTTTCCGGTGGATATAATTTTTAGTAGCGCCGGTATCGAATAACCATTTTAAGCCTTTATTGTAGATCATTGTTCACATTTGATTCGCCTATATTTGATCCGGCGGTCCCTGGTCTTTAGGTCCTAAATCTAAAAAATGTTTTAACCTATTTATACTATCTGTGAGTTGTTGAATCACAACAGCGTTTTCATCTTCTATGTGATTATTTAGATAGATTCTGTTTGAGAAAGTTTTCATCGAGACTGTATTACTGTCTTCTTTTTCTAACATGTCCGTTCCTTAGGATAATTAGGCCATTAATTTTGCCTGTGTTTAAACCAGGGAGGTTTGTTAAAAAAGCTACGTTTGTCCTGCTGAAATTCCCTTCTTAAAAGATATTTGCTAGAGATATTGTATGGTTTACACATTAGCAGCCAACAATTAACTGAAGTTTATTATCCTTATTTTTACAATTAATAATAAAACACCTGGTAATAGGTGATTTTATCACGTATCTAATTGTTTTCCTCCCTATAAGAATGTGTTCTTCGCTCTCCGCTTCGCTTCCTTCTCCGGTAGATAAGCATGTATATAAGGCACGGAATTCGGTATCATTTTGAGTTTATTTTGCTATGTCGGCACTTGTGACCGGTAAGAGTTCCTCGTGCAAATGGTATACCATTTTTAACCTAAAACTCCACTCCATTTAAATTCCTTAAAAAGTGGCTCACAAATCAATACAATGGAGATTAAAGCTAAGTTTTATTTTGTCTCGTAGGCTGGTGCAGGATTCGAAAAGTACTACAGTTCAAGTGAAAAGAATTCAGCCGCTTGTTCAAGAGGAAAGTTTTTTGTTTCCAGTATGTTGAGCATTAGCAACAGAGATAGCTTTTTGAAAATCCAATTGTTAAAAATGTCGTTAAAAGTTTAAAAGTTCGCAATAAATTTCGCAATGTTGTGTTGACTTTATCTGACGAACTAAAGAATATTTATAATTTTTTATAATTATTGGTCAGTGAGACAAAGGTTTCGGGTTCAAATCCCGGTCGAGGGCCTATCTTTTCTCTTTAAAAAATAAAAATACAGAATATTTATTTAGATACAGAAGGTAATGTTGTGTTGTATGACGAATATTTGGAAGAGGTTACTACAGTTCAAGAGCCAAACGTAATCAGAGAGTGAACAGTAACATTTGAAAGAAAAACAAGTTCTCTGGCAAAGGACATAGTGATTGAACAGTTTAACGGTGAAAATATAAATGCGAGTGCTTGGATTGTTTTATTTGTGCAGGAGTGTGACAGAGTGGGGATTGTCCAAGATAAATATGCTGAGGTATTAAGATTTTTTTTTTTTAAATCTGCATTAGATTGGTATAACTATTTGTAATGCAGAACTCTCTGTTAAATTGGGAGGCATGGAATAATGCATTTATATCTCTGCACAGCCTTGGATAGATATAGCTCATTCTTATAATTTTAAGTTTTATAATGGCTCGTTATTAGAATATGCGTTAAAGAAAAGAAGATTATTGTTTGAAGTGGACGATAGCTTGTCTATATACACACAAATTAACATGATTGTTATTAGCTTACCAAATTTTATTCAAAATAAGTTAGATAGGAAATCTATTATAAATATAGAAAATTTAATGTCAAAATTAAAACAATTTGGTAAAATTAACGATTCGAAAAATGGTAATGTAAACAAGAAAATTTTAAGAGAAAAAAGACCATATAGTATTTGTGATAAGTTAGGTTTTAAAAATAGATTTCATTTAGAAAGCTTATGCCGTAATAAAGATAGGCAAATTAAAATATTAAGGTTACAAATAATAATGATGCTATTTTTATAGAATGTTTAGCTATTAAAGAGGCTATTTTATATTGGCAATTTCATTTGATAGGAAAGAAGTTTATTGTATTCACGGACCATAGGCCATTGGAAAATTTTAATATAAAAAAAAGTAATGATGTGGAACTATTGCAGATTTTGAATTATATTTCACAATTTGATTTTGAAATTGTATATAATCCTGGTAAAGATAATATTGAAGCGGATTGTTTGTCTAGAAATCCGGTTTTGGAATCACATCAGGATACAGATAATGATTCTGTGATTAAAACTTCAAATTTATCATAATGCAATTGGTAAAAACCACAATGCAAAGCCTTATGTTTCAAAAATACTCCTACTTACCAGTCGACGTTTCGCCTATTCAGGCATTATCAAGACACCAAAATCAAAAAGGGGGTTATGTGAATCGCATCTCGAAGAAAAAGGTGCAATACATCCCAACGATCAACAGCCCAAACAAGTTCCAAACATGAGACGGCACCCCACCACCAAGACGTTCAACATACAACTAGATTGACTACTTAACTAGTCATTTTGATTTTGGTGTCTTTATAATGCCTGAATAGGCGAAACGTCGACTGGTAAGTAGGAGTATTTTTGAAACATAAGGCTTTGCATTGTGGTTTTTACCAATTGCATTATAATAAATAATAGTGTTTCTTTTTGAGTTTTTGGCTCTAATTTAGTGCTTCAAATTTATCAAAATTCAATTTTATAATATCAAAGATAATCAGAAAATGTTAAAAGTTGATGATAAATGCATTATTAAAGGTGATATAATTTATAAAATTTTAAATAATAGAGAGAAAATATGGATTACTGAAGAATTCGGAAAGTCTCTTATTAGGGATGTACATGTTGATCAGGGTATATAGGCACAAAACAGTTAATTTTAACTTTTGGGTAAAAATTTTATTTTAAAAATATGTATAAGCACATAAGATTGAATTGTAGATCTTGTGAAACTTGCATTAAAAATAAATCAAGAATAGGTTGCTTTAAAGCACCTTTGTCTCAACTTGGTCCAGCAAAAGAAACTTTTGAAATAGTGTCTCTAGACACAATAGGAGGTTTCAAAGGTAATAAAAGTACAAAAAAATATTTACATTTGACGGTGGATCATTTTACAAGATTTGCTTGCATAATAACTTCAAAGACTCAAGCTGCAAAGGATTTTATAAATTTAATTAAGAAAGTAGAAAAAGATGGAAGTATTAAATTAGTTTTAACAGATCAGTATCCTGGTATTAATTCAGCACAGTTTAAGCAGTATTTCAATAAACAGAAGATAGCATTGGTTTTTACAGCAGTGGATTGTGCATTTTCTAACGTATTAAATGGAAGGACAAATCAGACCTTCTCATCTCAAGTAAATAGAATACGATGTAAAATTTTTGAGAATGGAAATAAATCATGGCCTGAGGTAGCAGAGGAATGTGTAAAGGATTATAACAACACAATTCACAGTTCAACTGGATTTACTCCTAATTATTTGCTGACAGGAATGAACTATTCATTTTTACCTGATGAATTAAACGAAAATAATTCGACAAATTTGGTCAACAATAGAGAAATACCTTTTAGGAAATCAAAAGAAATTCACAATCAGAATAAGGAATATTATGTTAAGAATGTAAAACAAATAGATTATAAGATAGGAGATTTAGTTTATGTACAAAGCGTTAATAAGTTTAGTAGAGATAAAATAGATCAAATTAATGTAGGTCCTTTTAAAATTAGAGAGAACATTTCTGATGTAATGTTTTTGTTAGACACTTGTTAAGTACCAATTGTTAGTTTTTAATTTTATTTTCATGAAAATAATATCCCCCTATGTTTATGAATGACCAGTCTGGGCGTTCGTACTTTGTCTCGTAGGTCACGTGGTGATAGCGACCAGCCAGTCAGTGGCGAGAGCTGGCGGAGTGTGCGGCTAGGGGGGAAGTAGAACTCTGTAACGCTCATGCCTCTCTGCCATGTACCATGAGAAGGCATTTCTCTCTCGCTACTTCCTTCCTGACCCTCTTCTCGGCTCACCCTTGGCAACTTGTTGCATTTTCCCATCCTCTTCTCGGCTCACCTTGGCACATTGGTGCATTTTTCGCATGCCCTCTTCCTTGTACCATGGGAGGGCACCCTGGTCGAGAGGAGGACACCCTGGGTCGAGAGGACACGCTTCGCTAGGGCTGACTCACCAATAGCTGTACTTATGTAACCATATCTTTGTATTTTATTTTTTTGTCTATAATTAAAGGGTTTTTTGTTCTCTTGTGTATTTGTATTATTACTACACCATTTATCAAATGTATTATGTATATGATTTAATCTCATATTTAGGAATAAGCTAATGATTCGGATCAGTTTGAAACGGTGATGAGGATTTTGTTTTTTGAACTCTTTTACCCTCTCCTCCCAACATATTTGGTCCTTCAGTGGAGCCGGCAACCCCCAGGGGAAGAGATTTGCGTTTCGAATGTGAAAGGCCCCTCTCCCCCGCAACAGATTTAGAAAAAATGAGTCAAATATTTTTCATACTAGTAAGCTTGTTCCTTATTCCGAAGCTTGTGTGTTATCAAGCTTCCCTTTGTCACATGTTGACTTTTGAGTGAGAGTGAGTAGGTAATGAATGGTTTGCTATCGGCAATTGTATTGATTCGGTTAGTTTTAAGTTTATTTGTTTACTGTAATATTTGTAATATAGGCTTTTGCTAATTGGTATGTATTATTAAAATTTCAGTTGATTACTACATCATACAAGTGTTGATTTTTAACCTAAAACTCCACTCCATTTAAGTTCCTTAAATAGTGGCTTACATATATATATATATATATATATATATATATCGGTTTTTCATTCTCCCTAACGCATAAGTGACATTTAAAATTCGGAATAGTGTCGATTACTTGGCTGAACACATCTTTATAGTCATCGTACAGAATTTTAACGAGGTCCTTTTCCTTGTTGGTCATCACCTCTTGCAATGATCTAACATTTGCAACCGCTATTACATTCTCTAAATCTCGAATCGATTCCCTACCAATAATGGAGTCTAATGGGTCATTAACTATAAATAATCTCCCGGCAATGCTTTTATTTTTAAAGGAGACATGAACGTTAACCTTACCTAGAACCTTTAATATTTCGCCAGAATAAGTTTTCAGTTTAATATGCCGTTAGGTAACATCTGTTTATTCGGGAACAGTGATTTGAACAGTTTTATGCTCATGGTGCTAACCTCTGAGCCGGTCTCGAGTTCAAGGTTGCACTCCTTTCCATCGAATGTAATAGGGACCATTATCCGATTGCCTACTTACCCTTGAAGTGGATGGACAGTATAAATTCTCGAGGAATTGTCATCAGAATCCCCTGAAGTATCAGAGCCCTCTAATTTGAAAGCACGTTTCACCTTTGGCTTAATCTTAGATTTACAACTGTTGCTAGGTGACCTTCCTTAGAACAGTTATCACACCTTAGCCCAGTAGCAGTGCAATTTTTAGCTAAGTGATTGCCACCGCATCTGAAGCACTGAATATTACTATTTGGCGTTTTTTTCGACGCTGTTGTCGGGAAGTAAGCTTTCCTAGTCCCTTCTGTCTTGTTGACCCCCAGAATCTCCTGACCTGAGCAGTCTCTATGGCTCGCGCGATCTCCAGTACCTTATCAAATGTCGGATTTACCTCTTGCTAGAGGCGCTCCCTAATGCAGTGGTCCTTCAGCCCCTTATGAACTGACATCTCAATAACTTGTCACTAACTGAGCTATGACTATGGGAGCAGGAAAAATTGCAGTGAGTGATAAGTCGCCGTAAACCTGCAGTTGGACCCAAGATAAAAACTTGTGTTGTTCCAAAACTTCATTTGGAACTGGACTCAAATATGAGGTAGGTATAGTAGGTATATAAACGAGGGAGGTTTGTTAAAAAATCTACGTTGGTCCTGCTGAGATCCATTCCCGTCTATAATTAGAAACATATTGTGGTGGTTAGTGCGGGGTTCCATATTGATAATTCGAATTTCGATTATGCAGATGTGGTTGTTGGTAATGATCTCTTGGTCTAAATTCTTGTCTTGGAGGTGGGTTGTATTCATATTTTAGTGGGTAAGGAGGTTTATTATGAACTTCTCGAAGTTTATCTAAATGTTTTAGTTTATCGAAATGAGGTTTATGAGTATGATATTCTCGTTTGGCCGGATATAATCTCTGTACTATAATCTTCTAGGGAATCAAATTTTATGTGATATATAAAATCGGTTAAATCAACATGAAATTGTTGGATTGGTGGGGAATTTTTTTTCAATTAAAAATTATTATTTGGAGACAAAGAAATTCTTTATATAACAAAGAAAAACGAAACATTAAATTCTATAAATAGAATAAATTATACCAAATTATTTATTAAAACGAAATTAATAACAATGTATCAGACAGGCTTTCTTCATTTTGGAGCAGATTTGACAGAGGTCGAGGCTCTACTGTAGGAACTATAATTAAAATTAAAACCTCCGGGCACAATTGATTCGCTTTCTTTCTCGGCATTTCTCTTAGGTTATTGAATAGTGAATCATCATCAAAAGTAATCCTGTATTCTTATGTTACGGCGACAAATGAATAAATACAAATAGAAATTCATCAGTATTCTAACTATTTTCAAACTTTTGTTTGTATACACTGTGACCATAAAACGAATTTCTGTCACAACCTTATACTCTCAGTGTGAACGACTAATTCGGAAGGACATTATTTATGGCATCTTATTTAACTTGTACTATCCACTCAACTGTTTTATTCAAAATGGCTAGTAGTTTTATTTCAGAACGGGCTTTTGTAACTTCAATAGATTCCTTAGGCAGGTAACAGTAATTATATTTACTATTGATTTACTTAAACTCTAATAACATGGCAAGAAATCTTCATAGACCTACCTTCATAGATTACTTTCTAGTATTCTTGAACGAATGCGTTTTAGACTTAAAGACAATGTGATAGGTTTATGCTTAATTTTCATTTAATTTCCAAGCATTCTCAAACTTAAAAAATTACTATTGATATTGAAGAATTAGCAGATACTGGACATTTATTTTTATTTCTAATTGCTCTAGCAATGTTCAATCTCCCTTCGGCACGTGGCCCTACTTGTGAAGCTGTCACCAACTCACCAATACTACGTGATTGAACTAAGGTCCTCAACTATTCATTTCTTGTTTTAAATTATGCTTCATCAAGTTTTTGTAATGGCCTTGGACATTACTGGAACCTTAAAATAAAGTAGAACGGCACAGTTTGTTTCGAATTTTGAATTTGAAGTGCTTGTCCAACCAATTTTCGTCATTTGCTAAAAAAAAAAAAAACTGCTCATTTTAACCAACCTCATTTTAATTTTCTTTTCAGAGTCCTCTGTAAGGTTTCTAAAATTATACTTGGTCGAAAAGAACTATAAAAGATATAAAATTATAGTGCTTCAACCGTTCTTCAAAAAAAAAAACCTTTCTTGTAAATAAGTACTCTAAAATAAATTAAAAATTTACTCGAGTGTGTCATGACCTTAACGTTCCACATGTTACCGATTTAGCACATTCCAGATACCTATCATTCCATAATAAACTTCAGACCCATCCAAACCCACTAGTTTCCATCCTTGCATCCGATTCCATCCCGGACAATCCTCCTAGGCGTCTGAAGAGAAGATGGCCTCGGGACCTTCTATTATAGAAATTTTATTAGAGTGCTGCCAGTGGGTAGTGCCTCTACATGTCCTATCATGTATTATTTATTCTAATAGCTATTGTACTAGATGTATATATTACAGTTGTACAACTCAATAAAATAATAAAAAAAAAAAACTCGAGTGTGCAGGCAATATTTTATCTTATTATTAATAGGAGATATGCAGCTACGAAATATATAAAATGTAGCCCGTGTGTGGGGAGAAGAAGGGGCTCCTAGCAATAATTCGCTAACCTTCTATCACGGCGAATTGGCCGGTTGTAAATTCAATAAAAAAACCAGATAGTTTTGATTGGATGGCAATTTTCCCAAATATATAAAATTAAAGCTAGAAAAGAATTCAACAAGTAAATACAAAGAAAATAATTCAAAAATAAGTAAATGATAAATATATTATGTAAAAATAGAAAAAGAACAATTACAAAAATATCAATGAGCCCAACCAACCTAGGAAAATACAAGAAAAGCTATTTCAAAATTAAAGCAAGAATTATGAAAAAGAAAATGCACTAAGCTAGTATCTACAATTAATTATTTACATAAAAAATTAAATGAACTTATTTACTAAAAGGAGATGAGTCTTAAAACAAAAACATATTACTGGTTTGTGAATAAATAAGAAACTGAGAAATGAACTGAGTTCTTGAGAAGTGTTGAGTTCTTGGTAGCGATGACTTGATGATTCGAAATGATGAGTAGGAAATAACTAAATGTCTCTTACCGGTAAGTCCAAAATTAGATGAAAATAGCTATAAGTTTTATTGGTGAGATTTGACAAAATTCAAGATGAAGAAGATGGAGATAGTGGCGACAAAATCAAATGTAGAGTAGTAAGCAACCTTCTCTTAACGAAAGAAAAACCTGAATTGCTTGGCTCTAGACTAAAAGAAAAGAACTTGTTGGCGGTTGGAACCAGCATTTATGTGTACAGGAAGAGAGAGCAACAATTTTCCAAGTTGGAAAACTATGGGTGATAAAAAAAACTAAGGCCAGATTTAGATTCAGCACATAAAAATCTATAAAGATCGATTAATAAAGTTGAAAAAGTTCTCAAATTTTTTTTTGTTGGCCTGTGTTATCAGAAAATAATCGTTAATTTATTTATTTTTTGTAATTTCATAGGAAAAAATTAGCCCTAATGAGTAAACATATTATTAATATTCAACAATTGATTCATATAAAATTAGTAACACTTTAATTTTGTGTGGTTGAAATGATGCTTTTAATAAACTGATTAATCAGGGTAAGAGAAATAAAAAACATTTGCCAGTCAATGTTTATTCTCGACTTTCAATCTATTCGAGACGTTTCGACACTATCGTGTCATTTTCAATCTTTTTTTCTCTGCATCTTTTATAAAATTCCTTTAACAATTTTTTACATAGTCAACAAGTCTAAAAAATTGTGTAAAAAAATAAATTAACAATAATTACATTACTATACATAATTTAACATTTTCGGACATTTTATGTTAAATTATGTATAGTAATGTAATTATTGTTAATTTATATTTTTAAACAATTTTTTAGACTTGTTGACTATGTAAAAAAATTTAAAGGAATTTTATAAAAGATGCATAGAAAAAAAGATTGAAAATGACACCATAATGTCGAAACGTCTCGAATAGATTGAAAGTCGAGAATAAACATTGACTGGAAAATGGTTTTTATTTTTCTTACCCTAATAAAAAAGAATTAAGTCCAGTTTAAAAAATAGACAAAATTTATAAGAATTAAACTGATTAAGTCTATTGCAATACATACGATACATAACTTTGGAGCCTATCACTGACGAGATGGAGTGCCAGGCATAAAAAAATATTAGATTTCTATGTTCTGAAGAATTGTTTACAATATTCCAATAAAATATTTTAGAATTCTAGACATGAACTTTGTCCACCAAGCTTGTACTAATCGAAACACTGTGCGACAATGTAACAGCACTAGCACAAAAATAGAAATTATTGTCTTATTTTCTAGGAGGTATATGTACGGGAAGGATAAGATGTGAGTGAGTGCTGACTAGTGTTTACTCTGTGAGTAAGATATGAGGCGAGGCTGGAACATAAATATATACACTAGCTGGCTCGACATACACGACTTAGGTCCTAGGTCCTGTTAAAGCATATTCAAACCGAAGATTAAAACGTTTTTTAAATAAATTGTATGAAAATATATTTAATCTTTGGATGAAAATATATGTAAAAACAAATCCTGACATGATGGTAACAGTTATCACAACTTGATCTATTCATTGGGTATGAGTAAATCTCTCGCTTATGGTAAGCATAAACTTAAAACCATTTTAGTTAATAGCAAGAAAAAACTGACTCAAGTCGTAGCATTTTTCTGTAATAAATACACAACGAATTAATTTGGGTTACTTTTTAATTATAAAATTAACTATTAAAATTAACGCCATCGCTGCGCTGCCAGCCGGATCCAATGTAAAATATCACATTAAGGTTATTAACAACAACAAACAATTAAAAAAATGCCCAAATAATTCTGAAACGCACTTGAAGACACAAAATATGTCATCAAAATAGGCCCGACCGTTTAGGAAGAGAACAGTGACGAACAGAAGAATATTTTATGCAAAAAAGAAGAAAGTATATTTATTATTTCATTTAATTACTTATTAGATTAGATTAATTGCTGTTGCCCAATACACGTATCAACATTATTGAAATTAAATGGAAAATCAAGTAAAATGTTCACTTCAATATTGCGCTATAAAAATTTGCACAAGTTATTTTTGATAATAGTTGATATTAGTGATAATAGTTAAATTTGAATTCAAAAAAGTAAAAAAAAAGTTGCTTGGTTGTTTTTAAACAATATTTCTATAAAAGGGAAAAGGTAAGTGATGCACTAATAAAAATAGATAATGCATTTAACAATAAATTTTTGCAATCAAATAAACACCTGAATGTATTAAATAATATTGGAATTAGACTTCTGAACCTTGATATAAAACAGGCATACTGGTTGTGCAAAAAATCTAAAATGAACCTTATGTATGCGGAAAATTTATTTTTTAAAGGCAACAAAGAGTACAATTTGGAAATTAAGGCCGTCAAAGATAGATTTTTTGAAGTAATTTTTGGGAAACTATAGTATAATTTGGAATTAAAAGGTTAAAAATTAACAAAACGCATTTTCACAAAATTAACAAATCATATAATCACATGAATGGATGTAATACTAAAACCATCCTTGATAGTCCTAATATTGATAAATGCATTAGACTAAAAAAACATACTATAAATGATATTTTGACTAAATATAATAATTTGCATTAGCAGCATTGTGTTGAGAACTTAACAAACTTGTGCATTCCTCGCAACATACTTAATTTGTTGAGTTTAAGTGATAGGTTCCTAAAAACCTAAATACGGATATCTTGAGCATGATTGCTGACACAGAAACGTTTTTTGAACGCATAGATACTTCAGATAATAAAAAAAATGGTATTAGGATTAGTATGGCTAGAAAGATTAACAATTTTATGAAAGGCAAGAATAGGCATGCTGATATTTTCGCTAGCAATAAATCACCTTGGGCTCTACTAACCATAAAGTGGCAAACTATTACTATTTGCAGACGACCTAGTGATTGTTAGACAAAAATTTCAAGAAACCGTCAACAGAATAAATAATTCGTCTATATCTATAAATATAAAATTTTCCGCAGAGAAAATCGTACGTCTCCTAATTAGCCAAAAAAAAACAAACCACTTCCCAATGACAATCAAAAACAAATTTACATCGTTATCATGGATCGGATCAACAACAATACTGGCGGAATTATTTACTTGGACGTGCCAGGCGGTACCGGGAAAACATTTCTAATAAATCTATTGCTGGCAGAATTCAAGCTAAACAACACATCGCACTTGCACTAGCATCATCTGGCATTCCCGCCACACTTATGAAAGGAGGACGAACTGCCTATTCTGCACTACAACTACCATTGATAATAGCCGAAGAACGATTCCCGGTATGTAAAATCTCAAGAGCATCTGGACGAGGTGAACTTCTAAAACAAACTAAAATTATCTTCTGGGACGAATGCAAGATGGCACATAAAAAATCATTCAAATTCATGGCCAGAAGACTTGCGAGGAAACTCTGAAGTGATGGGAGGAGCTCTACTCTTACTCTCAGGAGATGAGAACACTTCCGGTTATCCCCAAAACAACACCAGCAGACGAAATCAATGGATGTTTTAAAAAATCATATCTCTGGCAACACGTACAAATACTGCGACTAACAAAAAATATGAGGGTTGAACTATCGAAAGACGAAACAACAGCACATTTTGCTCGACAACTTTTACAAATAGGCGAAGACACAAATCCTACTGACAAGATGACCGGCCTTATTGAACTCAACAGTGATTTCTGTAACATAGCCACTACTAAAAACGAACTCATCGATATCCAAACATTGTTCATAACTATGCCAATCCGGAGTGGCTATTTCAGAGAGCAATTTTAGAAACTAAAAATTATATTGTCGCCGATATCATATAATCGCCGATATATAATATTCAATAGAAAATTTCCGGGGAAGAGAGAATACACAAATCGATCACCACGATAGTAAACATTGGAGAAAGTGCCAACTTCCCTAAAGAATTTTTAAATTCTTTGCGAGTACCAGGAATGCCATTACATTGCCTTCGACTGAAAATTGGATCTCCAATCATACTACTCAGAAATCTCAACTCACCTAAACTATGTAATGTAACAAAGATCATCGTCAAAAAGCTATCGAATAACGTCATCGAAACCAAACTTATGACTGGGAAGGACAAAGGACACACAATATTTATCCTCAGAATACCACTGATCTCTACTGAATTTCCATTCTAAGTTAATAGACTGCAATTTCCAATCAAAATAGCCTATAGTTTTACAATTAACAAAGCGCAAGGACAAACTTTAAAATATTGCGGCATCAACCTCAAAAGACTCCTGCTTTTCTCACGGTCAACTATACGTAGCTTGCTCTCGAGTTGGAAATTCGAATTAATACATATATACTCCGAGTTGGAAAATTTGTACATATATACTCCGGATAACTAAATTAAAAATGTTGTTTATAAACAAGTATTGTAAATAGAAGTATTGTAGTTAGAATATATTTTCAATAAAAATTTGTATCTCATATATTTTTAAGTTTATTCTTTTATTCCAACTACCATGCAATCACATTTCAACTCCGTGAGTGAAGCCGGTACCTCATCTAGTAACTTTATAAATGGTCAGAGTGTTATCATTTTTGTTACTTAACCAAGAGAGGTATGCATCTATTTTATCAATTCTAGAAGGTTATTAGTCATTCATTTGTTACTTTTCCCATGTCTATCTCATTTTGTTCCTAATACTTCTGTACCCATCTTCCGCTGTACTCCTTTCAGGTATACATAGATCTGAGTAGAATTCTCCTCAAATGTTTCAAATAAGTTTTGATCCTTCTTTAGTACAACCCTCTAAATGTCTAATACTGACATCTTGCAGTCACTGAATTTACATTGGTTCATCCTCCATTTTTTCCTATGGACTGTTCGTCTTTAAGACATTTATCTTTTTCCAAGGAAAGCCTATTTTTGCATTAAGGAAGTAATGATCGGTTCCACATTCTATTCCTCCATAGGTACTTGCATCGTGCACCATCATCGAGGTACTCTGCTTTGTTATAATATAATCTATTGTGGTGATCCACACACACACACACACACACACACACACACACACACACACACACACACACACACACACACACACATATATATATATATATATATATATATATATATATATATATATATATTATTTAAATGTATGAGATGAAAATGGTTGACTGGATGATCTTATGTAAAGGAGATAGTTGGGGGGTGCAGTCAATAAGAACACCGAATAAGTGAAGTATTTATTATATTTATTACTTATTATACTTATTACTTATTATACTTATTACGTACTTATTATATTTATATTCTATCACATTTTCTATAATTATATCTGTCACTATTTCAATAATTTTGTTATATTTGTCTTTATCTTAATTTTATTATATCTGCCACTAGTTTAATGCCTTTTCATTATCATTAATTTTTAAATCTGTCTATATCTTTATTTTATTATAATCTGACTCCTTTTTAATATTCTTTATCTTCTATTTTCATATCTGCCACTTTGTATTTTTCTACATTATTTGTCACTATTATTGTTACTGTACAACTTTTATGTTTTTACATTTTTTGTTCTGTTTGTTTCTCTGTTAGCCCTGAAGATGACCTACACTGTAGGTCGAAACGTCGGCACATAATATAAGTACTTCACTTATTCGGTGTTCTTATTGACTGCACCCCCCAACTATCTCCTTTACATATTTAAATGTATGATTATTGAATTGATTAGTATGTACTATGTTGATTAGTATTGTATAACTTTAGTTTTAATTATACTTTATTATATGTAATTTCATTTGTATAAAACAGTAAGGAGCCTAATCAATTAAATGTAAGTAGTTTAATTACGTATTGAAGTATTTATATAAGTATTGTATCTGTATTCAACTATTGTTTATGTAAGTTATGTGTGTTGTATAGGTATATTATATTATCCGTTCACCTATGTACCATAGATAGATAAGAATGTAGGAACGTATTAACGAGGACTGTATGATTGTGTACAGATATTATTATACCAGAGGTCAATTTCTGTCTTCGTTAAGACCATCTAAATGTTTATATTTTCACCCCTCTCTTGTCTTGTCGAGAGTGGGGGACACCGCCTCGAAGTGGGAGTGATAGCTTCCGTTCTCTTTCTCAACCCATTCTCTCTTTGATTGCTGAACCGATCGCTGCCTCTCCCGCTCTCTTCTGTACAAGGCTTGTATTAGATATAAGTACAATTTGCAGGTGATCATATCTTATGTATTGCTATGTATTGTCGGCAACATGAAAGGGATGCGGAGCGGGGAAAATGTGTCATGTCGGGACACATGAAAGGGAATGTGTTTTGGACAAAGAACAGACCCTTGGTCCTACCCAACGCATCAACCCGCCACTGCTGAAACCCCGTATGCCAGTGATGGCAGAAGGAAAAAAAAAAAAAATTTATGGTCCAAGATGGTGGAAAAGGAAGGAGAGGGGGAGAGAAGAAAACTCTTGAAAACGATGCTGAAGAAGTCACTCTGGAGACGAAGGCGAAGCAGGAAGGACCGGCTCTGGAAACGAAGGCGGAACAGGAAGGAGGTACTCTGGAGTCGTACAGGAAGGAAGACTGGAGAGACAGGCCCTGCGGAAGAAGATGAGTCCCGGAGGCGGCAAGAAGAAGACTGACCTGTAACCCAATCTACCCTCGTCCACAGACAAGTTTAATTTATTTCCTGTAATGTATTTTATGGCAATCCTTTTTATATATATTAAAATCTGAATCATAACCTTGTTGAATTGAATTAAATAAATAAACGATCCTTATTGTAATTCTTCTGGTGCTTAAATACCCCAGATACACTATTTATTTATAAATAATATATTGAAGGTAAAATAGATGAGTAAATGGGTAAACACAAGAATAGACCTTTGGAAAGGAAAACAAATTAAAATTAAGGAATATAAATAATAATTTGAGTACTCATCCTAAATGAGACTCTGGCATTCCAAATATCAAGATATATATATTCAAAATAAATTTAAGAGTAGAAACATAGCAGTATATATATATGTTTTTTAAAATATACTTTTTCTTTGGACTTCCATTGTTAAACTTTGTGTTTGTACTGACTTATTTACTCCCCTTAAGGGTCCACGAATATTTTTTGTAATTAATAAATTATTTGGGGAAAGGTCATTACACTATTATGGAATACAGGTTCTTGAGCCTTGATGAGCCTTTGCCCATTATCATTGATAACATCCTCTCAAATTAACTTAAATAACTTTTCTATTGTTATCCTTCCCAACTCGGCCATTTAGGTCACCCATGAATACTATTTCCTTCCTCTTGGGAACCCTCTCAATAGTATCCTCCAGTTCCACCCAGTATATATCCTTCTCGCCATCAGAGTTGGGGAATATGATATCCTATTATACATAGTTCCCTTCCATATATTGTCAAGTCCAAAGTAAGAATGCGTTAATTAACAAGTCCCAATTAGTAACATGTTTTCTAAGCCGTTTTTTAACCGGTATGCTGACACCTGCCTTCGATCTTTTCCCCTTATCTACGTTACTCCAAATATGTGTGTAATTTCCGACATTCTCATCCCCAGTTTCTTTTTTTTTTCGTTTCGGTCAGAACAACATCCACTTTACATTTTTACATGTACACTTACTTTAATATGTTATAAAACACTGGAGAATATAAATAGATTTTCAATACTTTAAAACTTTGTTGAAGTTTACAAATATAGATCCAAGGTCAACCGTGTTTTTGTGAGGAAATTCCCAGGCCCAATGAACATCCATCTATTTTATCACTTAAGCAAAACAAAAACTTAACAATGTCAATAACCGGTTATATCCTTCAATGACACAAGCAGTGAACATTTTTTTTTTTAATCTGCCAATATCATATATTATTTGCCATAACCTCAAAATGGATAATTAATGAATGAATAAAAATATTGTCAAAACGCTACTTTTTTCGTTGAAACTCACTCACTCATACCTAGAAGTATGTTCTAATAATGAAGTAACAGAGCCTATTTTTTAAGTATTTATTAAATTACTTTTCAAGCAGAAAAGTATCCACTGAATGTATATTTCAAACTCTTTGATATTATACTATTTTATACAGCAAATTGTATATTATTCATATTACATAAATGTAAATTAGCGATTTTTAGAATATGTTCTTATTACAGTGGATTCTTTAATAATTTCAATGCTTTCAATGTTGTGAGTGATATATTCTTCTGAGCAAATAAGTGAATATATTCATAAGTCTGGTTGTTTATATTATATTGCATGACATATTATCGATGGCATGCCGTATTATCGATACTGGTTTATAATCCTCCTCTTACTTTATATTCAAAATATCTTACACCCGTATTTAGAGTTCATTCATCCCGAAGAATCAAGCTATAATGTTAATTTTTTTTTTTTTAAACACTTTATTGAAACATTACAATCATCCACTTGTGGGCAATAAGTAATGGTGCTATGTAGCTTACAATCATTCCATAACAAAACAATGATATAAACAAAATAAAATATGTACATGCGGAAAAATATATAGATGATGTAATAAAAAGAAGTTAATGCAAAAATGATAATAAAATAAAGTAAAAAAAATAAAAAATAGAATAAAAAAATATAATAATAATAAATAACAAATAAAAAATATAATGTACACATTCATACCCTATATCATATTAATTAAGGCACCAAACATTATTATTAGGTAAATCGACTACGATGTTGCTAGTCAAATTCTACAACCAAATCGTCATCCCCGACCAACGATCAAGGCGATGGCAGATGATAATATTAAGCTATTAGCACAAAGAGATAAAAAAAAAAAAGTCTAATGTGTTTTTTGGCACTAATCTTCCCCACCAATAAAAAATGGCAGTTTAAGTTTTAATTCATAACATTTAGGTCCTGCTCCGCATTCCTTTTATTTAATTCACAAATAAAACTCAAACATTTAATGAATAATATTTCTAAATCAATATTTTAATACAATTGGCATTTGAAATATATGAAAAGTATCTATAAAAATAGAACAACATGCTAAATGAAAATAGGTAACAAAGGAAATCAACGTAAGAAAATGATTTCCAAAAAAAAAAAAAAGTTTTGCAGCTCATTGCTAACAAGATAACAAACGTTTTAATCCTCTCAAACAACTACATTATTAAAATATCATTTCAAGTTGGCCGAAGATCATAATATATTTCTACAAAAATAGGTGAGCATAAGAAAGCAGGAAGAAGTAACAAATTCCTTTTAATTATCTTGACTCACTGTTTCACAGAAACTACATTATTGTTTTAAAATCTTTAATTACCGCATCAATTCCAATTTAATAAAACCTATTAACTATCAAGGATTAAATTAAGGAGGTAAAAGCAATATATATGTTCAATATATATGTTTGTGTGTGTGTATGTATGTGTGTGTGTGGTAATAAATAAGAAGCACTAATTGAATTCAATTTAAAAGTTGTGGAAAAAGAAAATAAACCGGGTATAAGGTCGAAAAATCGATATCATGTCAGAACAAGTTGAGCTCAAGTTCTCTGTTAACAGAAAAATTATATCAATGCCTAAAACAAAATGGAAGATGGGTAAAGAGAAAGTAAGAAAGGGTGAGGGATGAGAAAGAGGCTGTATGTAGCTCTCTACTTACAAGTTACTACAGGTGGTTGCCGACCAACTGCTCACAAGCCCTGGCCACTCTTCTCGATACAGTTTTACCCGCCAAGCTGCACCACAGTCGAGATCGATACCAAGCCATTCACAAGGACCGGCGTGTAGCCCCTTCTTGCCCCACCTTAACTACTCCAAGCAGTTCCTATAATTAAACCAAAATACAATATCTATTGTACTGTGACTTAACTATTTTTCGCCGTTTGAGCTATGATTATTGACGCTTTTTCAATCCCTGGGTTTTTCCCTGAATTTATTGTAATACTTATTCAATGAAGCCAAACTATAGTGCGATTCAAAGGTAATGGATCATAGAAGATTATAGATATAATTCTAGCGTAATTAGTTTATTTAGGCAAAAGAAACTGAAGATTCCAGATATTCATATTAATCATTTTAATTTTTTGTAATGCTGATGATACATGTGTATTATCAGTCAACACCAATCCAGTTATTGCATCCCAAAGCCTCCAATCCCATATCACTGATCTTGAAGAATGGTGTCAAAACTGGAGAATTATAATAAATTCTCAAAAATCGCATCAAATCACTTTTACGGAACTGTTTGGAAAAGAAATAAGAACGTAAGCGATTTCGTTTTATTTAATTTTTTTAATAGTTTTAGAAATTGATTTCGTTGCGAGGAAAAGTAGGCAACATTTCAAAGTTTTCAGTTTTAGTTCCATTCCGTTTTCGTTTCTTTTGGAGATTTATATAATTTTCGCAAGAGTGTCTGTTTACTTTAATCATGTCAGTTACTTTTGTCTTATGAATTTATGATAGCAATTGGAAAATTATAAAAAAAAAAAAAAAGTAAATATCTCCGTAGAAGTATCAAGAAAAGCTACCTAAATATGATCAAACAATAAATAGGTACATCTGTTAGTTTTTATTAAATTACTTTCATCCAGTGCATCAGGCCCAATAGACCTAAATAATATTTTTAACTCGAAATCAACAAATAATGAATACATTTAATTTACTACCTTGTTGACTGCTAATAAGCCAAAACAAGTAAAACCAACTTGTTGAACCTATGGAGGTGGATGTGAACGCTCAGAAGCTGGGCGGAAGAGGTCTATCGGCCAAGAAAGGCGCGGGGTCTGTGTATCTGTGTGTAGCATCTGTGGCAATCGCATCCGCCTTAGAAGCATCCTGCTTACACCCTTCCCTGGAAACAGTATGGCCCAAGAAATCAATCTACCCTTTACCAGCCACTGACTTCTCCAGTGACACTGAATTTAGCTCAAACTCCCGCACTCTCTCGAACATCTGCTATAGGTGATATTGTTGCGACTACAATCCACCTCTGCTTTGCTAAAGTCCAGGAAATCATCCATGCAGACCTGACATTGACATTGCTGACATTGGTATCGCCAATACCAATAAAGACCTTAATAATATTTTTAACTCAAAGGTAACAAATAATGAATAAATTGAATTTACTACCTTGTTGGCTGCTATTAAGCCAAAACAAGTAAAACCAACCTGTTCTCAAAGAATACAATCATTCCATAACTTTCGAAGCGTTTCATGAGGAAAACAGCGCCTAGAATAACTGAAGATACAGAAGAAATGAGGTCGAGGAAATCATACATTTTAGTAAAAGCATTATTTGGTTAATGTTTGTCATTATGCATTATGACAAATATTAACCATTTTTATTGCCTCCTGCAAACGAGTTTGCATAATTAATAAGTATGTTAACCACATGTCTTTGCCCTTAATCTGAAATGCAAATAGAGATTCATAAATCGTTATTAACGGTATATAGTTGAACGTTTTTTGTATACTACGGGTTTTAAATATTACTTGGGCAAGAAATTGAGAGTGCCAAGGAGCAAATTGCAAGAAACCAGTAACTTCATTCGGTCCTAGTAAGAACAAAAAGAAATGTCATGGCTGCTGGAAAGCGGGACACCCTGTAGCACAGTAGACAACCATAGAAGAGCACATAGATAAGATGTGCCCCAACATTTTACGGGGAAGTGATGAGACAAGAGTTGAACCCATGGAGGTGGATATGAACGCTCAGAAGCTGCACGGAAGAGGTCTATCGGCCAAGAAAAGCGCAGTATCTGAACTTTCAACGGAGTTGTCAGGAATATCCTAGAGCAATAAGCAAGGAGAGCAGCTAAGGTGAAGGAGGCAGAAGTGACTGTTGGAGTAGTCGGTGGTGAGCAGTACAAACTCGTGAACAGAAAAGGATGGCAGCAAGAAGGAATTAGGCAGGGGTATGAGGAAATTGCCGGCAAAGGTGACTGAGGTTTCGTTTGTAATGATGTAAGGAGTTAGCTCAACAATTGGTTGGCACTTAAAGTGAAGGATGTAGTGAAGTGCTTGGTGGACACAGGGAGTTTTAGCACCCTGCAGTCAAGTGCTGTATTTGAGAGAGTGAGAAGGAGAGAGCTCTCCAGATAAAGGCATGTAGTTTTAGCTTAATCACTCTGGTCGGCTTGTAATGTGTTAGGGAAGATATCAATTAGGATAGATTAGAGGGCATAAAAGGGAGGTGGGGAGTTAAAGTCCACATTTCAGTGTAAATTCTGCGGGAGTATCAGATGATTGTGTATAGGATGGTTGTTGTTTTCCGTAAACTACCAGAATCATGTTGGAAGAAGCGTGCCAATAACTAAAATTTTGGTATTGTTGGTAGGTTGAGTGGGCTCATGGTGTTTAGCACTATTAAAAAAGGGAGGGTTCCGTCGAATTAAGATTCTCTCTAGGGATCAATTTATGACGAATTTCACCTTCGCACAAATTCACTTTCACAAATTTTACGATGGTTCCACTTGGGCTGAAGAATGCCCCTTAGATTTTTCAAAGATTTTTTGAGGAATAATGGTGAGAGGCAATGTCAGGTCTGCATGGATGATTTCCTGGGCGGAAAAATAATTTCTTATTTTCTTTATAAAAAGGTTTCGATCATGGGAGAAAAAGAAGTTATCAGTGTTAAAGTTTATATGATCAATATCGGTAGCGGATGAGGATTTAGGAGATGTATTGGGTACGAAGTGGTTATTGAGATCGTCTGGCGTGATTGGAAAGGGACAGAGTTTACCGGATACTGTTGGTAATAATTGTCCATTTTGATTTAGAATGGGTTGCATTGGAGAGGATGAAATGGATGTGATTGAATTTTTCACGACGTACTGCAGTTTGGATTTCATTGCGAAGTAGTTAAAACATGCATAGTCTACTGATAGTCATGAGTTACGAAATTGTCTCCTTGTTGCTTCCCTTTTCTTCATCATTTCTTTTATTTCGGGGGTTAGCCAAGGTGCAGTTGGACGGCGTAAGATCCGGGTTTTAAAAGGAGCATGGATATCTAATACGGATTGCAGATTGGAAGTCAAGGTAGAAACCATCTGATCGATGGAACTATAAGAGTAAATGACGTACCAGTTGATGGAACTTAAGTCGGATTGAAGAGATTCGAAAGAAAGGATGTCCAAATTGCGATAGGACACCGTTTTGAGAGTAAAGGATTTGACTGGTGGGTCATATGAAATTTGGATGAGACCGTGTGATGAAAGAAACGGAAAAGATGTTGGGACGAGGAGAGGATTATAATAGGTGAATCGGAGACATAAAGGTCCAATCAGGTATTCGAGAATTGGGTGTGATGGGTATGAGGGTAGGGAACGAGGTAAAGATTGAGAGAGAATATTAGGTTTGTGAAAAAGGATTTATTGTTGGAATTCGAAAGCATATTAATGTTAAAGTTACCACATATAATTATATTCGTGTAGGTAAAGACTAGTTGAACAAGAGAGGATTCGAAGTGGTTGTCGAATGGAAAACCAGAAAATGGGAGGTCGGTATACAACTGCATATAGAAGAGGAGAGGAAAAAGTTGAGATTTCAACAAATATGTATTCTAGGTGAGGAAAGCTAGAAGCGGGAGATTGAAGAAGGATTTTAGCTTTAAGACTTTCATGGATATATAATCCAACGCACCTACCCTGCTGTCAGATCTATCATGAAGTATGAAAGAATAGTTAGGAAGGGACAATTGGGAGGAAATAATGAAAGGTTTGAGTCAGGTTTCGGAGACATCTACGACATGGTTAAAATTATCTTGGAAATATTTCTGAAACTCATCAAAATGTGTAATAAGGGATTGTGCGTTAATGTGACAACAGTTTAGTATATTAGTCATTACTGGGGACGAGAGAAAGAAATGACAGGAAAACGGAATACGGATTAAGGGATAAAAAATGGAAACTTTTCATGTAATTTTCAGGTAAAGAATAAAATAAATAACGTTCATAATGAGTGAATGATGCGATGATAGTTAGGAGTAGAATGAAAATTAAACTTTCGGAGAAAAAAGAAATTTAAAAAATTGATAAAAATATACAACTGTTGTAAAAATAAAGGAAATTGCATAGATAAAAATAAGTTTCAAATATAATAGCACTTCTTCTGGACCTGAATGAAAAAGGAAATGTAAAATAACTATAAATGAATAAAAATCTATATAAAAAAATAAATAGCGAAATGTGAAGGTGACTATTAGACGACGTTAAGCTGAACACGCCTAGGTCGTTTGCTAATTGTCACTGCCGGGTAACCGTCTAAGTGTCTACACCTGACTCTGCCTCCACTGAACTAGACATTTGATTTTTGCAGATGTCTGCTTCTGCCTGGCTAGCCAGTAAAGATGCTTGTTGGTAGGAGTCATCGCTTCGCTGACGTAGACGCGGTGTGACCGTGACAGTTGCCTTAGATTTAGAAATGATTGTAAATACTAAAAAAAAAAAAAATAAAAAGGAGAAAAAGGAGATGTTATATAAATAATATAACGTCATATGTGTGCTTAAACTTAATTTGAGTTCCTTGTGTTAAACTATTATTCCTAAAACAGAAATGAAAATTTCAACAAATATATATCATCTATACTTCGAAATGTTAGTTTAAACTTTTATTTTTTTAAAATTACTACTACTTATTACTAAGTAATTCTACTCATTACCCATAATTACATTATCTTTTCCTTGCTAGGACTCGCGATAACTTGTATTTTCGTAAAATATTAAAACTGATTCGAATAAACAGATATAACTTGTAACTAAACTCGAAGCGACAACCTGCGGAACAGATACCGAATTTAATTTTATATTTTATAAATAATTTATTTTTATAAAATGAGTTAATGTTTTTTCACAAGATTGTGCGCCTGAATAGGAATAAGTGAGGCAATGGCATAGGAAGCCTATAGCTCCACTCACTCTTTGGTGCATAAAAACTTTAAAAAATAAAAACTCGTACATAAGTCGTAATGAAGTGCCGGATAGTGTAATACATTATCCCAAGTATTATCAATGTCTCAGAATGCAATTTTGTTTGAAAAGTAGTAAATCGTTATAAATTTTGAAACAGGTGTTACTAATGAATTTTTAAAAAGTTGTTTGCAATAAATGTATTAATATTTACAGTTAATATTAGTGATGCATTGAATTACACCCAAAACCCCCATTGATAGGTTAGCGTGTGCTTGACGTTTGGCTTGCCTATGCTTGGCGAAGGTTTGGACACACTTTTTTGGCAAGAGCCCAAATTTTGGAATCCGTCAAGAACTTATGCTAAGCTCGGAGATTTGTGATTTTTGCGACAAGAAAACCTCCAGGCGGTTAGGAATGAATGGAATGGACAAATTGTATCCTCGCATGCGCCGACGGTTATCTTGATGTAATACTGAAGGTAGGAAGGAACAAACCTAATATTGATCGAGTATCGCCCTAGCAGCTGTTTGCCACTACTTATCCCTTCCCCCTCCTCGTTGGAACCAAAACAAGTTTATTGTTTTTTTTTTCACTGTGAAGTTATTACTGATATTACTACCAAATAAGGGTCTGTACTAAAGGGGGCTAATTATGTTTTTTTTCTTTGTGTTTATGTGCCTTCATGGCTTATCCAACATGTTTATTTTATTGTAGACCAAAATTTGTTGCAATACTCTTTGTTGAAGTGATGAAAGTTTAGTTCATAATGCATTTTTTTAAATGCTATATGGTAAATTCCAAGCCACTATACATTTTGATTTATTAGTTGTCATAGCGAATGTATGTTTCAGTTATTGTTTTCTTGATTGTACTGTGAACAGTTTGTTTTTGTTGAGTCAATAATTTTAATTTTTTGATGAAATGTTAAGTAGTCGTTAATTAAAATGACTAGTTTGGTGTTTAAAACTTGCATATGAAATGTATTTTAGATGTATGTTAACGTATACTCCACATATCTTAGAAGAAAGGTACTGATACATTAAATTAGCATTCTTAATGGTAGTAATAGTAATAGTATTCTTTGAGGAATTATCTTGTTTTGTTTTTAGAGTTTCAGGACAATTCTGGTTGGCTCCAGAATTGTTTGACAAATTTCTTTGAATGGGGAAATATTCTAAGGGTAGACCAAAATCAATAAATTAGTTTTCCAAAATAATTTTTTTTTTAGATGTACCTTTATTCTGTGATTGGTGTGATATGTGGTAAATTAGCATTTCTGCACGGCTCTCATTAAAACATCAACCAACTTAAGTAGTTGGTCACTAATAATTATTTACTTTAACATGTCTTATAATTTTAACTACTGTGACAATATTTATGATGGTTTCATAAATGATGTAAGATTATTTAAAGTTTCATTATTCTATACACAATTTTATTATTGTTTTTACAAGTTTATATACATATAAACAAACTTAGACGATTCATAAGCTCACAAATTAGAGTTTTCATGCCTTACCATCCAGGAATTTAGGAACTACAGTTTCTAAATTTAAACATGTAGTAAGAAATACTGGCTGATCTATTATGACCCAAATAAATATACACTTTTAATTTCTTTAACAATTGGATTATTATATTTATATTATACTTATTAGATTATTATATTATATTATATTTATATAATATTAAGATATATTTTTATTATGTTAACATATTCTTATATTTCAAATGTACATTATTGGTGATTTATTTAACTTGTTTATTTAGTGTAACCATTCACCTCTTTAAGATACATAGTGGAATAGCAAGTATTAAATAATTAAAATTCAATTTTTCTTTTCTCTTGCGAGAGTTTCTGTTTATCAATCAGAGATAAAGATTATCTTCACTGTTCTTTATGGTATTTTGTCCATTTCATTTCAGACTACATCTTCTGAGAGTTGAATCACCTTAAACATTGGACAAAGCATAATAATTTGAAACCATAAAAACCTATCCCTGAAATTATTAGCTTCTCTAATATGTCTCTCTTGGTTCTATTTCCATTAGCAACATAAAACAACACAATTCATTATGAGGTACTGTTCTGCAGGTTGTTACTTGAGTCGAGTTACTACAATTTGTATTTGTTTATTCGCCTCATTTTTAATATTTTCCAAAAATATGAGTTATCATGAAGTATGGAGTTTCAGATTCAGTATGGAAAAGAGAATGTAACTATGGGTAATGAGTAGATTTTGATAATCATTTTAGCAAGAAATAAAAGTTACAACTAACATTTTGAAGTATAGATGATTTGTTGACACGTTCATTTCTAGATGAAATTATTACCTAAGTATACACATTTCCCATAATTGCTTTATCTATTTCATATTAAAGCTTGACTATGATAACTTTTGTTTTTGTAAAATGTTAAAAGGGAAACTGATGAAAAGTTAAAATTTATTGTTAATTGAGGTGAATGGGGTGGGGTTCAAATTAAAAAAAACCTCCCATTTGTAACGGCAGATTATTATTTTTCTTCACAATGAGTGATGACCTCTCCAAGAAATCGGTGAAATTATGAATAGGTTAAAGACACTAATGACAGATATTCAGTGTGAGGAAGACATTCGTTTCTAAATAACATGGACGTCCAAGAAAATTGTTTGTGCATGATTAAGGGACATAGTGCGGAAAGTTTTGAAACATAGTGCTCCGAAAGTGGTTGATGAATATTATTCTGAAAATGGAAGACAGTTAACTTCATGCACAATTAGTAATTGTTTGAAAAGAAATGATTTACATAGAAAAATGGCCTGAAAGAAAGTTATATCAATGATGCTAATAAATAAAAAAGATTAGAATTTCCAAAAAAAAAAATATTAACACCCCCGTCTTCTGTTATCGAGTGATTTTTACTGATGAGTCTAAATTAACATTATTTTTGGCAAAGTATTATTTTACAAAAAGACAATGATCCTAAAATGTGTATCACATGGAATCCTAGAATGTGGATCATTTATCCACCCAAAGTGGATGGTGACACCTCCTCAATCACCTTATATCAATCCAATTTTGGTAGTACTTATGTATACATTTTTCGAATTTCCTACTCGAAAGCAAGCTAAGTATAGTTGACCGTGAGAAAAGCAGGAGTCTTTGAGGTTGATGCCGCAATATTTTAAATTTTGTCCTTGCGCTTTGTTAATTGTAAAACTATAGACTAATTTGAATGGAAATTGCAGTCTATTAACTTCGAATAGAAATTCAGTAGAGATCAGTGGTATTCCGGGGATAAATATTGTGTGTCCTTTGTCCTTCCCAGTCATAAGTTTGGCTTCGATGTTATTCGATAGCTGTTTGACAATGATCCTTGTTACATTACATAGTTTAGGTGAGTTGAGATTTCTGTGTAGTATGATTCGAGATTCAATTTTCAGTCGAAGGCAATGTAATGGCATTTCTGGTACTTGCAAAGAATTTAAAAATTCTTTAGGGAAGTTGGCACTTTCTCGAACATTTTCCATAGTGGCGATCGATTTGTATTGACCAGACGACTGCCCTCATTGAACTCATAGTGATTTCTGCAACATAGACACCACTGAAAACGAAATCATCGACCAAATTTATCCAAACATTGTTCATAACTATACCAATCCGGAGTGGCTATTTCAGAGAGCAATTTAAGAAACTAAAAATAATATTGTCGCCAATATCAACATTAATATTCAATAGAAAATTTCCGGGGAAATTCTCTCTTCCCTGGAAATTTTCTATTGAATATTAATGTTGATATTGGCGACAATATTATTTTTAATTTCTTAAATTGCTCTCTGAAATAGCCACTCCGGATTGGTATAGTTATGAACAATGTTTGGATAAATTTGGTCGATGATTTCGTTTTCAGTGGTGTCTATGTTGCAGAAATCACTATGAGTTCAATGAGGGCAGTCGTCTCGTCAATAGGATTTGTGTTTTCGTCTATTTGTAAAATAGTTGTTAAGAAAAATGTGCTTTTGTTTCATCTGTCGATAGTTCAACTCTCATATTTTCTGTTAGTCGCAGTATGTGTTGCCAGAGATATAATTTTTTAAAATATGCATTGATTTCATCTGCTGGTGTTGACTTGGGGATAACTGGCAGTGTTTGTCGAAAATTCCCTGAGAGTATGGGTAGAGCTCCTCCCATCACTTCAGAGTTTCCTCATAAGTCTTGTAATTTTCTGTCCATGGCTTAGAGTATTTTTTATGTGCCATCGTGCATTCGTCCCAGAAGATAATTTTAGCTTGTTTTAGAAGTTCACCTCGTCCAGATGCTCTTGAGATTTTACATGCCGGGAATCGTTCTTCGGCTATATTCAATGGTAGTTGTAGGGCGGACGATAATGGCGAACGCATGATAAACTTTGCAGCCTCCAAGTCACTCGTGGTTATGAGCACTATGTTCCCGCATAAACCCCAACATAAACAAACCTGGCTGTCACCAAATGGCAACACCGCGAATCAGATCAATCACGTACTAGTGTCAAGCAGGTTCTTTAACAGTATCAAGGATGTGAGATCGTATAGAGGTCCTGACATAAGTTCAGACCATTACCTCGTAACGAAGCTTAAACAACGAATAAAATGCCTACCGAAAAATCAAGCAAGGAAAATAAAGGCATGGAATCTAGACTTTTTTAGAGATGAAGATAAGACAAAAAAGTTTCAAATGGTAGTAACAACGAGTATAATCAATTTGCCAGCAGCAGAAGGTATGAACAAAAACGCGAATCAGAGATGGCTCGAAATTAAAGATGCTGTGGAGAGAGAATGTGGGCAGGTAGAAAAACCTCCCAGAAACACATGATTTGATAAAGACTGCGCACAGGCCATAAATTACAGAAATGAGAAAAGGCAAAGATGGTTAGCCAGGAATACACGGAGCACATTTAGAGAATACTCTAATGCTAGAAAACGGGTAAAGAAACTGCTTATGGAAAAAAAGAAAATTGCACTTAGGAATGAGATCCGAGAACTGGAGGATGCGAGACGGAATGACACCAGGAAGTTCTTCCAGAAAGTGCAAGGAATTCAAAGAAAAGGGACGAATCCGGCTTTAGGAATAAGGGATGAAGAAGGAAACCTACAGATCCTTCCTGAGGATGTGCTGGACAGATGGAAAACCTATTTCTGCAAAGCTGAACGCAGAAAGGGAAAGAGTTCCTTTATCCGGAATATAAGGAAGAGCAAGCCAGGAACCTGGTGACGAACACATCCCGCATAGATGTGGAGGATGTTGAGGAAATTGTGGAAAAATTGAAGAACAGGAAAGCATCTGGAATAGATGGTCTCTCCACGGAGCTGTTCAAAAAAGCTGAAAGGGAGCTAGAAAAAGAACTTAACGAGCTCATAGCACAGATCTGGGAAGAAGAAACTATACCCAAGGAGTGGTACGAAGGCATCATAGTGCCAGTGTACAAGAGAAAGGGGGCGACCCCTCGATATGCTATAACCACAGAGGAATAACGCTCCTCTGCACGGCATACAAGGTGTTTTCAATAGCAGTATATAATCCACTTCTGCCATATGTGGACTCCTTGGTAATCCCCCAGCTTCCCCTGCAATCCCCAGAAAGAAATGCTAGAAGAGTGTTCGAGAACTGCCCTGATGGAGTGAGGCGTAGAGGGAGACCCAGGGGCAGGTGGAAGGATAGCGTTCTGGGAGATCTCAAGAAACTGAGAATAAGTTCCACACATGCACAGGACCGAAGCAGATGGAGCTTGGAGATTGAGCAGGCCAAGGATCGCTTTAAGCATCTGTCGCGCCACTAAAAAAAAAAAAGAAGAAGTTGTAGGGCGGAATGGGCAGATCGTCCTCCTTTCATAAGTGTGGTGGGAATGCCAGATGATGCCAGTGCAAGTGCGATGTGTTGTTGATCATGTGTTTCTGCCAGCAATAGATTTATTAAAAACGTTTTCCCGGTACCGCCTAGCACGTCCAAGTAAATAATTCCGCCAGCATTGTTGATCCGATCCATGATAACGCTGTAAATTGTTTTTTATTGTCATTGAGTAGTGGTTCGTCGTGAGCAATGTATTGAAGTAGTTCGTTTGGGTTGTTTGCTTTTTCCATTAATTTCGAATTTTAGCACACTGAAAGCTTCTTGTTGTGGTGCTGGTTACCCCTATCAATAGGTAGCTCCACTCATACAAAAAAGTTTTCGAATGGTCCACAATGTTTCAGAACGTTCGAGAGTGTTCTGGAACGTTCCACAATGATCTAGGATATTCCCGAACGTTCCAAACAATTCTTGAACATTCCAGAATGTTCTAGAACGTTCGAACCCACAATCTTGCTTTATTGACAGATCTTGCATTATACCGGGTGTTTCGGAATTGCACGGCACCATTTTAGGAATGTGTTCTCTAACACAAAATAAACAAAAATGTTCATATTAGCATATTTCTGAAACTCATTTATTAAACAGATATCAAAGGTTAAAGATTTATTATTTATTATTACTATTTATGTATTATTATTCCAACATTTAGAGTAACTGTTCAAAGGGGCCTCCGTTTTGTTGAATGCAACATTCAGTATGACAAACCCATGCTTCTCTGGCTCTTCGTATAACATCAGGATAGTGCTTGATACTTACTGCGGCTTCCAAGATCTGATTTCTTAGCTCTTCTTGCATGCTAACTGCCGCAGAATAAACTATAGACTTCATCCAGCCCCACACAAAATAATCTAATGTCGTTTAATCCGGAGATCGTGGTGGCCATTTAACAGGTCCGTTTCGACCAACCTGTCAGTCTCCATAAGTTGCATTTAAATAATCAGTGACACTATGAGAAAAGTGAGTTGGAGGACTGATGATGTTGTCACCTAGAAGACCACACCAGATATTTTAAGAAAAGGTATGTTGGTAATGTCCAACAGCAGTTGTATCAGGGTTTTATTCTGCCCAAGTATGGGTATTTCGAAAATTAAGAATCCCGTTTCTTGTAAAGCAAGATTCATCAGTAACCAAAATGCAGTTCAGGTGCAGGTGCAGGTTCTTGTGTGCATTGTCGAATTGACCACTGGGAGAAATTTCTGCGATTGTTATAATCTTGTGGTAATAAATCTTGCCTACTCAATACGTGAAATGGATACAATTGTTGTTCGCATAAAGTTTGCCATACGCTGGTAACATCGAAACGACTTGACAATCTTCTGGTACTAGTAGTAGGAGATAACTGAACAGCATCAAGTATTTCTTCTTCAACGTTTGCAGTTCGTCAAAATCTTTGTCGACCGACGTTTACTCGTATAGGTTTTAGCGTCCCATTGTCCCTAAGGTGTCTTTTAATGACCTTTAACGTTTTACGATTTCGTAATCTTCAGTTAGGAAATTTTTCACAATATCTTCGAACAGCAGCAGCACCGTTTCTATGTACCTCGCCATAAGTTAAAAGCATGTCTGTTTGTTCTGCAAAAGTGAATAAATTTGTCTCAACATATCTGAACATGACTTACTGAATACTTCTCATTCTAGCTATCTCACTCTACATTATTTTAGGGATCTTTTTTCTTATAAATCTAATTGAGTTTCCAACCAGCCTCACCTCAAAATCACGAATGAAGCACATACCGTTATGTATAAGTTTACTTCTCAAATTTTTAAAATGTGTTACCTTGGAACATTATCTTCTCCAAATTGTCTCTATTGTTTCCATCACTTCTGTATGACATAATACAGAACAGATTGATGGGAATCATAAATTTATTTTTTAAACCTCAAAATGGTTTTGTCTATACAGGAAATTATTGTAGTTATTTCCCTTCAACCGGGGACAATATTTCCTTAGACCTTTTCTATATTAAATCATCAATGCCCAGCACTCTTTCTATAATTAAAGTCTTGTGCTATTCAAGTCTGTTAAGTCTATTCACAGAAATAATAATAATCTGACATGTAACTGAAGCGAAAATTTTAAACTCCTATCTTGTCCATTCCTCAGCCCTGTAAAATTCCATCCTACCAAGTAACCATTTTTTCTGTCTTTTTTCAAATCACTTCTTTATTTACACCTCACATTCCTGACAAATGCTAGCTGTTATATGCTTAATATGCTCATTTTAAAGCAATAACAAGAGAAGGTCACTGATTTTAACCACCTTTTTAATGGTGAATTCAAATCATAAAATAATGTTTATAACTTTTAAAAATAATATTTTGATAAATAAATTCATCAAATTCCCATGCTCTTTGTCTCAGAAAGAACAGAGATTTTTTTCCTTACATATAAATAGAAATTTTTTCTTTAAATATATGTCAGCAGTTTTAGTGTTATCTAGTAGAAGATATGTGTTTAAAACGTTATAGCAAATTAAAAAAAAAATTGAAGTATTTTTGCCAATAGCGTTCGTTATAAAAACTTGGAAACATCATCATCAACATAATCCTTCCCTCTTCTACTGCTGTGCGGTGTGAGGATCTTGTTTATAGAGCCTGGACCAAGTGTCTCTTTCCTGAGCCAACTCTCTCCTTCAGTTTCACTCCATTCCTCTGCTCCTGAAAGCATCCCTTATGCTGTCCTCCCATGAGATAAGAGGCCTTCCTCTGGTCCTTTTTCCCTCTGTACAGGGAACTATTTCCCCAATGGGGATATATAAGCAGCTGTTCAAGTGGAAAAACATTAAATAATGTAATCTTAACAGCATCTACAATTAATTCTAAGCAATAGTGGACTTTTAAAAAAAAAATCACTCAAAGTGTTTATTTTCTTTTAGTTGATAGTTAGGTTTTAGCTTAACTAATTGCAGAAAAATAAATTAACTTAAAATATGTTATTCATATTAATATCTTTTAAAAATACTTTATGCAATCACTATCCTAAATTTTAACACTATTTTCTGACCAACTATTTTTATTATGACAGCACAGACCAAAAAAAATGTTAAAAACTGTGTAGTTCATTGTTCCACTCCATGAGTTATCCATACTCTCGGTCAATTGGAGTGAATGGATTCTTCTTTAGTCATTATATTAATTTATTCTCTGTATTTTGACGTTTGCAGATGGAACACAACATACTTGCTACAAGCTGTTACCTGTAGTGAAAAGCATCAAACTACAACGATAAGGTTGAATATTCATGGACGTCCAAAAACCAATGTGTTTAAGTTCTTATTCAAGAATATTCTAAATCTTAGGGTGAACAGAGTTGCAAAAGTAAAGTTATCTCTGTAGTCAAGTTTTTATGTAATTATATTTTTAATTTATTTTATTTTATTTTTATTAATTGTTATAATTTTTAAATATTTTTATTTTAAGATTTGATATTCCGGCCTGGGCAAATCTTTTCTCTTCAAAATAAAAGTATTTAGTAATTTTGTTTCAAAACAATCATGGGAGTTCACTGATTAATTTGATTTATCTATCAGACTTATTTTTGGTCATTCAGTTTGCTCAAAAATCATTACACACCTTCTGACTTACTAAATACATTCAATACAGAATTCCTTTAGTATTGTAACCTAGGCCTATTTAATTACTGGAAAATATATAAGATATTAATACTACAAAGTAACATAACTATTTACATAAATTTGTACAAATATAATAAAATTACGCTAGAGCTTATAACTACAAATTAACACTTACAGTTCACTAATTAAAGTCCACCGACCGTAAGAATCTCCAAATATAACAAACTGACACACAGTAACAAATAGAAACAGTTTATTACACTCACAAGACTGTCATAGTTCACTGATACACTTATTACACTGGCCGGTTTACCACTGATTAGTTTATCACACTGACACTCACTAATTACTGATTCACTTGTTCATTACACCGCCTGGTTTACTCTCTGACTGCCTCACTCGTGGCGAGGAGGGGTGCTATTTATATCAAGGTAGAATGTTCTAGAAGTGTGGAAGTGCAGGAGGCCGTTCTAGTATCTTTGAGATGGTTCTAATCCAATCTTAGCCTCTCCCGCCGACGGGCTTAAGACGTTAATCCCTTCTGCTTGTAACTCTGCCCCCTCCTTAAAAGTGCTCTGCCCCAGAGCATAGTCCGGAGCAATCGGGCAGTTACGAGATTCTACCGATGGAGACGCTTTTTCTATCCAGGGGTTGAACATGCACACTAATATGGTGACTCCAGAGTTGGTGAATGTCTGTTCAATCATGTTCCTAACAATCTTCCACTCCAGGCCATCGTATCCACAACCCAACTTGGTATGGCGAGCTTGGTGGCACGTAGTCTCAGAAGCTTACTCCGCAGGTCGTCGAGGCTTCGCCGCAGCGCATTTTATGTTGGCTTCTGATCAGTGGTACGCTTGGTAACCAAGTAAAACAGATGTCGGCCTTCGTGCTTATGGTGGAGTGCCTTCCCGACACTTGGTCCTTGGCGTTCCAGCTCCTCAGTTCCGCCGAACTTCTTCCTGAAGGCTGTTGCAATCCCTCAAGACGTCCTCAGATCTTCGGCGATGCAATGGGCCAGAGAATAGTCCACTGGTATTGAGAAGATAACCCTTTAGATTGTTTGAGTTGCTCTCCGGGAACCTGGTGCCTTAGTATGTGCAACTGGGTCATTATTTGTCTCCACGTTGTTTAGGTACCTGACGTACTGGTCTTCTGTCGGGTCATGGTCTCCTTTGTACGGGGCCAGTCTATTGAAATGGACTACTTTGGGTTTTCCTTTGGGCTGCTTCCTGATTCTATAGATGACGTCGTTGATCCTCTTGACGATCTAAAACGGGCCGCTCCAGGAATTTTGCAGTTTAGGTGAGTGAGAGGATTTCAGCAGCACCTTGTCCACTAGAATGGAGTCCCATTGGGCCCAGTACGTCTTTACATTCTTCGACATTGGAGCAACATCCTGCCAGCTCGGTCTTCTTTGCCCTGATAGTTTCCATTGTAGCCTCGCCTTCTTCGAGTATCATTTAGCCAGACCAAGTCTCCAGGTTGGAAGCCACCTTTCTCCGCCCTGATGTCGTAACGCTCCTTCATTCTGTCACTTGCTCACTGAATGTTTGTGCGAACCTTCTCATGGATATTATCCATTCGCTTCCGTAGATCCGTGACGTACTCTTCTCCGGCAATTTCCTCATCAGGCTTGAACCCGAATTTCACAAGGCAAACGAAGTTCTCTGCCGAATATCACATTTGGGGGGGGGGGTCTGCCCCGTTTTTTCATTGACTGAACAGGTGAAGATAGTGGTCCCAGTCTCACTGATGGCCGGAGACCACCTTAGACAAATATCGACCCTTTGTCCTGTTCATGCGCTCCACCGTGCCATCGGATTGAGGTTGAAGAGATGTCGTCCTGGTCTTCGGTATTCCCAGTGCTTAGCACATCCCGGAGAAGACTGCAGACTCAAAGTTTCGTCCTAGGTCAGCGTGAAGTTCCATGGGTACTCCAAACCTACTGACGAGCTGCTTCAAAAGTACGTATGCAACCGGGACTGCCTCCTGATTTGGAAGGGAATTAGCTTCCACCCACTTAGAAAAATAGTCCATAGCCACGAGGATATATTGGTTACCTTCGTCCGTCACAAGGAAAGGGCCGCACTAGTCCAATTCCTTTAGGTTTGCTAGTCCAATTCCTTGAGTTTCCATCGTCCTTTAGGTTTGCCCAGTAAAAGCGTTCACGGACCTTTTCCAATGTACGGTGAACTCCAAGGTGGCCCCCAGATGTAGTTCCCTGAGTACTTAGGGCAGTTTACTCTTTGGAACGATGAGCTGTAGACCGCGCTGATCTCCTTCCGCGTTCTCCAATGCCCTTTTCAGCAGCCCTCTGTCCACTAGAATGGAGTCCCATTGGGCCCAGTACGTCTTTACATTCTTCAACATTGGAGCAACATCCTGCCAGCTCGGTCTTCTTTGCCCTGATAGTTTCCATTGTTTCAAGTCCGAGTCCTTGTCCTGTTCCTTTGACACCTCTGCATCCTGCCAACTATCAATGACAACCGTTGTCCTCAACACTGTTGCCTGCTTCTCTTCTTGTTGAGAACAATGCCTGCATTCTTCGTCACAAGGTCTCCTTGAGAGCGCATCCGCATTTCTATGACTCGTTCCAGCACGATGAGCAGATTCAAAGTCATATTCTTGAAGGCGCTCTATCCACCTCGCCAATTGTCCCTCTGGTGACTTGAATCGCAGCAGCCACATTAGAGCCGCGTGGTCTGTTCTAAGGAGGAACCTTCTGCTGTATAGATATTTATGGAAATGCTCTATGGATTTCACTTCTGCCAGAAGCTCCTTTCTTGTGACACAGTAGTTGCGTTCCGGAGCTGAGAATGCTTTGCTGAAGTATCCAATTACCCTTTCTTCTCCGTCTTGGAGCTGAGAGAGGACACTTCCAATAGCGGTGTTGCTGGCATCTGTGTCGAGTATGAACTTGCCCTCGGACAGTGGATAGCTTAGAATAGGAGCACTACTTAATTTGTTCTTCAACTCCTCGAAGGATGCCTGACACTCGTGATCCTAATGGAAAGTCCGTTTTTCCTCGGTAAGCCTGGTAAGAGGTTTTGCGATGTTAGCAAAGCCTTTCACGTATCTCCTGTAGTTGGTGCAGAGCCCGAGGAAACTTCTCACTTGGTGCTTATCTCATGGTACTGGCCAGTCGGTGATTGCTGTTATCTTCCGTGGGTCAACAGCAACTCCGTTGTCTGATACAATATGCCCCAGCTAGTTGACTTGCCTTCGGAAGAGATTACACTTCATCGGATTCAATTTTAGGTTCGCTGCACGCAGTTGTTCGAAGACCTTTTCCAGATTCTTCAGATGGTGAGCGAAGGACTTTCCCAGCACAATGATGTTGTCTAAGTATACCAGGCATGTTTCCCAAGAGAGACCTTTTAGCATGCTTTCCATCAGCCTCTCAAACGTTGCAAGAGCATTGCAAAGCCCGAATGGCATTACTGTAAATTGCCAGAGTCCAGTTTCAATCGAGAACGCAGTCTTCTCTTTATCCTCAGGAGCCAATCCAACCTGCCAACATCCACTGCGGAGATCCAAGGTAGAGAAAAGTTTACAACCCTCTAGGGTGTCCAGCGTATCATCAATCCTGGGAATTGGATAACTGTCTTTCTTGGTGATGTTGTTCAGAAGGCGGTAGTCTACGCAGAGTCTTGTGCCATCTTTCTTCTTCACCAATACAACAGGAGACATCCAAGGGCTACTCGAAGCCTCAATGACACCATCAGCCGCCATCTCCTTAATAATCTTCTCGGCATCCTCCGGTTAGGCTAACGACAGCCTCCTCGGGACATGTCGGATGGGCTCAGCATCCCTGGTGTCAATCCTGTGCTGGACGATATCTGTTCTACCCCCTGGACCTGGGCTGATCTCAAAAACTTTGTGCAGGTAAAGGGTGTCTTCTAGTAAGCGCAATCGTGCTTAGAGGTCTTTTCCCTGCCGAAGGATGACTTCTTCGTTTCCCAGCGTCAACACACCTCTCGCCTAATCCAGCTTGATCTCGTATGCGATCATCAAGTCCTTGCCCAATATGGCATCTTCATCAATCTCTGTCACGAGAGCGCGGTGCTTTAGATGTTGACCCCCGATGATGAAGGTGGCAACTATCTCCCCTAGACCTTGGCTGTTTCTCCCATGGCAGTCTGTAATGCCCAGGTGGTTGATAAGATATTCTTAGCGAGAAGTGTCTTCGAGTTCAAGATTGTTATGGTTGCGCCGGTATCCAGTAGCAGACTTCGCAGCTGCCCGTACACCATCCCATCAACGTAGAAACTGTTCGTTCTGCTCCTGATTGACCCAACTCTGATGGTCTTCCTGGGGCTCTCATGTTACGGGTTGACAGTTGCCCCTTCCCGTCAACCCTACTTAGTTTTCCTGTGGGTTTTCTTGTTTCTTGGATGGACACTTGCTTCTAGGGTGTCCAAGTTGGCCGCAGCTCCAACAGTGTATCTTCTTCTTACGGGTCCTGAGAGTCTCCAAAACTCTTGTCACTATGTCTTCGACGCTGGGAACCACATTAGGCTCCGCTTCTGCTGCTTGAACTCTCGCATGGCCCCGTACTGACTGTCATACAGCCTCGAACTCCATGGCCTGAAATAATGCGTCTCTTAAAGTTCTTGGCCGGGCGAGCTTCACTGCTTGTTGCGTCTCTGGGTCCTGAAGTCCATCCAGGAATTTTTCAACAGCCAAGCTCTCGTAGACATCATCGGTGATCGATGGGTAGGCATTCCTCACCAGGCGGGCAATATCCGCTTCAATTGCTGCAGCGTCTCGTTGATCTTCTGCATCCTGCTTCTTAACTGTGAGTGATAAAGCTGGTCCATGTGGCAGTGGCCGGAGCACATCTCCAGTCTTCTAATCAGCTCCTCGTTATTAGACCGCTCCGACATGAGCATCCCCTGCAGTACTCCCAAGGCGTCTCCACGTAAGGCCAGGTACAATGCTGAAGCTTGGGTCTCTTCATGGATCGAAGCCGCTGTCTCGGAGAGAGTCATGTAGTCCTCCCACGGCGTCTTTCTGTCGAATACTGGAATGGTGTTGTGAGTTGGCGTCCCAGCATAGGTGGGCAGAATGGTGTTATGAAGGCTGCCCTCGGAAGAACGGTCAGTGTCTTTCGTCGGTGGATTGCTCCTACGTCCCTCAAGAGCTTCCATTCTTAGCTTAAGTTCGTTCACTTTTTCTCCTAGCCTAGATTCTACATCAGCTTCCTTATTCTCAACATTTTGCATTAACTTAGTCTGTAATGTGCCTAATTTAGACTAATGTATCCAATAAATCACTTTTTACAGTACCTAATTCATTATCTAGCTTATTTTCTACATTGCTTAACTCATTTTTAACAGTACCTAATTCATTCTGTAAATTACCTAGCTTATTATCTACATTGCCTTTTTTCATCTTCGAGAAAAAAAATCTGCTTCCAGTCAATTATTTTATTGTTTTATAAAACAAAACGTTTCGACACTATGGTGTCATTTTCAATTATTTCTTTTTCTGCATTCCTTAACTGGAAAGTCAATACTTTTAAAAATAATTTTTAAGGAGATCTCTAGTCCTCCATAGTCAAAAATTATATTGCATTACAAAAGGTTTTGTATTGACTTTCCAGTTAAGGAATGCAGAAAAAGAAATAATTGAAAATGACACCATAGTGTCGAAACGTTTTGTTTTATAAAACAATAAAATAAATGACTGGAAGCAGATTTTTTTTCTCGAAGATGAAATTTACAATTAATCCAGTTTAAAAAAAAGGAAAAAAAATTATAAGAATGAAGTATCTACATTGCTTAAAGTTGCAGACCACTTGCTTAAATCGGTTTTAAACAGAACGTCATCTGGATTTTCCCCTAAATCTACAAAAAATTGACGCAAGCGCTGTTGCAGTCCACTTTTAGTTACAAAAGGTTTTGTAATGCAATATAATTTTTGACTATGGAGGACTAGAGATCTCCTTGAAAATTATTTTTAAAAGTATTGACTTTCCAGTTAAGGAATGCAGAAAAAGAAATAATTGAAAATGACACCATAGTGTCGAAACGTTTTGTTTTATAAAACAATAAAATAAATGACTGGAAGCAGATTTTTTTTCTCGAAGATGAAATTTACAATAAATCCAGTTTAAAAAAAAGGAAAAAAAATTATAAGAATGAAGTATCTACATTGCTTAAAGTTGCAGACCACTTGCTTAAATCGGTTTTAAACAGAACGTCATCTGGATTTTCCCCTAAATCTACAAAAAATTGACGCAAGCGCTGTTGCAGTACACTTTTAGTTCCGGAAGAATCCAGATCACGTTCTTCTAACTCCCGTTTCAAATCCGCAACTTTTAAGTCAATTAATTTAACACTTTTAGAAGCCATTTTCCATACAGTAGCCCAATAATTACAAAATGAAAGACCAGCAAAATAATAGCAATTACACAATATCCCACTTCTGACACCAAATTGTTACAGGCCACTGGGTGTTAAAATGAATTCAACTACTCCTAAATTCAAGATACTAATACTTATTAACAAAGTAACAAAAAGAATACAATGAGTTTACAAGCAATTAAATTATTAAACTAATATAAATTTACAATAGCAATATTCTAAATATTTATTATAACCTAGGCCTATTTAATTACTAAATTAATATAAGATATTACTACTACGAAATAGCTTAACTATTTGCATAAATTTGTACAAATTTAAAATTACGCTAGAGCTTATAACTACAAATTAACACTTACAGTTCACTAATTTTAGTCCACCGACCGTAAGAATCTCCAAATATAACAAACTGACACACAGTAACAAACAGAAACAGTTTATTACTCTCACAAGACTGTCATAGTTCACTGATACACTTATTACACTGACCGGTTTACCACTGACTAGTTTATCACACTGACACTCACTTATTACTGATTCACTTGTTCATCACACCGCCTGGTTTACTCTCTGACTGACTCACTCGTGGTGCTATTTATATCAAGGTAGAATGTTCTAGACGGGTGGAAGTGCGGAAGGCCGTTCTAGTATCTTTGAGATGGTTCTAATCCAATCTTAAACTCTCCCGCTGATGGGCTTAAGACGTTAATCCCTTTCGCCCATCTATCTCTCTCTGCCCGTAACAGTATCTTAGGTTCAAAGTATTTCAAAGCATTCATAAGATGTCAATGAATTATTCGAGTCATAAAAAATGAAAATCTGTTGAATCATTTGTTCTTAAAATCTTAATACATCCTCCTAAAATTGAACTATTGACATTACCTTATTGGGTAAATAAAGCAAAACATTTTATTGATATGTCTGCAGATATAAAAACATTTCTAAGAAAATAATTTTAGTATAATTTATTTTATTGTTCTATGATATAATTTTCAAATAAAATATTTAAAAAATTACATCATACAACAATAAAATAAATTTTAATAATATTTAATGACTTAAGTCAACAAGATCCAAAAATAAAAGTAATGTTCAATTAACATTCTCCCCATGTATACATCGCAAATTAAGAGAACACGGAGATATAGGATCAGTGAAAAGAAGGGATATGACTGATCGAAAAGCGAACCAGGATGGCTGAGATGGTTAAAGCACCACCATGGAAAGGTGGGAGACCCGGGTTCAAGTCCCAGGTTCCGGTCATATCTTTTCTTTTCAAATAAAATATTTTTAAAAAAATTTTAGATTAAAATTTCTTTTGTTTACCATGGAGCCTTCCATGTCATGTTAGGATCTGTGAGACTTAATAGTCAGTGAGTATCCATTTCACTTTCATTCTCAAATGTAGGGGGAACTTCCTTCACATGATGATTCCTTGTCACTCTCTCTCTCTCTCGCATTGCTTTTTTTAGTAATTACGGCTAACCATCATCTTTATGAACGAGTCAGAAGCTGAAGATACATGGAAAAAAACCTGAATGGTAGTATATTTGTACTCCTTTGATGGCTATATCAAATTATAATAAAAGCTATTTATTAAAACCCGACATTTCAACCCATCTTGCAATTCTTTAACAAAACATGATGACTCAGAATATGAGTGAAGGCTAAGTCTGATGAAATTAAAAAACTGCTAGATTTTAAGAAACAGTTTGCACTATTTGAGAATTTCAATTTTATTTACCTCTACCTGGGTCATATTATCCTTTGTATTCTTTATTTACACTTGAAATTTTAGTTTCTATGCTGTATTTTCTGTAGTTATGATTTTATTATAGAAGGTAAAAATGAGTTTAAATCACAAGCCAACAAAAGGGTACCTACCTAGGTTTGGTACACACTTTTGGGAAGTAGGAACAGCTTATTTCTTGGCACTTTTTGAGAATTAAAGCATACTGCCTGGTGTTTGATTTTACCATATTCTTCCCCTATTTCCAATTTAATTAAATCATAATAAAATAAGAACCTCTTGGCAGCTGGGAAAATATACAGTTTTGAAATAAACACACAAATTGGGCATAACCTGGTTTTAAAAATTGCAAAAATAGGGCCACATAGATGATACTCTTATGGTAACAATTGATGAGACAGTAATCTAGGGAAGTTGTATCATATTAATATTTATTATATTAAAAAATATGTTACTTAAACATTCTCCTTAGGCTTTGAACTTTTCTAATATTTTCATCTTATTTAGACATATTTGTCTTTAGTTTCCTATATTAGTTATGACAATATTTATCTTATGGATCTTATTGTTACCATCTTAGTAAATATTATCATAAGATTTTTAATCCTTTGGTTAGTAACAGTCATTAGTTATTTCTTATTATAATAATGTACATTTACCCAAACATTATAATGTTACAGAATGACTTCAATGTTTCATCCATTACAAACCTTCCGCCACTACACAATTAATGACTACAAGTATATCAATGGTAACCTTAATTAAACAAATACTGCAACTTTACTTAACAAATTATCAGTTATTATTAATTTTTTGTTATTTATAAAAGCTAATAGAAAAAGTGCTGTTGAAGTTCTTGAAGAAACAAAACCACTCTATGTCAAATCACTAGCAGCTTTAAAAACCCATAGTCCAGAAGAAAAGCGCTCAGGTATTTATAAAATATTTTATAGTTTAAAATATCCTTGTTTACTTTCATGATTTCTCATTTTACTTTTTTAGTTGCAGATGATATTTTCTGCCCTTATCGAACATTGAACAATAAAAAACAAGATAGGTCATGTGATTTAGAATCAAAATTAAAGAGACTTTTAGACTCTAAGGAGAGTCTTGGAGAGGTACATTTAAACTTTTGTTGATTTACAGAAATATGCTTACCATATAGGATTTCACATATATGTCACTACTTATGTTATACCCGAAGCATTTGGAAAAATATTGTTCACACAGATCAAGGTTATAAATTATTTTTGGCAGTTTAAATAGAAAAGACAACAAGGGTCCAATACACGGTAATCCTAGCAGCCTATTGATCTGTTTTGTTTAGTGGAGTCTCGCTACAATCATGATTTTGTTAGTGTCCAGAAGAGCAGCAATCACATTTTTAGGTCCAGTGACACCCTTAGTCCAAGATCATAAAAGGATCAACTGCATAAAAAAACAACAACACAATGCAACCATTATTCATATCTTATCAATAGCTAACTTAGTAAATCTGGTAGTGACATGTACTCCACTCCTAGTGGTAGTTCTTTGATTTTGGCTAAAGGTAATGTTCTTTTGTTTTGTTTTTACCTAATGCAAAACCTTCTATCTGTTTCCATTAAGATCATTTTTATTATTTTTTTTTATGTTTGTAGATCATGATTATGCATTCCTGATAAATATATTCTGGTACATAAGTCACCTTCATTAGTTATATTGGATAACTTCATACTAACTGCCTAGAGCAACAGTTCCTGTTTGCCTTGTTAAATTTCTGCAGATTCAATACTTTTTCCTGTAACCATTGAGTAATGCTATCCATTACTCAACTAAAACTGGTGTGGAAGGAAGTAGTGGAAGTCCCACTATTCCCCACTTGTTAGGAAAAGCAACAGCCACCTAGATCGAATTTGACAATCAGCAATCTGCTATATAAATGTTAAATGGCGGTATTATGATATTATTCATTTTCTATTCCTAAAATGTTAAAATAAATAATTTTAAAACTATTTTATATTTAATTCAAGATAGATTTTATTTATTTTGAAGCAATTTTATAGAAATATTTAATATAACCTTAAATGTATTAGAACCTTCACACATCAGAAATTTGGAGATCTAGTATTAAGACAGTGATCAGAACACAAACAAAATAAAAAATGGAAATAGATAGAATATAATAATGAATAGATAGTTTTATCGGAATATTATTTCCTAAATAATAATAAATAAATGTTTTAATTAGTAAACCGTCCTAGAGTTATAATTTGCATGGTTAGTAATAGAAAATTGTAAGAGATAGCTGTTATGTATCGATTATGCCCGTAGCAAAGGAGAATCGATCTATTATCATATGATTGTAACCTACAATAGTTGTTCTTACAGTTCTATATGAATATACAAAGTGTAAACATTACTTGTGCGCTTATATTAATTTCAATAACCTTGCATCAGTACTTATTATTTAAATAAGGACATAACAGATTGGCGACGAGGATGGGATTGTTTCATTTAATTTTGTTTTAGTGTACGTTACAAACGGGTCTAACCTATCCGCTAGTTTTTTCTTCATTTTTTCAAGTTACGTTATTGTTCCATTAGTTTTGTTTTCAAGACTTTTTTAGCTTCCAAGTAAGTTTGTCATCTAAATCATAATGGATGCTAATCAGTTCAAACAGTTTCTAGAAATGCAACAACAGAACTTCAGAATGATGATGGAACAAATTTCATCTAATTCTTCTCAATCACCAAGTTCTGTGAGTAAGTTTGATAATTTCGATAAAAATAGAGAATCATTTCAACAATACATCGAAAGATTCAATATTTTTCTTGCTATGAAAGGCCTTGAGTCAAATAAATCAGTTGCGAAAAATATTCTTTTAAACAGTTTAGACCCTGAGATTTTTGAGTTACTCAAATTAAATATTGCACCAAAGGAGTTAACAGCATTGAACTTTGATCAAATAGTTCAAACACTTGAAGAACAGTTAACTGTAAAGAAGAATGTACTCCTCGAACGACACAAATTCTTGTCACAAAAACAAGAACCTCATCAGTCTATCCGAGATTTTGTAAACCATTTACAAAGATTCATTCCAAATTGTCAATTTAAATGCGAATGTAAAAAATCTGTATCTGATCTTTTCTTATATTCTCAATTTATTAGAGGCATTTCAAATCAGGAAATTCGCCATCAATTATTGCTTGATAATTCCACAACATTTTCAGAAGCAGTTTTAAAAGCACAAACCCTAGAAGCATCTATAATTGCAAATCAACAATTCAACAATAGCTCTACCGAAAATATTTCAACTAATGTGAATAGGGTTTCAGGATCACAGGGTAAGCATCAAACCAATTCTAATTCTCAATCAAGGCATAACAAAAATTCGACCAATATAAATATCAAAAATGCTCCACCAAGGAACCTTTCAAAATCACGACTCAATCTCGAACACCTTGGAATAAATGGTCTTTGCTTAAAATGTGGTAAGTCAAACCATACTGCGAATCAATGCAGGATTGAACCTGAGAATCTAAAATGCAAATTTTGTGAAAAGTCAGGCCATATTGAAAAAATTTGCTTAAAGAAGCTCATGTCTGAAAAGAAAACTGTAAATACAATAGATGGTGAAGATTTATCTTTTCAAGATCAATACAACGTATATGACATAGTAAACATTCAGAATAAAACGTTAGAAGAAGGTACAGAAAAATACTTTGTCCAAGTACAAATAAATAACAAAACTCAACAATTTGAAGTTGATTCGGGAGCAGGGCAAACTCTGTTGAACAAATCAAGCTTTAAAAAATTAAAATTAAATACTGAACTACGTAATACAAACATAAGATTCCGTTCTTACACTACAGGCGTGTTCGCACCCATTGGAGTAGCAGATGTTGAAGTTCGGTATAAGGATTCGAAATCTAAAGAAACGCTCTTCGTAGTTCCAGATAAATTTTCCAACATATTAGGCCGTTCCTGGATAAGACGTTTAAATATTCGCCTCGAGGACATTGATAACGAAAGAAACAAAGATTCAATACACCCAGTACACAAAATAATTCTAGATAATGCAGAAAGAGAGATACTTAATAAATTTGCTGATTTATTTCAAAATAAAGTTGGTTGCTGCAAAAATTTCAAGATCTCACTTAAACTAAGAGCCAATGCAAAACCAATTGCTTTGAAAGCCAGAGACGTACCACATGCGCTCAAACTTAAAGTGGAACAAGAACTTGAATCATTGGAAAATCAAGGTATCATAACGAAAGTACAGGAAAGTGATTGGGCGTCCCCGCTAGTGGTCATCCCTAAGGCCGACGGTTCAGTTCGTCTGTGTGTCGACTATAAAGTAGGTGTTAATCCGCAACTGCAAGACGCACATTACCCAATACCAAAAATAGAAGATCTCCTAACAGAACTCAATAATTCGATATATTTTTGCTCCTTGGATTTAACTAAAGCATATCTACATGTACCAGTAGATGAAGAGAGTTCGCAAATCCAAACCATCATCACTCACAAAGGTAGTTATTCGTTCAATCGTCTCTCATTCGGTATCAAAACCGCCCCAAATGACTTTCATCTTGTCATGGACAAAGTTCTAGCTGGCTTACCAGGTGTCACCACATACTTCGACAATATAATAGTGCATTCCGTAACTCGGGAAGAATGCTATAAAAACTTAATTGGTTGTCTCGATAGATTACAAGAAAATGACCTACATCTTAATAAAGAAAAATGCGAATTTTTCAAAACAAAAGTTCAGTACCTGGGATACGTAATCGAGCAAGGGAAAATTTCAAAAGACCCAAAAAAAGTTGCTGCTATTACAAACGCACCAAGACCAGTTAGTCAAGATGATGTTAAAAGATTTTTAGGAATGGTAACATATTACGGCAAATTTATTCCCAACGTTTCTGCACTAACTTATCCACTGAGGTTACTTCTAAAAAGTCACCACAAGTACAAATGGTCTCCAGACTGCGAAAAAGCTTTTGTGAAACTAAAAAAGGAAATTGCTAGTGATAGAGTGCTAACACCATTCAATCCAAACTACCCACTAACGGTAGCTTGTGATGCTTCACCTACAGGAATAGCAGGAGTGCTGTCCCACACCATTAACAACGAGGAAAAACCAATTGCCTTCGCATCGCGCTCATTAACGAAAGCTGAAATGAACTACAGCCAATTAGACAGAGAAGCCTTATCAATTATATTTTCCCTCAAGAAATTCTATTACTACATATATGGAAAAAAGTTCACGCTCTTTACAGACAACCGTCCGCTAGCCCACATACTCCATGAAAACACAAAATTACCAGCCATGACTTCCTCCAGACTTCTACGTTATGCATCTTGGCTCACTAATTTTGATTATCAAATTCGTCATAGAAAGGCAGAAGAGAATTTAAATGCAGATTTCCTTTCAAGAGCCTCAATTGAAGATGACATTTCCCAAGACGAAAAATACATAGAAGAAGAGGTCTCTTTAATTTCAAATGAAACAATATACCAAATATCAAATTTATCTCTAAACTATGTAACTCTTGCCGACGAAACCGCACGTGACCAGCTGCTTTCAAAACTAAAATTAGAACTTTTAAACGGTGACAATTGCGACGCTATTTACCATCTTCAAAACGGGGTTATATTCAAGGATCAGAGAATCGTCATTCCAACTTTATTGCAAGCCCCAGTCCTCAAAGAACTCCACCATACTCACATAGGAATTGTCAAGATGAAACAATTAGCCAGGCAATATGTGTATTGGAAAAACATTGATAAAGATATAGAACATCTTGTAAAATCATGCCAAGAGTGCGCTCAAATAAGGAACAACCCCTCTAAAGCACCGATTCACCATTGGGAAGAACCAGCAGAGAATTTCGAAAGGGTACACATAGACTATGCCGGACCATTCCAAGACCATTATTTCCTAATCTTAGTGGATGCAAAGTCCAGATGGCTGGAAATCCGCTTTTCAAAAAGCCCCCCTTCAACGGATTCTATCATTAAATATCTCCAAGATATCCTTTCAGCACATGGTTTACCAAAAGTAATCGTTTCGGACAATGCAACAATATTTAAGAGTGCAACATTTTCCGAATTTTGTTTAGAACATGGGATCATCCAGAAGTTTATAGCCCCTGGCCATCCAGCCACAAATGGAATTGCGGAACGAAATGTGCAAACGCTAAAAAATAAATTGAAGGCGATGGCTACTTCATCATTACCTCTCCATAGGAAGATACAAGAAATTCTGATGCGATATAGATCAACACCCTTAGCAAGCGGTAAAACTCCATCAGAATTATACCTAGGGAGGAAAATAAGAATCAAACTAGATCTTTTGAAGCCACCAAAACATACAACTTCCCTGGACACCACCACCATCGCACGTCAACTAAACGTGGGAGACCGAATTCAATCTAGATGGTATACATCCTCAAACTAGCCAACATGGAAATTGGGTACAATAATAAAAAAACTCGGAAAGCGGCACTACATGGTCGAACACGACGATGGCTATCGTCTTAAAAGACATATCAACCAATTATATAAGGTATCCATACCTAAGAAGAATACAACTTTCGACCTCTCGCTTCCAAGCATCATTACGCTACCTCAACAGGAAGGAGATCCACCAAATGAGCACAGGCCAGAACCACCACAGACCTTGCCGGAGCCTCAAGAACAAATCAGCGGCCACCGAGAACTGCAGCCAATCCTTAGGAGATCAGCGAGAGTGCGAAGATTGCCAACCAGATTACAGGATTATGATTTAACATCTTAATTCATTATTATCGACTTCAAATTTATTTAAATACTTTAAATAGTGCGGGAGATTGTTATGTATCGATTATGCCCGTAGCAAAGGAGAATCGATCTATTATCATATGATTGTAACCTACAATAGTTGTTCTTACAGTTCTATATGAATATACAAAGTGTAAACATTACTTGTGCGCTTATATTAATTTCAATAACCTTGCATCAGTACTTATTATTTAAATAAGGACATAACAATAGCGCTACTGTATTTTTTACACTAGCACACTAAATCTAAAGTTTCACCTTTAATTTCTTAATTTTTAAATGGTTGCTGGAAAAATGTAATATTTATCATGTGAGAAAAGTGCTTATAACACCCTCGTTTAATTACCATCGCCTTCGGCTCGTGTGGTAAAATTCACTTGTGTGTAATAATGTGGCACTTTTCTCTGTTACCTAAACTATTCGAGCTCTTAAACCACCTGTAAAATTTTTATTGTTTATTCTCATTTAATAGAATTTAACAGCAATGGGCTAGGAAATTCTTTGATATCCTTTAAAAAATTGTCCCTGTTCTCTTCCTCCTACAAATCGTGTTTTTGTTTCAAGTTCAGCACTATCACTAATATTCAATGGTGCCAAAATAAATCGTAGTTTGCATTCTAAGTAATTAAGTTTCTTTATTTGTCTCTTTTATTTAAGTTTCTTGATTGAGTCAGTTTTTACTTTTCAATTGATAATTAATAGTAGCTTTTAAATGACTTTAAATTTATTTTTTTTTTTTTTAAACTGGATTTAATTCTTCTTTTTTTAGGGTAAGAGAAATAAAAACCATTTTCCAGTCATTGTTTATTCTCAATTTTCACTCTATTCGAGATGTTTCGACACTATGGTGTCATTTTCAATCTTTTTTTCCCCTGCATCTTTTAAAAATTCCTTTAAATTTTTTTTTTTTTTTCACATAGTCAATAAGTCTGGAAAGTCATATTTTTTAAAAATCCTTGAGAGATCATTAGACCTCCACGGTGAATAAAATAATATTTTATGTAACATCGAAACAATGACTGGAAAATGGTTTTTATTTCTCTTACCCTAAAAAAATGACTTTAAATTTTCAGCAATTGTTTTGCCAATGGTGTGCCAGTCTATTATGTATGTGTAAACTCTATGTGTATCTCATGTAATTTTTCAAAAATGAACAGGAATTCTATTACTGAACTTTAATGCTGCATTCAAGTTCTCATTTATAAGTTAGACTTAGTGCACATACAAATAAAAGAATAATCCCCACAGTCTTCTAGTGTTTATTTTATTGTGTAGGCAGTCTGTAGAGCACTATTCTTTCCACATGACCCAACCATCTTAGCCTGCTCATATATTATGGCTACTGTACTAAAGAAACAAATGTAAATAATGAATACAGCTATAGGATACACAAAAACGAACTGTCATTTTACCTTCAAATAGTTAAATTAAAATAGTGCTATCTTCAATGATAATAGTTGACCTTGATTATATATGTGGAAGAGAACGGTCCTGGTGGAGGTCAATAAACTTCTCTTAGATAGGGAGAAATGTTTATTAAATAGCCAACGTTTCAACCCACTTTGCAGGTCTTCTTCAGGGCTAAATATGCATAATACAGACAATTGGAAATTACTAAATTTGTAAAAATTAATAAATATGGTAAATATTAAAATTAAAATACATAAATATTAAGGTATCTGAGTGGTGGAAAATAAAATAAAAATTAGGAGGGGGAAGGTGAGATATATATATAGAGAAAACTTAATCATATTACACAGGTCTGCGATGAAAAAATTGTAGCATATTTAACTGGTGGGTTTAACAGTATTTTTTGTGCTGATTATGGACAAAATTCCATCACCCCTTGATAAGTCACAAATTTCACAGGAAGTTTTAGGATCTAGACTGAAAGAAAGATATATGTTAGCTTCCAGTGTTTCATTTTCATGGTACCGATTTGAAGAAAAGGAATTTGTCCCTTTTTTACACAAGAGGGTGTAAGTTTTCTGCAATAATGTACCTGGAACCACGGAAATGTTCAAAATCACTATGTAACCAGAGGAATGGAGACTTTTTATCAATTCATCAAAAAGTAGTTTGAAAGCTGTACTTCTTCACAATGGTAACCGATACGCTTCATTTTGCTACCAGACCTCTCAGAGATAGGACGTGTTTACTGCTCTCTGGGATTAACGAGCTATCTTCTATACCAGATAAGAATATTTTCAGCTCATTTGTACTGTATTTTTTTTTTCTATATATTATATACATTTTTAGCCATTTGTTAAAATGGATGAGCCACTCCTTAGCTCAAATAAACGTCGAAAACGGGGTAGAATAAAAATTCCACCAGATCCATTACAATTAAAGGATGCTGTAATTAATATGCCTACTTATTTAATAATGAATAGAGAGGGAGATGAAGGTTTTCAAACGATATCTCCATTTCTAATTTATAAATTTATCACCAACCTGACCGGTGAGGTGAAAAATATTAAAAAACTTCGTGATGGAAATTTACTTATTGAAACAAAAAATAGTAATCAATCACTTAAACTCTTAGAATGTACAAAGTTTGCTGATAGCTTTAACGTATCCGTGAAACCTCACGCTACATTAAATTCCAGTAAAGGGGTTATTAGGTGTTTTGACTTACAATTCCTGGAAAAAAATGAAATAATAACTGAACTAGAAGGAAAAATTAATGATGTACATAAAATAAAAATAAAAATTAACGGAATCGAAAAACTTACCCATTCCTACATAGTAATTTTTCCTACACCTTTTCCACCAGAAATTCTGAAAATAGGGTATCAAAACGTATCAGTCCAAAAATATACCCCCAACCCGTTAAGATGCTTTAAGTGTCTCAGTTTTTCTCATCACACATTAAAGTGTACAAGCACTAAGATCATCTGCTCTCAATGTGGTGAGGATAAACACACCGACGGCAAATGCACCAAAGACCCAAAATGTATAAACTGCGGTGGTGAACACAACAGTTTAGACCGCTCATGTCCTATTTATAAAGTGAATAAAGAAATCAAAAGTATACAGTTTACCAAGAAACTTTTGTATAATGAAGCAAAAAAAATATATATAAATTGGAAAATCCCCAAAATTTTAGCAGGTCTTTTGTTGAAATAACTATAGTTAATAAAACACAGGAAATTGGTGTCCAGACAGATTCAATTTTTAAATTTAATGCCCCATATTCCTCACAAGTTGTCTCAGTAAAATTATGGAGCATATGATCAACAAAAGACTTATGTGGATAATAGAAAACAATAACTTAATCCAACCTTTTCAATCCGGATTCCGCAAAGGCCACTCCACCCTAGATCACTTAGTTACAATAGAAGCGGAAACCCAATATACCTTCATAATACTCAACAAACAATAGCAGTATTCTTTGATATGCATAAAGCTTTCGATACCATAAAACATTCTGTTATCCTCACCAAGCTATCTTCCATAGGGATAAGAGGAAAAATGTTCTGCTACATTGAACAATTTCTCAAAAATTGTCATTTTAGGGTTAGGATAGGATCCACACTATCCCAGGACCACCAACAGATCAACGGTGTCCCACAAGGTTTTGTCCTCAGCCAAACGTTATTCTCCCTCGCGATAAATGAATTAGGTCTTAACCTACCAAGAGGTGTCAAACCGCTGATGTTTGTGGATGATCTAGCCATCATATGCCGGTCTGATAACATTACCTCTATTCAAAATGAACTTCAAGATGCCATAAATAGAATCAATAACTGGTCCATTTCCACCGGTCTCCAATTTTCTCCTGAAAAAAACAAATGTCTCCATTTCAGTCGAAAACGAAACACACCTCTCTCTCCCGAACTATTTCTAGGAAATTCTTCAATCCCATACAGTAATAGTCACAGATTCCTGGGTATGGTATTTGATCAAAGGTTGACTTGGGAATTGCACATAAACAAATTAAAATCAGACACCACAAAAAGAATTACCATCTTAAGATACCTGAGTGGTACCTCCTGGGGTTCTGACCGATACACACTGCTGAAACTCTATCGGGCATTAATATGCTCTAAACTAGACGTTAGGTGACTCAAATAGACGGTCCATAAGAAGGTTAACTCCAGCACAACTTCTAATACATAATCTTTGCAAATAAAATGAACGATTTCTAAATCTTCTTGGGATATAACTCGGACCTTACTCTTAGATGTGTTAATGGCCATTCCTTTACAGTGTAGCTCTTCTTCCCATTCTATAATGGCTTCCTGCATCTTGAGAGTTGGCAATCAGGACAATATAAGTGCTATATAAAACACTGCACAAGAATGTTTCTTAAGTTTCATTTTCTGATGGCAGTCCACGTAGTGCAATGACAGAACTGGACTATGAACAGGAAGAGGCTTAGACTATCTCCCTTTTTTCCTGAGAATCGGTCACCAGCAAGATGTCGTCGGCGTATAGGAATGCCTGCAGTTGAACTGTCCTCATGTTCCACATACGGACTGTAGTCCAAGCAGTTCTTCTACATATTTTGTGGATTTCGTCCATAAGGACAATGAACAATAATGGGCTCAAGCTATCCCCTTGTTTTACACCTCGTTCCAAGAGAAATGGCTTGGATTCTCGCCCACTTATACTTACTATTCCTTTAGGGCTTTGGTATGTAGATTTGTTTGCTGCCAAAAGGTCCTCGGGAATCCCCATTCCTCTCAATGCTCTCCATATTTCATTATGGGGTACTGAGTCAAAGGCAGCTTTCAGATCTAGGAAAGCAATATATAGGCTTCGATTGCTATCCCATTCCTTTTCTATAACATTTCTGAGAGCAAATATGTGATCTTGGGTTTACCTCCCCTGTCGGAAACCCGCCTGATCCTCTTCTAAATCTGGTTCTATCAGTGGCCTTATAGGCAAATTGGCCTGTAGTTGCCACATTCTGTTGGGCTATCTTTCTTGTGTATTGGGACTATGATATTGTACTCCCAATCCTTTGGAATATTTTCTGAAAAAGTGCTTGCAATGCCTTTACCATTTCGTTTCCTCCATGTTTAATCAATTCTGGGAAAATCCCATCTCTGCTTGCTGCTTTGCCTAACTTTAGCTTTTCCAGAGCCCTTTCTATATGTTCCTCCCAGATCGTATCAAATTCAGCGACTTGGTTGGTCTCCATCTCTTGTTCTGGAATTTGTCTATAATCAGAGAACTGCCAAGAGTAATATTGTCTCTACCTTTCCAGGATCTTTTCTGGTTCTGTGATCAAATGTCCGCTTTCATCTTTTATGTTTCTTATCTCTTTGGTGGTTTTACCCTTCAGTGCTTTATAATCTCCTTCTAGTCACTTTCCTGGCTTTTTCCAAATTCTTCCCACGTCTTTTTCTTGGCCTCTCGGATAGCACGGATAGTACGGTTCATCAGGTATGCCTTCCATGCTTCTTTCTTTCTGTAGACTAATTCCTTGACTTCTTCGCTCTACCATTTGGTGCGGTTTTTTCTGGTGTCTATTTTCTTCACTCCATATACCGACCTTGCGGATTCAAGTATGCTTTCTTTTAAGCACTTCCAGATTTCTTCAACAGTCCCATTATGGTCTAAATCTCTCAATTTTGCTTCTAAGCATGCTTCATATACCTGCCTTTTCTCAACCGTGTCCAGGGCTCTTACATGAATCTTTTCGTATGCCTTAACTTTCATTTTCCTAGGCTTCATGATCCGTGTGTCTGCGACCAAAAGCAAATGATCCGTATCTATTTCAGCACCTCTTATCACTTTAATGTCAAAGAACTTTAATGTCAGCGTCTAATATCTTGTTCATAAACAAAGTAATCTATAATACTATTTCTTTCCTGTGCAGAAAGTGTTATTTTATGAACTTTCTTATGGGGATAGGAGTTACCAATAAGCATGTTATTATCAATGCAGAATTCTATGAGTCTTCGGCCATTTTCATTCTTTCTCATTTCTCCTCCATGTCTTTCCCTAACTCCATGCGCATCTCCAAAATCCCATCCAGTTCTCGCTTTAAAGTCTCCACAACAGATAATACTCCTATTCATACTTTTGAACTTGTTCATTACTCTTTCTAGGTCAGAATAAAATTTTTCCTTTTCTACCACAGAGGAATCTTGAGTTGGAGCGTAAACTTCAATTATTGTGATTTTACCAGGAGATATCTGAAAATTGGCTGTTATTATCCTAGACGAGACAGCCTCCTAGTCTTCCATTTTCTTGTGTAATTTCTCCTTGATAACAAAGTCGAATCCTTCCTAGCATGTTCACCTTTTGGGATCCCTGAGGAAATGAGAGTATACCCCTTATCCAGGTGCAATTCTCCTATTCATTTCCTTTTTACTTCAGATATACCAAGAATGTCTATCCTGTACCTTATGATCTCTTCCACGAGTTCAACTTCCTTTCCTGTGATGGTTTTTATATTCTATGTACCCATCCTTAAGTCCTTTTCCATGCCGCGTTGTTTCCGATGTGTCAGTCCAATTCCGAGGCTTCTCTGGTTTCTGTGAATCCATAATACTTCCGTACGGCTCACCCTGGCCGGCAGAAGGACACTCCTATCTCCTAGGGGAGGTGACCCTAGGGTGTGTAATGATAATGTCCTTGATGTCAGCATATATGTAATGCGTACTGTTATTGTGTGAGGTATGTGCGATTTACTGTAATCGGATACCCGGGGGAATGTAAAACCCTGTTAATTGCACACAACAATTAACTCCTGCGGGCATAAAAATAACAACAAAAAAATAATCACAAATGTTGAAAATGCTTTGGAAAAAATTAAAATATCATCATTATAATTAATGCAAAACTTATCTAAACTATATTTCCTGATTACACTGGCCAGCACATTGAAAAATAGCTGGTGAGTTTTTAAAATTCAAAAGGAAATACCAATGCCCTCATGGAGTGATAAATGTGGCTTTCTTATGGTTCCTTATTCTAATAAGTATGGATTCACAAGCTGAATTTATATCTAAAGTAGTCAAATGATTACAGTTTCCAGCATTCACAATTATTTCTTCAATTATTGGAAACTGTTGAGTTCCTGGCACAACAATTTTGTTTAAATTTCAGAAGTCTATATATAACCATTTTCTCTGTCCCTCCTCTTTCTTGTATAAAAAATGTAACTTGATTCTTTTATGGGATCATTCGCTAGTAAGTTGGATATCTGAAACTCTAATTCTAAGAAGAACATCTATATGGTTTCTTCAATATGTATTTGTCCTCTTTTAATTTTCGTTTAGCATTTCCAGATTGAACCAACATCAAATTTGTTTGTTGCAAAATTGTCTTCATGCTCCATAAGTAATTTTCTTATTTTACGATTTCATCTTTTTGTAAATAATTTAAATTCATTTGGAAATTCTTAAAATCTAAATTATGGCTATAAGTATTCTGATTCAGATTTTTATTCCTATGAACTAAATATTCGCCTTCAACCTCTTCTTGAATAGGTCCTTAATTTTTAATCCTTATCTGTATCTATTACATAATTATTTATTCTCTCTTAAATAATTAACGATTAAATTAGTCATTTTTATCACTATCAAATTTTAAGTACCTTTTATTTTCCCAATCTTTAAATGTAAATCAGCCAGGCTGTGAAAAAATTAATGGATTTTTTGTCTATTAAATATTTCTAATAGTAATTATCCTACATCCACCTACCTTTGAGATGGATTTAATGCTACTCGTAAGGGTCTTCAATTTTAATAAATCTGCATGAATTTTCAAAGTCAAGTCACTATGAAATTGTAGCGTGCCCCAGGTTGGTAACCACTCTTTTAGAAAGTTAATCGATTTCTAATATTTTCATCAAGTTAACAAGGATTAATAGATAGCTAAAAACAGAAAATGTCATTAACAAGGGTTAATCGATTCTTAAAAAGATAACATAACTTTATTAGGTTTAATATTACATACTACTAAATGATAAATATAAAGTAAAGCATACTTAAAAACAAAACAATTGATTAATAGTCCTTTTTTACCCTTGAATATTGTATACTGCTGTACAATCAGTCATCTGGTAAGGTAATAAACAAATTTATACTTATATACAGGGTGTTTCAGGGTTAAATGGCCAAACTGAAAATTTGAACTAAGGACCTCAAAACAAGAAAAAAATTTCCTATGAAGGTATGTCCGCAAAAGCTTTGTTTAGGAGATATTCACATTTAAAGATTTCTTTGTTACGAATTATTTAGGCATAATAAATAAATAATTAAAACTTACTTTAATAATAATAATAATAATAATGTCTTTATTTATTCTGGGACGAGTCCCTATAGAATAACAATACATGCATTGTAAGCTATCAAATCTTAGAGTATTAAATAATTACTTTTAATTAATTATTACAATTAATTTAAGTAGTGAGAACGAATAAAAAAATGAACAAATAAAAAATGTGAATTACCTACAATAACAATATTTCAAAAACATATTAGAAGAAAAGAAAGAAAAAAAATTAAAATAAGTTTACAATAATTATATAAGAGAAACAAATTTATGGTCACATATATCAAATTTATGCCAAGAAAAAAAACAAAAAAGAAAGATTAAACAATATTATCCGAGATTTACCTTTCATCCCTTTTTGTCCTTTTTAATATCTATCTATATGACATTAATAATACATATGTACGTGGTTTAAATTCCACACACTCAAATATATGAATACAAAATAACACACACAAATGTACATCTAAAAACATCATTCATTCATCGAATAAAGAGAGCATTAAGTCAATACTGATCCCCTACTATTTTCGATTTTTTGGGAATTGTAGGGATAATAGGTGCTGGAATATACGGGATTTGAAGGTTGGAAGATTATTGGAACGACGAATGGAAGAAGGTATAGAGTTCCAAAGGGAGGAGGATCGGATCAGGAAAGCTCTGTCAAAAGCTGCAGTTCGGTGGGATGCTGTATATAGATCAGAGAGCCGAGAACGGGTGTTGCGGGAGAGGACTGTGGTTTTGAATTGAAGGAGATCGAAAATGTAAGATGGTCGACGGGATTGGATAACTTGTTAAAGGAAAGATGCTAGGACGTACTTACGGCGGTAGGAAGGGTAGAGCCATTTCAATTCTTCGTACTTTATTTGTTCCTACTACTTTATTTATTAAATGTAATTCATTAACATTCAAATTAAATGTTCAAAGTGATTTCCTTGAGCATTCAGACAGGCTCGGCATCTTTCTTCAACAGCAGCAGTAGCAGAACAGCACTGTATACGTGTTATTGTTTCAGAAGACTCAATTATCCTTCTTCGTAAAGAATTAAGGTCATTCACTGGCCTTGCATAGACTTTTTGTTTAATGCCACCCCAAACAAAAAAATCCAGGTCTGGAGAGCGAGCAGGCCAAGCCACTGGTCCTGCAAGGCCAATCCATTGATTAGGATAATTAGCATTTAGCCATTGTCGTATAACTCTTCCATAATGTGCAGGACAACAATCTAATTGAAACCACATGTTCCTTCTCAGTTGTAGTGAAATATCTTCAACTAAATCGTGGTAATCATTATTAAGAAATTCCAAAAATGTGTCCGCATTGAGTCGAGGTGGTAAGAAAAGCGGGCCTATTAAAATATTCTCTATTATCCCGAACCACACATTGCACTGAAACTCGTGCTGAAAATGATGCTAACCAATTGCATGGGGATTTTCATGCAATCAGAGATGATTATTTTTCTGATTGAAGATACTTCTTCTTGTGAAGGTAGCTTCATCTATCCATGAAATTTCTCCTGAAAATTGTGGATTGTGATCAGCTTGATTTAAATACCAATCTGAAAAATTTCTTCTTTGCCGTAAATCTTGCGGTAGTAAATTTTGTATCCGTTGATAATGATATGGGCGACGTCCATCTGCAATGAGTGTTCTCCATACTGTAGTTGGCGTAACATTTAATTCTGCTCCAGCTTGTCATACACCGGCAGATGCATTATCATCAAAATATTTTAATGCGGTCGCACTCCTTTCTTCATTTTGTAAAGGGGCTAAAATGCCATCAGCATGTGGTACGACAGCAAATGTACCAGTTTCTCTAAGATGTTGAAACGTAGAGTTAAAGGTAGACTTACTAGGTAATCTTCGATTTGGAAATTGCATGGAATATTCACGACGGGCAGCATTGGCATTACCATTGAAAAAACTGTACACAAACAATTATATCAGCATATTCAGCATTAGTATTAATGGAAGGCATAATGAGTACTCTCGAAAGCCTCAAACAAACTGATAAATGATATTGATAATTCTATTCTTATTATTATTTGTTATTGATGTTCTATTCAAAACAGTATTAATCCTAAAGTTTATGTACAGTCAGGGAGACAAGGTCATTTTAGTATTTTATCTAAATTTATCTCCTAAACAAAGTGTTTGCAAGCATACCTTCGTACGAAATATTTTGTTCTTGTTTTAAGGTCCTTAGTTCATATTTTCAGTTTGGTCACTGCTGATGTTGAAGAAAGATGCCGAGCCTGTCTGAATGCTCAAGGAAATCACTTTGAACATTTAATATGAATGTTAATGGTTTACATTTAATAAATAAAGTAGTTGGAACAAATAAAATAAGTTTTATTTACTTACTATGCCTAAATAATTTGTAACAATGAAATCTTTAAATGTGAATATCTTCTAAACAAAGTGTTTGCGGACATACCTTCATACCCTCTCTGACGACCTTCCTTCACATCTCTCAGTCCATCGCTTTATTCCTCCACCTTCATGAATTCCCATGTTTTTCAGGTCTTGCTCTACTTCATTGATCCACCAGTCATCATCATCATCATCATCTGTGGCGCTACAACTCCTTTACAGTCAAGGCCTCCTGCAGCTTGGATCCCCAGTCTTCTCTATTGGTTGCCACTGCTCTCCAATTGCGGATTCCCAAGATGGACCTGGCATCAGCTACCACTCCATCGATCCATCAGAGCCGAGGTCTTCCCCCTTTTGTCCCATAAATCCTCTCATCTAGGACCATTTTAGGAATCTGATCCTGGGTCATTCTAATTATATGAACTTCCCATCTAAGCCGGCCTATTTTAATTACCCTTAAAATATCTGGGCTCTTGTAGAGTCTTGTTAGCTCAGCGCTCGTCCTTATCCTCCAGACCCAATTGGTGCAAACTGGGCCATAAATTCTCCTCAATATTCTCCTCTCGAACTTTAGGAGTAGGGCTTCCTTTGAACTGGGTAATGTCCAGCATTCAGAGGCGTAAGTAAGAACTGGTCTTACCAGGGTCTTATACAAATAGCCCTGCTCCTGAAATGCTTCAGTAATCCAAAATAACATTTATTTGAGAACATAATTCTGCGTTTGATTTCTGTGTTTATGTCATTATCCGCGTCTACCTGTGATCAAAGATACACAAATTCTTTCACCCTTTCAAATGTAAAGCCTCCAGCCATAAAATGTGATGGTTCATGCACATTCAGTTGTGAGCCTGCATGCATATATTTGGTTTTTGATTCATTGACCTCTAAACCCAATCCAGCCCTTGCTATCTGGAGACTGATAAAAGCATTTTCTAAATCTGTAGAGGTTCTTGCAACAATATCTGTGTCATTGGCAAAGGCCAAAATCATAGAAGATGTATTGAATATAGTTCCCCCAATTTGTACTCCAGATATCTGCACTGCAGTAACAGTGACAGTAAGGTGCACATCCGTGCCCCGGGCATTACCACAGAATAATTTTTATTTTTATACATTGTACCCAAGAATTATACAACCCCGCTCCCAATATTGTGTGAGCGTGCATAAACCCAACGCATTAACCCGCCACTGCCGAACCCCATATGCCAGAAATGGCAGTAAGGGGAAAAAAAAAAAGATATCCGTCCTGCACTTTTAAGGGTTAATTGAAGAAAAGGCATACGTGGCCATCATCCTGTCTCAGCTCTTTGTGAGTTTCAAAGCCTTCTGTCAGCTCACCCTGAACTGTGCATTGCACATTCTTCATCCTAGCCCTAATCAGACGTATCAGCTTCGATGGTATTCCCATTTCTAGAAGCTTCTGGTACAGCTCGTTCCTCTTTATACTATCATAGGCTATTCGGAAGTCAATGAACAGGTGGTGTGTGTGGCTATTATACTCCCTGCACCTCTCCAGAATGCTTCTAATGGAGAGTATTTGATCTATGGTAGACTTTCCTCTAATGAAGCCCATCTGGTACTTTCATATATTCTGCTCGGCAAAAGGAAGCAGTTTTTATAAAGTATCCCAGAGAGCACCTTATAAGCACATGGTAAGAGGGATATACCACGATAATTATGACAATCAAGCACATCCCCCTTCTTGTACATCGGGCATATAACTGCTTTGCCCCACTCACAACTGATTTCCTCCATCTTACTGACATCCATTATTATATTAAAGAGGACTTTGACTAATTCTTCTCCACCATACTTAAACAGTTCAGGGGAGAGTTCATCTGGTCCCGGTGCTTTATTATTTTTTAGTTATTCCACCGCTTCATAGATATCGTCCATATTAGGGGGCTCCAATTCCCCTGTAGGCATCTCTATTTCTTCTCTGCCTATTCCAGCCATGTCATTAAGGAGGACATCAAAGTAATGTCGCCACTGTCCTGCCTCCTATTTGTGGTGAGATTAGCCTGGCAGACCATAGGTGTAACGCATCATAATCTCCCACGATAATCTTAACATCAGCTCTCATGTTCAGAAACATGGATGTTCTAGGTCCAAACCACAAATGGACATTGTCTGGCCTTGAGATTTGTTGATGGTTTTAGCAAAAGCTAAGATTATATCAAATTGAAGTCTTTTGAACGGTAGTATAGTATTAACTGTATGCACAGGCGCATTTCTGGACGTAGCACAAGCTTTTGACAGGGTTGGCATGCCGGTTTGGTGTTCAAGCTCAACCTTTATTCCTAGTTCTTCGATCCTACCTCTCTGATCGCTACCGTAAACCGGGATGAATAGAAACAGTGGGGTGAATAGAAACGAAACTTCATTTTTTTATGTATAATTTATTTCCTACATAACTATGGGTAAATTGTGGCAACTATTATTTTTTTTTAAGTTGCTATACTTTAGGCTGAAAGGGAAATAATGGTTTGTTTGGTTAGCAGCACCGGTTCCTGTTTGTATGTCTTGTGGAATTTTACCACACGGGTTTTGTGGTTTTTTATCCACTTTGATTTTTCCAGGTAAGTCATAATACGTAGTGTTCTTCAAAGTAAATAGCTGTACAAAGCATAGTTTAATTATTCATATAAAAGATTAAGGCTAACTTTAAGCTTTAACTTTAAAAATATTATTTCAAAAATTATTCATATTTTTTATTTTAGGTTTTCAGAATTTGTGGGGTGAATAGAAACACATAATTTTTAGTATATGTGGTAGTGATCAGAATCAATGTTGGCTCCTCTGAAACTCTCACATCCATCAAACTACTGATGTAACTGCGGCTTTTTAACACATGGTTGATTTGGTTACAAGTGAATCCATCATTGAAGTACCAGGTCGCTGGATGGATTTTTTTGTCAGGGAACATAGTACTGCCGACCACAAGTCCCTTCAAAGCAGCAAAATTTATCATCCTCATATCATCATTTGTGTGGTCATGAATGCTATTTAGACCAATTGTGGGTAAGTATTCTATCTCCTTTCCTACCTGCGCATTATAATCTCGTAATAATAAATGAACATTCCCCTACAAAGGAAAAAGAAGAGGGGATGAAAGACGCATTTTAGGAGGCTTTGGACCAAACATATAAGGAACTACCTAGTTAATAAACAAGATATGATGCTAAAATTATCATGGGAGATATGAATGCTAAGATAAGGAAAGAGGAATGGTACCTACCAACAACAGGACTACATAGCAAACATGACACAAGTAATGATAAAGTATACAGAATTGTCCATTTGGCCATATCAAGAGATCATAGGATAATGAGCATCAGTTCTCCCATAAAGAAGACCACAAAGATACCTGGATCTCTCCAGATAGTCATACAAGAAACCAAATTGACCAAGTCATTATAGACTCCAGACATGCGTATTAATGATAGCCTCCTAAAATGCGTCTTTCATCCCCTCTTCTTTTTCCTTTATAGGGGCATGTTCATTTATTATTAAAAAACTGCCCCCTTTAATCTTATTACAAATTCTTTTGTTAATGCTCTTATAATACAACACTGTACTCTAAATTGCTAAGCCAGTGTCGTATTTGTTCTCCCTCTGTCCACTATTGATTATTATATAATTCTGTAAAGGGATAATTTCCTCTTATCAAATATTAGCTTTATATTTATCCAGTTCTGCTTCGAGGGATCTCCTTACTCCCGCCTGCATCAGGCTTCTAATGTTCCATATCCCTAAGATAGTTTTTTATTTGTTTCTGTGATGCCTGATCATTTGTTGTTTTTGTTTCTGTGTATCCCACAATAATAACTTTGAAAAAGTAAAATCCTTCAAATTTTTTTTTTTTTTAAATTGTTACAATTTTTTTTTTCAATTTTCTAAGCAATGGGGGGTTATATCCCCAATAACTCCCCCTCTTTACGCTTATGGACGAGGTTAAAAGCAAGCATAAGGGATACAGCAAAAGATGCTATAGAAACCAGAGGAAGAAAGAAGAGGGATGATTGGTTCGATGAAGAATGTAAGAGAGCATTAGAGGAAAGAAATAAGGCAAGAGCAAATATGCTCAATAGAAGGACAAGAAGCAGCACTCAAACATATGACCAAAAAATAAAACAGCCAAAGTACTACGCCGAAACATAAAGAGAGCCAAAGAACAAAGAAATAGAATGCATGGAAAACATAATATAACATTGCCAGGCAAAGGAAGGTCATAAGTTTTATAAGGGTATCAAAATGTTTAGACAGGGCTACAAAACTAAAATATAATTCTGCAGAGATTAAAATGGAAGACTCCTAAGTATCATAGAGGATATGTTGATAAGATGGGCAGAACACTTCCAGGGAATTGTAAATGGAAATAAAGGAAATTATAATGTAGCTGCAAAATTACAAACCACTAGGGATAGACAGAGTTAACGCAGAACTGCTGAAATATGGTGAGGAAACACTAGTAGATGCTTGGCATAGGGTTCTGGTGTAGGGTGGTGGCAGGCCCTGGCCCTCCAGGTCGGGGGACACCTACACTGACACTCACCCAGTACACTAATACAGCATACTACGCTGTATACTATTACAGTAACTTCCCAGAGCTACCTCCCTAGGTAGGGGGCAGAGTTTGTGCTAATAACCCCTCCCCTTAAAACTCTATCATTACGAAACCTGCAACAAGAAAAGCCGGACGGATTAATCGGAAACAACTCAATGCACGCCTAATGGACCTTACTATAGGACAATGGAATGTTTTATCTCTTCACGGACCTGGAGCTCTACATCAGCTGCTAACACAACTGAACCGCTATCATGTTGACCTAGCTGCAATCCAAGAAATGAGATGAACTGGTCAAGGAGCTTTCAACAAGAAAAGATATACTATTTTCTACAGCTGCTATTACAAGAAACACACATGGGGAACTGGATTTATTTTGAGCAAGAAGAAAAGCCAGTTAGTTGTTGGCTTTGAACCAATTAGTCCAAGAATCTGCTATCCTCAAATATATTTATAAAAAGTTTTATTATTTTTTATTAATAAAAGTTTTATACTGTTTAAGTATGGAGAATAAAAGGAAAATTTCACAATTATAGTATGATTAATGTCCATGCCCTGACTGAACCATCAGGCGATGATGAAAAAGATGCCTTTTATAGTAGTCTGAAGTAACGGCTTGATGATTCCTGCCCGAGAGCTGATGTTAAGATTATCGTGGGAGATTATAATGCACAGGTAGGAAAGGAGATAGAATACTTACCCACAATTGGTCTAAATAGCATTCATGACCACACAAATGATGATATGAGGATGATAAATTTTGCTGCTTTGAAGGGACTTGTGGTCGGCAGTACTATGTTCCCTGACAAAAAAATCCATCCAGCGACCTGGTACTTCAATGATGGATTAACTTGTAACCAAATCAACCATGTGTTAAAAAGCCGCAGTCACATCAGTAGTTTGATGGATGTGAGAGTTTCAGAGGAGCCAACATTGATTCTGATCACTACCACATACACTAAAAATTATGTGTTTCTATTCACCCCATAAATTCTGAAAACCTAAAATAAAAAATATAAATAATTTTTGAAATAATATTTTTAAAGTTAAAGCTTAAAGTAAGCCTTAATCTTTTATATGAATAATTAAACTATGCTTTGTACAGCTATTTACTTTGAAGAACAATACGTATTATGACTTACCTGGAAAAATCAAAGTGGATAAAGAAACACAAAAATCGTGTGGTAAAATTCAACAAGACATACAAACAGGAACCTGTGCTGCTAACCAAACAAACCATTATTTCACTTTCAGCCTTAAGTATAGCAACTTAAAAAAAAAAAAATAGTTGCCACAATTTACCCATAGTTATGTAGGAAATAAATTATGCATAAAAAAATGAAGTTTCGTTTCTATTCACCCCACTGTTTCTATTCATCCCGGTTTACGGTAGCGATCAGAGAGGTAGGATCGAAGAACTAGGAATAAAGATTGAGCTTGAACACCAAACCGACATGCCAACCCTGTCAAAAGCTTGTGCTACGTCCAGAAATGCGCCTGTGCATACTGTTAATACTATAATACCGTTCATAAGACTTCAATTTGATATAAGCTTGGCTTTTGCTATTACCATCAACAAGTCTCAAGGCCAGACAATGTCCATTTGTGGTTTGGACCTAGAACATCCATGTTTCTCCTCCCATGGACAATTATATGTTGCATGCTCATGTGTTAGTAAACCATCTAATCTATTTGTATTAGCAAAGGACAGACTAAAAAAAAATATTGTGCATCGATTAGCGCTCAATTAAATTGAAATAAATAGTTATAATTTAAAAATATATTATTAGCCATAATTAAAAATTAACCATGATATACCTCATTCATTAATCTAATGTTTATATTTTATCAGTTAGGAATTTTATATATTATTTATTTATTATATACTGTACTTAGATATAAGATGAATAAAATGTAAAATCAAAAATCAATTTAATTCATTTTTTCCATTCATTCCTTGTTTCTTTAAAATTCAAATGTTAACGTAATATATTTTTAAAACTATTATAACATTCACAGCAACGCGTGGCCGGGTCAGCTAGTATATATTTATTAGTAATTAATTTTTAAACTATTAATTACAAACTATTGTTAAATAAAAAAAAATCTTTAGCACAACCCATGAACTAGTCTGGGGTTCAGTATATGGTAGAGATTGTACTGTTTCATGGACAATGGTTCTGCTAGGAGGTGACTTGTCCTAGGTCATGCTCAACTGCCAGATTTTCCCCCTTATTTTAGATACCCTATTTTTATATTTTATAGAGGCCTTAGGAGGATCCTAGAGGTCCTAGGCTGCAAACAGACTAAATCCTGCCCAATTTGAACGAGGATTTCCGGCATGGCAGCTCAGTGCTCTACTACTGAGCCACTCCGCTCCCTATATATATATATGTATATATATATATATATATATATATATATATATATATATATATATATATATATATATATATATATACTCTCATACACACACAAACATGGATACATATATAGGTAGATCAGATAATGGATTGAATATAGTTAACCTATAAGTCACTTTTAAGTTTAAGACTTTTAGGATAAATTGTAAACTTCATATGATTTATGATTATGTAGTTCTACAAAAAATTTAAGTGAGGGGGCACAAATAGCTAATTTATGATTATAGATTTGGTAGTATTAAAAAACTGGCTGCTGTTGTAAAATGTTTCATGGTTTGATTTTTGATCATTTTTACAATTTCGGGTGAATTATTCATTTTTTAATGATATGATCAGAAAAATGATATACTTTTTTTTTTAATGTGGTCTAATGCAATTCATTCTAATTTATCAATATTTAATGATGATTCTTTTAATGACATATGTTTAGGATATTTACTATAAAACTGAAGTTCAATACAAGAGTCTTCCTGACTTGAGCACATCATCTCATGAAAGCTTTGGAAGTACTTTACAGCACATATCTTGGTAAGGTTGGTAAATTCTAAAGTTGAAAGTAATAAATTGTAACAATGTGTGTTTATAACTATATTTTTTGTAGCTCTGGAGAAGATCATTCTTCAAAAGCTGATACTTCTTTTGTAGTAAGTGTTTTAGTATGCAATAGAGTTTGCAATGACTTTAATTTTTTCTTACTTATGCTATTTCCATTTTTTAATTTATGAATGTTTTTTAAGGACACTGATTGCTCAAGCAGTGAAAAAAGTTATGGCAAGCCACCTTCTCTTTCTAAATCTTTCACAAGTATGGGAGGGAGCGTTGGGAAGGTTGAATCTAAGTATGTTTTCTTCTACATTTTGTTGTACATAGTCAATTCTATTCTGAAGTGCTGTGATATTGATCAAATTCGCTAGGTATAATAGAACAACTTCGTGTTATCATAACTAATCACTAGCTTCTTTGAGACCAACTGCTAAAGTTAGTATCATTGATTAGTTCCGAACTCTTTTATAATTAGTTCCGAACTCTTTTATAATTAGTTCCGAACTCCAGAAGGAGTTCATTTACCTCACTTTTGTTAATCTACTTACTTTATAAATGCTATTTACAACGAACCAAGTAATGAATTGATTGAAATAATTTAAATAAAATTTTAAGTTCGGGCATGAATATTATTGCAAATTATAAAATGTGAAAGAACTATAATTATAATATAATGATGGATTGAATTGGTCGGGGGTGCAGTCTTAGATAACACAAAATAAGTGAAATATTTTTTAATTGTGCCAACGATTCAGCCTATGATGTAGGCCATCTTCAGGGCTAAGAAAGAAACAGAAAATGGTTATATACATTAGTAAGATATTAATCGTAAAAAGTAAGTTTAAATAATGCAAATATACATTGGGAGAACTATTGTTCGAGCTTACCCCTGCCAATGATCTGAATAAATGTATTCACCATTATAAATACCAAGGAAAAAAGGGAAAAATCATTTATTATAAAAATAATAATGACTACATAATAAAGAAAAATAAGATTGGCATAAAAGAAATATATAGAAAAAAGATGGTAGAGAATAAAGAGTTTGGGGAATCAAGTGCACAGAAATTGTTGGCATCTCACCATTCCCTATACTTCCATTGAACCAAGAATACTGACTATATTCACCCATCAGTAGTGTTCTGGGTGTGTTATCCTGGAAACTCATCACCTCCATACTGCCACATCTTTCCCCTTCAGTCTCAGGCCCATATCTGCTATAAGATCCATCTCTATTTATTTCATTTCATGAGTATATTTCAATCCATGAGAGTTCATGCAGCGTTGTTAATGTAATATTTTGGCTCAAGCCAAATGTCACTGAGCCAGCATATATTATTTTCATACAATATTAATTCTTAGTGTCTTGGAAATAAACAAAACTCTCAATCTCCAAGAAGATTATCATAATGCTGAGTTTATTTATACAAAAGAATCATAAATAGAAATTTTATTATATAAACAATTTAACAAGACAATGTTATGTATTAGCCTAGAGATTCATTGAACTTCAAAACATCTGTTATATCAAAAACTAATTATATATGAACAAAAACTTTCTTCTAAATAAGGCAAAAATACCTTAGGTAGCATTTTTCACATACAAGAAGTAGTAAATCATTCTCTTAGTATAAGGCTCATTTTATTTTATTATAAATTGGACTTATAATGACTAATTTTTTTCATTTGTTTTGTTTTTAGGATGTGGAAAAAACCTATTTCAAAAGTTGAACTAATTAGGTCAAAATCTGATCCAGGCGAAACACATAAAGAGCATGAATTACCGCATAAACTCGATGATTTCTTTCAGTTTTTGGGATTATCTGGTCAAAGTTTTAGGTATGTTAAAATAATTCATACTGTGTATCTCAGTTTTTTGTAAGCCTTTATAATCTTAAAATTGAGTTTTAGAAACCTGACTGCAGCTAGTTCAAATGGATCAAATCCAGTTTATTTTCCATCAGGAAGTTCTGCGGACTCTAATCCCAAAGGAAGGGGTTCTGAAGGGGAACAAGAACCTGGTCAGGTTATTTCTATATCCTGTATGTATATGTATATATATATATCACCTGGAAGGTGATTAAATGATTTTTTAATTTTTAATCTTTTTTCTTCTTTTTAGACACAGATATGGGCCTTTCAATAGTGGAAAGGAATGCAAGAGTGATCAAGTGGCTTGTGGCTTGTGCTAAGTCATAGCTAAGGAGTGTAGTGGTCTTTCTATCTGATTAGATTAATATGTAATGAAAAAATGTAATTTAATTTCTATTTGATTTATTTCATTAAAATAAGATGTGTTAAATTATTTTTAATATTTTATTGAGTTTAAATAAATCAAACAAAACAAAATTAATTAATTTATATATACATATACATTTTGTTTTAAACAGTTTTTTCACTGTTTAAACCTTTCAATATTTTGTCCATCATGGATAACCCCATCAAACTTTAGGAATCCTCTTTTAATACTGAAATTAGATCTATTTCTTATTTATTTTTATTAATGACTATATCAAGAGTAAGTTGACACAATAGCAAAACCCTAACCCAACCCTTCTCTCTCGCCAACCATCCTTCACTTGCTCCTTCTTGCCTCAATTTCTATATGTGCACATCCTTAAGCCTACCATCCCATTCCCTACCTTAAAATAAATCGTGAAAATACGTAATTGTTTAGATATCATTTTGACTTATACATTTTTTTTTTTTTTTTTATGATTACCTAGATAACCGCTGCTATCTATTTTATCGCTCTTCCCTAGAATTAGATTTTGTTCATTTTTATTGAATCATTTTCATCCTTCAAAAGTGACTATTTTGGTAGAATATATTTTGATTTCTTTTTTTAAATACATTTTAATATGATAGTGTCAGTAATAAATCACCAACCACTAGGTTGTATGATGAAGCTGACACTACATATAATAAATGCATGATAAGTTTATGGATTGGAAGTTGGCTAATCCATTTTTACTATGATAGTTGTCTCTTAAAATTTCAATTATTTTCACATTAAAGTAAACTATTCTAATTTAGTATATGTGAGATTTATAAATAAGGATGTTTGATTTGTATGACGTTTAAAGCAGGTTTCCATATATTTAATTACAGATATAATAGCAGTAATGTATATGTTTCACAATTACACTGCAGTACTGAACCTAATAATCAGTTTTTAAAACATAATCATTAGCCTAAGTCTCTGTATAACTATTATGCTACTGAAAAATCATGACAATCTTTTACCAAAATCATTACAGATCAAACATTTTTAATTGTTACAATACTTAATGCATTTTACAATATGTTGGTAACCTTAAGGACTGTTTGCAGTTTAATTTTTCTATATACCGATATTTTTAATCTACTTTTTATAAACATATTACATATTGGCATTATTATAATAGTATTGTCTTACTTACAATCATAAGATGTGTTTATTAAAGTTTGTTATCTTACATGTAAAAATAGTTGGTTAATCATTAATGATTTTATAATTTTTTGCTGTTATTTAAACCATTGTTCAACTTATAAAAATAAAAACTCACTCTATCCTTGAGCTAGATGTTCGATATTCCCATTTAAAAATTACACTTAGAACCTGGAATATTGCAGGTCTTCTTCAGGGGTAAATATGCAGAATAGAGACAATTGAAAATGACTAAATTATGGTAAATATTAAAATTAAAATGTGTAAGCATCAACAGTAGTAATAACAAAGTGATAGGAGGGTAGTACAAAAAGTAATAAAGAATAAAATAAGTAATACGAAGTAATAACAAATAAAGTGTTGAAAATTAAAGAATAAGGTAATAAAGATACAAATTAAAATTACAATTGGTAAATATTAAAATTAAAATGCATAAGTATCAAGGTATCTGAGTGGTGGAAAATAATTTAAACTTATGTATTTTAATTTACCCATTGTAATTTAATTTTTATCTTTATTACCCTATTCTTTAATTTTTAACACTTTATTTTTTATTACTTCGTATTACTTATTTTATTCTGTATTACTTTTTGTACTACCCTCCTATCACTTTATTACGTTATTAATACTCTTGATGTTTATACAGTTTAACTTTAATATTTACCATAATTTAGTTATTTTCAATTGCCTGTATTTTGGATATTTAGCCCCGAAGAAGACCTGCAATGTGATTTAAAACGTTGGATCTTTAATAAAAATGTCTCCCTATTTAAGGAAAATTTATTGGCCTCCACCCGGACGATTTTCTAACATATATATGTAATCAAGGTCAGCTATTATCATTCATGTAAGTTCTAATTCGGAAATATTTTGAATCAATCTGCCAATTTCTAATTTCTACTTCTGATTGGCAAAATGTTTATTAAGATTCAAATAAGATACTACAAAAATGTTTAGTATTATGGCTTTTACAGAAACATACTGGTTACAATTTTTACAAAAGTTACTTTATTATTTATTTTACTCTCTACGTAAAACTACGCTACTCTCTCCAAGTTTCTCAAACCTGAGAAAAAGAATTGGTTTTATCTGAAGAAAACACTTATGTTTTTTATTCTTATATTATTGAGATTTAAATAGAATCATGATATCTGAAAAATTGAAAATTTTAGGGGTTTTTTGTGTGTTTTCATTAATAATTCCTAAACTGTGAACTCTTATGAAAAAATATTGACAATAATAAATTAGGGTATTCAATTTTGGTTATAATGGCTTCTATGGAATAATTTAGTAATGAGCTGTGGTTGAAAACGATGAACAAATATGACAATTTGGTAAAAGTTCGTTTTAGCGTCCCCTCGCTAGGTGGCAACCATATATATCAATCGAAAGAGCTTTCGATTTGTAGTCGAATGATATAACTCACAGCGTCCGCAAAGGTCAAATAAAAAAGTTTCTTAAAAACGTTCGAAACGCTAGATACCGTATGTAACCACCAAAAAACCTTACCAAACCATTGAAAAAACACCAAAAAAGCCACCTAACTATCCCTAACCTAACCACCAAAAAAAACCCTAACCTAACCACCACCCTTAACCCTCTAACCACCAAAAAAGACCTTACGTAATCTAACCTAACCTAACGAAACCATTAAAAAAACACCTAACAACAAAAAAGAACCTAACGTAATCTAACCTAACCTAACCAAATCACCTAACAAAGAATTTTTATAAAAAAATCTCAGGAAAGATGAGAATTATTAAGGGGAGTAGATCATCGTGACGAAGATTCAAAAAATGCTGGTAAAAAACATGATAATGAAAGGAATGGCATTGACATTAGGAGAGGAATCCAGAGTTGCTCCAAACCAGGATTAGAGCTATTAGTGTTCGGCCTGGACCTCTTTGGAATGAAACCTACCCGAGGCGTTATGAAGATTAAGGTAGAGCATTGTTGTTCTTGTCTGTAAATTGTCACACGTGTTTCTTGCTAATACCACGTTGGTACTTATGTAGTAACGTCACCTCACCAGTAGCTTCGTAAAGAGCAATCTTGTTCGGATGCGCAAGCAGTTATATTTTGTAACAGTTGATTTGTTCTGGATTTGTTGTTGTTTGCTGATTTGTTCTAGATATCTTTTTCGGTTGTCTCTACAGATCTTGTAGATCTTCGGCCGCCTTTACGAGCCCTCTCCACCTCTGTCTATCCTGGGCCGCTGATTTCCAGTCCGCTACATGTAGCTCCGCAGCATCATTGTTGACCTTGTCCATCCATCTGGTCTTTGGCCTCCCACGTGGTCTGTTGCCTACTATTGTGGCTTTCATAGTTGTTTAGAGGCGTCCTGACGGGTAACTTCAAGCTACATGCCCCGCCTATTTTAACCTTCTTGCTTCCATATCTTGAGATATCGCCTGATCAGTTTCCGTGTGCAATTGCTTATTGGTCCTTCTCCAAGAGTTTAGACTCTCATCCCATACCGCTCCGGTTATCGTGCGAAGTATTTTTCTTTCACATCTCTCGATTCTGCTTTCCAGGGTGCCGGTGAGAGCCCACGTTTCATAGCCGTATATCAGAATCAGCTTTATTGTATATAGCATTATACACCCTTAATTTTAAATTTATTGAGATGCTTCGGGATTTCAATACTCTCGAAAGAGCGAGGAATGCTCTGTTTGCGCTTGTTATACGCTGGTCTATCTCAGGTCGTTGATGTTATTGTGGAGCCGAGGTATTTGAAGTTATCTACTTTCGGGAATGATTTGCGATCCACGCAGATACTCTTTCTGGGGCGGACTTTACGGCTTACTATCGTGTATTTTGTTTTTTCTTCATTAATCTGTAATGATGGTCTGCCTAATAATAATAATAATAATGGTCTGCCTCTTTCATCAGCGCCTTAGCGAGTCTCTCGATATCCCTTTCATTACTTCTGAGGACTGCTATATCATCGGCGTATGCAAGAATTTTATGTTCCAATCCGACGTGCACCCCACCATTCTCTCTTGATGTTTCTCTTATCACCTTTTCAACCTCTGGTATCTTCTCTTTCTCCCATATCTTCTGGATCAGTTCTAATAGTTTAGCTGTTACCTTTTCTCCCCCATCTTTGAACAACTCTGATGGTAGTTTGTCCAACCCAGGGCCCTTTCTTCTTTTAAGCTTGCCGATTGCTATTTCTACGTCCAGAATGTCAGGTTTTTCAGTGGATCAAGAACCTCTTCTTGGTCCATGTCCTCTTCGTTCGTGTGTTCTCCTTGGTTTAGAAGTTTCAGGAAATGTTCTTTCCAGATGTTTAATATTTCTACTCTGGATGCCGTCGGTTTTCCATTTTTCCCTCGCATTTGAGTACTTCTCGCTCTAAATCCAGTCCTTTCCTTCCTAATATCTGCGTATAGTTCGCTTATATTTACAGCCTGCCAGTTATCCTCAATGTTTTTAGTCTTTCCTTGAAGAATTCTCTTTTTGCTTTTCTTATCATTTTATTTGTATGAGTATTTTTCATGTGTAGCTGGATCAGCTTTGACTGCATATAGGACCTTCCATTTTCTTCCATCTTCGACTGCTTTTTCGTATTCCTCCACCATATTTCGTATACCTGGACCATATATTGGGTTTCCGTTTTTCCTGAATCCCTATTATTTCCTTTGCTGTTTCTTTTAGCTATGATTCTATTGTCTCCCAATGTAGATCAATTGTGAGATTCTCTAAGTCCAAGGGTTAAAATTTAATTTTCAGCTCGATTTGGAATTTATCTTTTAGCATAGGATTTTTCAGGTTTTGGGCTTCGAACTTCCTCCTTTCCATTTGGTCCCCTATTTTATGGAATTGTTTCAGTCTCTGACATATTTTGATCCTTATCAGAGAATAGTCCGAATCACAGTTTGCTCCACGATAGCTTCTTACGTCTTGGATAGAGCTCCGATGTCTCTTATCTATCAGCACGTGGTCAATTTGGTTTTTAGCCCCTTTCGGGCAGCCGTGTATATTTGTGGATGTCCTTGTGTGCGGGAACATCGTGCAACTAGCCACTAAGCCCTTGCTTGCTGCCAGACTAATACATCGCACTCCATTTTCATTACTTGTTTCGTGGAGACTTTGGCTGCCGATAACGGGCCTAAAATGTGATTCACGACCTATTTTAGCGTTGAAGTCTCCTATGACTAATATTATGTCATACTTTTGTGCCTAGTCCACTGCTTTTTCAAGATCATCGTTCTTCACCTCATCATCCTTGTCTTCCGTTGGAGCATATATGTTGAGGTTAGGTTAAGGTTTTGATGTTTATAGACGCACATCTATGGTCATCGGCGTCTTTCTTCTTTTGGTGCAATATTTATTTCATTATTATTCTTTATTATTCTTTTGGTTTAACATTTATTTCCATTTCACATGTAATTATTATATATTACTGAACATATTATTTTGTTTAAGAAAAGTTGGCACTTTATTTATATTTGTGGTGTTATCACCCAGGGTAGTCGGGGTTTTTCTATCAATCCCCAAGCCATGAAAAGATGTTTCATACAGGGGGCAGTCTTCCAAGATATGGGTGATAGTTAATTGCACTCTGTAACTTCCGCACTTAGGTGGTACTTCTCTGTCAATCAAATATCCGTGCGTCAGACGCGTGTGGCCTTTTCTTAGTCTAGTGATGGCTACTTCTTCTCTTTTGTTGCTGCGGCAAGAACTTTTCCATGGTTTTATTTCTGCTTTAATGCTTTTCTATTTATTATTTTCCTCAGTTGCCTCCCACAGCTGTATCCACGTCATAAGTGCTTGGCGTTTTAGATGTTGCGAAATGTCTGACATGGTAAAAATATTTGTTATGGCCAGTGATGATGCTGCTTTCTTGGCTGCTCGGTCTGCCGCTTCATTGCCTTTGATTCCCAAGTGTGATGGTATCCAGACAAATACTAACTCCTTTTCCATGCTTTTGATCATCGTTGAATAAGTTTGGGCTTTTTTAATTACAATGTCTTTCGTATATATATTAGCGCGAGAGCCGTTATTGCAGATAGAGAGTCCGTGAAAATAACGAAATTCCTTTCTCGGCGTTGCATAATATGATATAGGGCTGCTTTGATTGCGTATCATTCTGCGGTGAAATTACTGGTTGTGTGAAGCAGCCTGTATTTAATTGTGTTAGAACCGAAAATTATAGAACATGCAACGTTATGATTTGATTTGGACCCATCTGTATAAATAGGCTGGCTATTTCTGTTTCTTAAATTTTAAAAGATATGTGTATTCTGATGTGATATTCTTCTTGTGTTTTTCGAGCGTTAAATCTATCGGTTTTCTGTATATTTTCTTGTATTTATATAAAAAATATGTTTCCATGCTGGATTATTATCATTGAACTTTAATCTTCCAATCCGGATGCAAGTTAGTGTCTTCTGACAGCTAGCGGAGCTAGACCGACTTCTAGTCATAGACTGTTTGCAGGTTTTTTATAATTATTGATCAATTTTTTGATGTTTAAATATTTTTATTTTTTAAAGAGAAAAGATAGGCCCTCGGCCGGGATAGGCGGCCTTGGTGGTTGAAATGGTAGAGCGCTGTCACGGAAAGACAAAGGTTCCGGGTTCGAATCCCGGCCGAGGGCCTATTTTATCTCGTTAAAAAATAAAAAAATTTAAACATAAAAAAATTTACCAATAATTATAAAAAACTATAAATAGTAATATGACGTAAGTCAATAAGATCCTAAAATTAAATTAATGTTCAAAGAACTTCGTTCTAGTGTATTTATCGCAAAAATTACGAGAACACGAGAACATGGGATCGGATAAGAGAAAAGATAGGCCCTCGACCGGGATAGGCGGCCTTGGTGGCTCAAATGGTAGAGCGCTGTCACGGAAAGACAAAGGTTCCGGGTTCGAATCCCGGCCAAGGGCCTATCTTTTCTCTTTAAAAAATAAAAATATTTAAACATCATAAAATTGATCAATAATTATAAATAGTAATATGACGTAAGTCAATAAGATCCTAAAATAAAATTAATGTTCAAAGAACTTCGTTCTAGTCTATTCATCGCAAAAATTGCGAGAACACGAGGACATGGGATCGGATAAGGGAAAAGATTTGTCCTCTGCCGGCAGGCGGCCTTGGTGGCTCAAATGGTAGAGCACTGTCACGGAAAGACAAAGGTTCCTGGTTCGAATCCCGGCCGAGAGCCTATCTTTTCTCTTTAAAAAATAAAAAAACTGTTTACAGGGCTAGTTCTGAATGCACCTGTTGAAAGACGGATTCCCGCTTGGAGGACTGGGTCTAATGTAGAAAGCTGTTTGAGATTTGCTGATGAGTAGACAAAACTGCCATAATCGAATTTAGATCTTATTAAAGTAGTGTAAACGTTTAACATCCTGGATCTGTCTATTCCCCAAGTGCTTCCAGCCAGGACTTTCATTATGTTTAATCTTTTTACACACTGTTCTTTCAGCCATCTAATGTGTTCTTTCCAGTCAAGTTTGTTGTTAATAATTGAGCCAAGAAATGTAACTTTTTCTTCAAAATTGAGTTTTATGCCTCTGTATGTTAAATCTGGAGGAGAAGTTGGTATCCTGCGTTTTGAAAAAAGGAGACATTTTGTTTTTTCGGTTGAATATTTCAATCCAGATTGAGCGGACCACGTTTCCAATTTCGAAAGACAATTTTGTATCGTTGTTTTCATTCTATTTTGGTTTCTGAAAGGTAGTAAGAGAGCTATATCGTCGACAAAAAGAAATGTCTTAATAGACTTGGGTATTATGTTGGTTACTTTATTAATTTCAATAGCAAAAAGGGCGCAGCTCAAGACACTTTCCTGTGGTATTCCATTTGTCATTAATTTTACTGATAACAGATGGTTACCCACCCTAACTTGAAATGTACGTTCCCTCAAGAAGTTTTTTATCAGCACGAGAAACTCCATTCCTTTAGCTGATGCAGTACTAGTGATGGGTTGAAGTTGTCGTAGGCTTTTTCTATGTCAAAAAAAATACCTACGCATTCTTTTTTCTCAGCGAAGCAGTCCAGTACTTCATGCTCTAAAGTAACCAGATGATCTAACGTAGAACGACCAGCTCTGAATCCACTCTGTGCTTCAGATATTAGGTTGTTTTCTTCTAATATCCAGGTTACCCGTTTAAGCACCATTTTTTCCAAAAGCTTATACAAACAGCTGGTGGGTGAGATAGGTCGGTAACTAGAAGGTTGTAACTTATTTTTTTCCGGCTTTAGAATTGGGATTATAATAACTCTCTTCCAGATGCTTGGAAAGTCTCCAGTACACCAAACATAAGTAAAGGGCAAGAAGCGCGTTTAAGGCCTGGCTTGGTAAATTCTTTAACACATCATTGTGGATCTCGTCTGCGCCCGGTGTGAAGATTTCGGCTCCTTTATGCAGTTTAATAGTTTAGCTTTGGTGAAAGGGATTTTGTATGCATGCTCAGATTTATTTTCGATGGTATCTAATTTAGTGTTTTCTAGCGGCGAAGGTGTTTGAAGGGAGTAGAAGTTTGAATAATATGTTGCGAAATGCTCAGCCAACAATTCTTGATTTTGTTCTACGTGGTCATCTATTAAAAGTGATGGCTACCTTAAACTACCGTCATTATAATGCCCTGTGATACTCTGAATTTTTTTTCAAAACAATCTTGGTGAAGTATCAGTTGAGATAGAGTTTAGGAATTGTACCTAGGACTCTTTATTTTTGTTTTTTATTGTCCTGCGAGATATCGATTGGAATTTTTTATACTCTATTAGATTGCTTAGAGTAGGTTCTTTTTGAAACACTTTAAGTGTTCTTCTTCTTTTCTTAATAGTTTTTTTTTCAGGCACTGTCGTACCAGGGAATATTTTTATTTTTGGAATTAATATTAATTGAGCTCTTTGGGATAGAAACATTTGATGATGCCAAAATTGCTGATGTAATATGATAGTTCATTTCAGTACTATTATTTGCTGATGATAAATCGGAAACATTAATGTTTATATTATTTTGAAATCTTGTCCAGTCAGTTTTCTCTGTGATCCAACTTGGGTGATTTGTTGTTTAGGTATTACCATAAGGGAAACTGATCACTATGGGAAAATGATCCCTAGAGTATTGGTTTGTTTGTTTGTTCATTTAACGTCACTTTATGCTGCTATGGCTAATCGGACGATGCTACAGTGGGAGCTCTAAATTTTGCCTATCCAGGTTTAATTAGGATAGGGATTTTTAACGAGTACCTGACATCGTACAGGCTCGGGACCCCCGTTTAATGTCCCTTCCGAAGGACGGTGTTCTAGAGTATTGGTCTTGGCAGACCTTCCATCTTAGATGGGTGAATATGCTGGACGAACACCAGGTTAGGTCGATGGTGGAGAAGGTATTGTACGCTGGGCTTAAGTATGTGGGCTGTCCTGTATTTAGAATAATGGAGTCAGTTGAGTCAATGATTCGTCTAATAATATTTCCACGTGAAGAGCAGTATAAGGATCCCCAGGAGGTGTGGTGACCGTTGACAACACTCATACATAAATAGGGAGAGCGGAGGACGTTTAAACTATTAAGCAAATCTCTCTCATTTAAGGTTCCAGGTGGGATGTAAATATTGCAGAGAAAAATAGGAAATTTAATAAAAACTTTTACAACTATTGCTTGCAGAGAAGAATTTACTATCACTAACTCCGAAACTAGTTTTTTATTTACAGCGATTAGAACACCACCACAAGCCCTATTATTATTTTGTAAATATTATAACCCTTTATATTAAATTTTTTACTTAAGCTTAGTTTCTTGAATACAAATGGCTATTGGTTGATATCTATCGATTATTAGTTTTAGTTCCTCTTGATTTCTAATTAAATCATTACAATTCCATTGTATGATATTATTTGAAAAGGTCAAGAGTGGGGGGAGGAGGGGGGGTTTGTAGGACTTAGGGGGGTCGAATTTGATTGGTTTTCATTAGATTTTTTTAGTTAATTTTGTCATTATTTAAGTTTTCTCCAAAATTGTTCACTGTGTTTGTCTGGGCACTAATACCTTTTTTTCTGTATTTTTTGAGTTTTGTTTAATTATTTCGGCAAATGATTCATTAAATAGTGTTGGATTTTGCTCCTTATATATTTTCTTAGCCTCATTAAGGGGGATTTTATTAGTAATCTAAATGGTTTTAATTTCTTTATTGATTTTAAAAATTAGGCATGAATGATCAAGAACATTGTGTGGGCCCCCACAGTTCGCACATTTTACCGTTAGATTGTATCTACTGTTGTTTTCATGTTTAGCCTCACCGCATTGTTTACATCTGGCTTGCTGTTTACAAAGATGGGTTGGATGGGCAAATCCTAGACAGTTGAAACAACGCGTGGGATTTGGTATGTATTGTTGGACTTTGACCGTGTAGTAACCTATTTTTATTGACTCCGGAATTTTCGGGGTTGGGAATGTTATAATAGAAGTGTTCGTAAGAATTTCGCCGATTATTTCTGTTGATTTTAATACGAACTAAATCTTTTATCACATGCGATAATTCTTCTTTAATTTCTTCAATCTCCAAAAGTTGACGATCGTAGCATCGGATAACCACCTTACTATAGTTCAGACTACTATGGATGGAAACCTTGAAGGAAACTGGCCAGCATAATTTTCGCATTTCAATAATTTTTCTGATTGTTTTCCGCCATTAGTTTCTATCAACAGTGTTCCATCTCTCAATTTTTTTTTACATTAATAAATAAGAAAAACTAATTTGTTCAAGATCAGGAATGTGAATTACCCATACCGATTACGTACAGTCCACCAGAAAGAGCTTCGTGTACCTCAAATAGTGTCTAACTCAAGCGCTCAGCAGTACCACTTAATTTTTCTTCTTTTATTATATTTTTTGTAACTTGTATAACAATAGCAACGAATATTGTATATTAGCTATAAATTATTTGATTGTAAGAGTTTAAAAAAAATATATAAAGTTTTTGTGAGATTTAAGCATGAAAGGGCTCAAACTATGGATATTATTTTTTCGTTTTATTTTAAGAAAGAATGTTTTAATTGTTTTACTTAAACCAAGTGTAACACTTTTATGTCCTATCTAATTATTTTATATTTAATTTTTTACCAATGTAAACGAATAGCTACGACCGGACATGGTGAACTCCGCGATTATCCGTTCCAACTCATTCTCGTCTATCGCTGTGGGAGTACGGACTAATATAGTTGGCAATCGCAACGGTCTTCAGGAAGAAGTTCGGCGGAACTGAGGAGCTAGAACGCCAAGGACCAAGTGTCGAGAAGGCCGGGGAACTGAAAGTTCGCTTTCCCGACACTTGGTCCATGGCGTTCTAGCTCCTCAGTTCCGCTGAACTTCTTCCTGAAGACCGTTGCAATCCATCGAGACGTCCTCAGATCTTCGGCGACGCAATGGGCCAGAGAATAGTCCACTGGTAACAAGAAGATATCCCTGTAGATTGTTTGAGTCTACGGGAACCTGGTACCTTAGTATGTGCAACTGAGTTATTATTTGTCTCCAGTTTGCTTAGGTACCTGACCTGCTGGTCATTTGTCGGGCCATGGTCTCCTTTGTACGGGGCCAGTCTATTAAAATGGACTACCTTGGGTTTTCCTTTGGGCTGCTTTCTAATCCTATAGATGACGTCGTTTATCCTCTTGATAATCTTAAACGGGGCGTCCCAGGAATTCTGCAGTTTAGGTGAGTAGCCTCGCCTTCTTCGAGGATCATGTAGCCAGACCAAGTCTCCAGGTTGGAAGTCACCTTTCTCCGCCCTGATGTCGTAACGCTTCTTCTTTCTGTAATTTGCTCCCTGGATGTTTATGCGAACCTTCTCGTGGATATTATCCATTCGCTTCCGTAGATCCGTGACGTACTCTTCTCCGGCAACTTCCTCGTCAGGCTTGAAGCCAAATTTCAGATCACAAGGCAAACGAAGTTCTCTGCCGAACATCACATTTGCGGGGGGTCTACCCCGTTGTTTCATTGACTGAACTGCGGTAGGCTAGCAGGAACAGGTGAAGATACTGGTCCCAGTCTCGCTGATGGTCGGAAACCACCTTAGACAAATATCGACCCATTGTCCTATTGATGCGCTCCACCATGCCATCGGATAGAGGGTGAAGAGGTGTCGTCCTGGTCTTCCATATTCCCAGTGCTTCGCACATCCCGGAGAAGACAGCAGACTCAAAGTTTCGTCCCTGGTCAGCGTGAAGTTCCATGGGTACTCTAAACCTACTGACGAGCTGCTTCACAAGTACGTCTGTAACCGTGATTGCCTCCTGATTCGGAATGGCATAAGCTTCCACACACTTGGAAAAATAGATCATGGCCACGAGAATATACCGGTTACCTTCATCCGTCACAGGGAAAGGGCCAGCGATGTCGATCGCTATTCTCTCAAACGGTACTGCCACGTTGTACTTCTGATGAAACGAACAAAGCAGTTGATCAATGGTTTTAGTTTTGCATTGAGATATCTAGTGACTTCTCCATATACTGTACAGCAATAGCCCAAATGAAGGAATATTAAGGAAGTAACTAAAAGTCTATGTGTTTCAAATGTGAATAGTTGGCAAAGCTAATTCATACGTTTTAAGATGAACAATTTACGACAGGAGATTTCAGAAATGTGTTTTTTCCAAGAGAGGGTTTTGCCAAAAATAATTCAGTGATTTTGTATGGTTGGGTAGAGTTTGATATAATTGTTATTTAGAAAGAGGATAGGGTTATGGGGAGTAGTTCGATGGGATACCACAGGACAGAGGAAAAATTATGGAAAGAGGTTGACCTGAGACCAGCACATGTTGAGAGAGGAAAGACTTAAACTACCCTAGAGCACTGTTGGATAGAGGTGAATTACGCAGCTTGGTCAGGAGGGTATTGTGGTCTACTGTGTCGAAAGCTTTGGAAAGATCTAAAAGGATCAGAATCGTTAATTTTTGTTGTTCAATGGCGGTATGGAGATCACGGGTTATTTTGAGAAGAGCTGATTGAGTTGAGTAACCTGGTCGAAAGCCGGATTGGAGATGGCTACTGAGGGAACGTTCTTCTAAAAAGTTTGAAATTTGAACTATTTACTTGATGTATTCTGTATACAGTTGTAAATTTCAATAAATATATTTATACAAAAAAAAAAAAAAAAGATCTTGAACTAGGCGTCCTAATGTTTTTGAGAAGTTTGAGAGGAGGGCGGAAGTCATTTGGAGAGGAGGGATTTTCAATTTTATTTAACGGGTGAATTTACGCGGTGTTTGAGCCCTCGTGAGGCAGTAGGACCTCTCGATAAGAGCCCCGAAATAAGTATGGGAAAATAACACTGATTCAAAACACCAGATCGCATGTCATATCTTAAGCCCAGGTAGTTTATTTGTCTTATAAAGAGTATTTTTATTTTAATCATGGACAAAACAAGTATTTTGTAAAAGAAAAGAACATTTTTCCTTTTATTTAAATTTTACCTTTTTTTTGTAATAAATATTTATTTTTCATATTGTTATTATTTGTTTATTATTATGTTTTTATCATTGTTTAAATCAGATAGAATAAGTTAATTTTATTTATAAATGCCGACGGTGGATTCGATCGGCTATTGTTTATTTCGTCGATGTAACCCAGACAGTGTTGGCCCGAGAGAGTGCATATTATAAACAATAGTGCAGTTGTTTTGCTGGACTTGAACTAGACTAATTCGCTGCCCCACTGCAGTTGGGAATTAGTTCAAGTACAGAACAGCACAGTATTGGTCTGACGGTCAAAGTCTTGCCGTCGGTTCTGCCACAGCGAATCGACCTGACCATTTCTATTGCCATTCTCGCTCGCCCTGTTGGAGTGAGAAATTTTATTGGACATTATTTCTCGCCCTGCGGAGAAAATTACTTGGAGGCTTTTCCCGCCCTGCAGAGAATTCCTTTGGCGAATCGACATCTTCGATCGCCCCGCCATCGGAATCTACAAGTCAGATAAGGAAGATTTTGTTTTATATTATTCCATTTGGCCAAATTAAAGTTAAAGTTTATATGATCAATGTCGGCAGCGGATGAGGTACTGGTGACGAAGTGGTTATTGAGTTCGTCTGGGGTAACTGGAAGTGAACTCAGGTTATCGGATACTGTTGGTGATATTTGTCGGAATATTAATCATTTGGATTAGAAATCGGTTACAATGGAAAGGATGAAATGGATGTCTAAGAAAATGTCTTGTGCAAATGGGCATAATATAAAACTTCAAGTGGGGACAGAAATTAAATGAAAATGCCATGCTAAAGGATGCAACAAGAGCCTGGGTGTTCGAGTGAATACTTAGTTAAGAAAAAGTACTTTACCTTTGGAGACTATAGTGTATTTCTTGGCAAAGTTCATGTGGAGAACAAAGTTAGAGGGACGACACCCTTTTGATGTTATATTGGAAGATATTGTTTTTTTTAATGAATATTGTTTATAATAAATGTTTTATTTTATCTTCTTATTTATTTAATTTCCTAAAAATCTGTTCTATAATAATGAAAGGCAATGCCTATTTGAAATTCATTGTAGGTACCATAAACTGACATGGTCGAAATAGTTGAGGTAAGTGACACCTGAGCGGTCATGTCAACGGACGGCAAAACAGAATAGTACCAAAATAACTTCTGTACTTAAATGATAATACAAATATAAAAAAGTATAAATACAAAAATTAGATGTAAAAAATAAAGGTTAAGTGTTGAGGTGACTTTCATAGGGCATTCAGCTGAACACGTCAAGGTCGCTGTGCTTACTAACTGTCACTGCCGGGTGACCATCTAATTGTCTACATCTGACTCTACCTCCACTGAAGCAAACGTACTTAATTTTTGCAGATGCCTGCTTCTGCCTGTATAGCCAGGAGATGGTTGTTGATGGTTCTCATTGCTTACGTAGACGCGGTGCATTTCATTGTCTCCCCAGTCTAGGTGTCGTCTTGAGAAGTCCCTTTCGCTTTTCCCAGCCGAAATAGTTCGTCCTGTAGTGTTTGTCGTAAGAATCTGGTGATGATGGGACCAGGGGGTACCTTCTTGGCTTGCCCTGACCCATACTGTGTGGTCCGGATCCGGACACAGCTTAATGCTCTACCCCGACGCTTAGTGACTGCTATGGTCTCTCCCTTCTTTCCTGGGATACCTCTTATTTATATCATATTTTTTAGCTGGTACTGTTCAGCGTGGTTTAGGCAGTCCTCTAGAACGGTAATTTAATCTCTAGTGTTACTTTTTCCAACTGCTTATTTTACTCCTCAAGCGTATTTCCTATATACGGTATTTCGTAAGCACTTGAAATAATTGCAGAGGTTTTTAATAAGAAATAATTAATTTCTAAAAAAAAATTAAAATTTCAGAAGGGTAAAAATATCAAGGAGCACCATAGATTAAGCCTATAGTCTTCAGCAGATTGTCTTGCATTTTACACGATTTTCAAAATCAAGCACTGCATCGGTTGGTTAAACCCTCTTTTATTCTGATTAAATTAGATCGAGATTACTTTGGTTTATCCTTCTTAATTGGTTTCAAGTACCTCTAATTTACAATGTTTTTAGAAAACCGCCTAAAAAGCAATTTGCCATTTTAGTTCCATACTATTATCACCTCCATGGTGATATAAACTCACAGTTGTTACCGTTTAAGATTAATCGATTGTTAAGGCAGTAAATCTGACAATCAGATTTGTGATTTTAGTTTCAAATTCTGTAGTTACGATGTTAAGTTCTAGTTTCAGTTGTGATTTTAGAATTATCTACTATTTCGTGAGAGTACATCAATGGAAACAGAGTTAATATATAATTTAGTTTATTAAGTGTTGGCAGCTGTTCAATTAAAATACAACTTATTACTAAGTAAAATTAAAAAGTGAGTGTAATTTTCAAACATTTTAATTCCTGTTTTATATTTTCTTTTTAACTGCAAGGGTTTCCTGGTCTAACAAAATTCTTTAGTCTTGGTTTTTTTGGGTGCATCAATACCTATCAAGCTAAATTATTTCTTATCATTTATATTATTTGAATGTTTAATTAATTCAATGGTTTTGTACATGTGTCATTATCGGAAGATGGGTTGATTTCAATTCCTAAAATCTCAAAAATAAAAAGTCATTATTTCGATCTACAGAAACTTTTTGTCAGGGAATGGTAAAGTACCTTCACATTTCTCTTCCTGGTCACACAGGAGTACCTTTAATTATGGTTTAAAAAATTATGAAAAAAGTGTTGTGGAATAGAATGGGAATGGTAAGTGAGGGAATAAGAAACAAGTTAATGGGGCAGTTAGGGGTGAATTAGTGAAATATAGGTGAATGAGAGAATGAAAACATATTTTTTTTGGGAGGTGAAAAATATTTATAATTATTCCATAGGTCGTTGCTTCAGTTGAGTCACAACAAGTATTAACTTTTCGTTTATTACTTTTTTTATATTTTCTAAAAATACTTGTTATCATGAGCTGTACTATGGAAAAGAGAATGTAATGTGTTTATTGTGGCAATTACTTAATGTAGAAATGAACATTTCAACAAACATATGTCACCTATACTTCAAAACGTTTTTTGAAACTTTTATTTCTTGATGGAAAGATTACCGAAATCTACATTTTCTTTTCCATACTAAAGCTCATATTAACTTGTGTTATTCCAAAATTGTATTTTGGAAAATACAATTCTTTGGAAAACAAATAAAAGGTTAAAACTAGTCTCAACTCGAAGCCACTATCTGCGGAACAGATACCAAAATAATTTTTAAAAGAAAAAAAATATTTTCTAAACTTGACACTTGTTTATAATGCAATTGGGAAAAACCACAATGCAAAGCCTTATGTTTCAAATCCAGTAATACACCCACTTACCAGTCGATGTTTCGCCTATTCAGGCATTATCAAGACACAAAAACAAAAAAGGGTTATGTGAATCACATCTCAAAGAAAAAGGTGCAATACATCCCAACGATTAACAGGCTCCAAACATGAGACAGCACCCCACCACCAAGACGTTTAACATACTTAACAACATACTGTTGTACAAGAGTTGTATGTTGAACGTCTTGGTGGTGGGGTGCTGTGTCATGTTTGGAGCCTGTTTGGGCTGTTGATCGTTGGGATGTATTGCACCTTTTTCTTTGAGATGTGATTCACTTAACCCTTTTTTGTTTTTGTGTCTTGATAATGCCTGAATAGGCGAAACGTCGACTGGTAAGTGGGTGTATTACTGGATTTGAAACATAAGGCTTTGCATTGTGGTTTTTCCCAATTGCATTATAATAAATAATAGTGTTTCTTTTTGAGTTTTTGGCTCTATTTTATTGATTTGACACTTGTTTAATATAATTTTAACCTTCAGTGAGGCACTACGGCTTTTGTAACACTTCCAGGTGCTAGCCGTATTTAGGACAGCCTTCAAGTTTTGTTCTCTTTTACTTCTTCAGCTATGATTAATGATGAATTAATTTTTCAAATCTGTAAGATTGTTCATTTTTTTTTATTGTTCATTATTCAAATAAAAAGTATAAATTAAAAAGAAAATATATTTTTTATAAACATGTTTAAAATAAGATAAAAAAATTAGATGGCAGAAATAATTTGTATTGCATTTAGAATTAATTTTACAGATTTTAATGATTTATGGGTATTATTTCTATTTCCATCAAAATATATTGATAACTTTTGTCACACCCAATTTAAAAAAAATCTTATATTTTAATTCAAAAAATTAATTCACAAACAGTGTAAGTATTATTCCTATTATATTATTATTAACTAAGTATTATTTCCTAAAAATATTTTTCAGTACCATATCATTTATAATATGAACAACAATAAAACTTTTGAAATGAACAACCACAACATATCATTATTTACAATATTATATTAAATATTTTTTCTTTAGTTGGATCGTTTTTGGTTTATTTCATTCGTCCAAAGATTACTTTTGAATTTAGTTGGATGTTATTATGTCATTATTATCTGTTGTGCATTTGGATATTAGGTAGGTACCTAATAACGGTAACTCCTTTTGTTTATTTTGTTATAACAAACAATCACAGTACAATTTTTCGTTTTCTTAAGCTACTTTAAATAAAGTAACTCGATTTTTGTATAGAATCAACCGTAAAATACCATTGTTTTCATTAATTTTGTAGTTGGTTTACATGTTTATTTTGTAATACCTAGTTTTCATAACCATTTTTTATTTTACTTAGATTTTACTTCATAAATTTCGTTTTTACAACGTTGATAATGCACTAACAGAATATATAAATTTTATTATTCTCCTGTTCCCCTGTGATGGGTTGTAGCTAGCATTTTAAGTTGTGAAAACCAGTTAAAAGTCAAGTCCTGTTTTTTCTTATCTAGCTCCACAAGTCTATCGAAACATTGCGGGGTAATCTATAATCAGGAATAGACAGTATTTTTAGGCAGAAGTTAACCATTTTCTTTAGGATTGTTACGATAAGTGGGTTACGACCTGTTTCTAAACGTACAATATAATTTGGAGTACATTTCGCCCAATAATATAGGTATTTTAAGAATTTTAATTGAGCTACTTCGATGTTTGTATAATAGTTTAAACTCCAAATTTCTGCAGCATAAAGGAGTGTTGAGGATACCATAGAATCAAAGAGTGTCATTTTTGTCTCCCATGCACCACTTTTACCTCTTCTGAGAATGTCTCTCACTTTTGCACCTGCTACGTTAGATTTTTCAATAAAATACTCAGATGCCAGAAAGAACCTTCCGGAGGATGAAAATGGGACTCCTAAATAGTTGTAACATTTTGTATATTTTAGCATTCCAAAATAGTGGCTTCAGTTTTTTTATTTTGGGGGATCTATGCAACACTAATGTTTTAGATTTTTCAGGATTTAAAATTAAAGAATTTTGAGCGCAATATAATTCCATTAATTCTAGGTTTCTATGAGTATCATGCCATGAAGTATTTAATAGTACTATATCGTCGGCTTATAGGATTATTTTAACTTCGTTTTTATCATCAATAGGGACTCCTTTGGCATCATTATTTTGGAAAAACGTAATTATATCCGACATAAATAAGATAAACGAAAATATATAATTTACAGGTTATGAAACCAAATACTTGTAATAACATATCTACATTAAACACTTCAGAAATGTACTGTTAATTAATTAAATCTTTTATTCACACCTATAGGTACTCTGATGTTCGCAGTTCTTGATGTACAAGAGAAAGTTTCATGAAAACAAGAATTTTGAAAAAAAAAAAAAAAATAGTGGAGAGAAATGAATTCTAGCTGCAGAACGAGTAGTGAACTAGTATCTCCAAACTACCTAACTTGGTAGTAACACAGTACAAGCCCAGACAAATCATATGTTTGCAGACTGAGCCTACACAATGTACCTATCACAGAATCACCACAAAATAAGATTTACTCACTGAAGATGGCCTACATTGGCACTATAAAATAAGTCTTCCTTGTTTTGTGTAATTGTTGACTCCACCCCCTCACCATTTCATACCATTATTAGAATTATCCAGTCAACTAATTTTCACTTAAAAGTATATATATGTCTCAACAATTTTTTTTTTTCAGATGCTTGGTGCAGTAGCATGTCCTCATACATCTGCTTTAGATCAAGCTAAATTCCAGCAACAATACAATGATGAATTAGAACATAGAAATCGTATTGTAAGTCTATTATTAATCATTAACTATATTATCAGTATATTGTTTATATTAATCAGCTTCTTGAAATGCATTGCTTAAAGCCGATTAGATATATGTGACAGCATCAAATATTTGTTTTCATTTCACTGAGCATTGCCTAATATCAAATGACCAGATAAATGCCCAAATGGCCTTAATGTTACTAGCTACTCACTTTATGTCATTAAAAAAAGATATTCTTAGATTTCTGTAATTAGAAATAGGTAAAACATTAAAATATTTGTTTTATGTAATAAGAAAGAATAAGTGGCACAATGGAATAGAGTATGGATAATAGCTTGTATTATGGCAAAATTGAAATACTCTATTGTTTTGATTTCTGAAATGAATAAAAAAAATAAAGTTAAATTTGAGTTAATTATTATATTTTAAACAATTAACTGAAATATAAATAATGGGTTTTATTAAATCCTTAATATAGTCTGTAATGTATATATGTATATAACTGACCCTTTATTAATATATTTATAGAAATCTTCTGGAAAAAACTAGAAGACGAAATTAACAAAATTCCTCCAAACCATGTAAAAATTCTCGTGGGTGAAATTTTTTTTTCGGGCGGGAAAAGAAATACAGGGGGATCATAGGGGACTATCCGGCGCATCAGAGAACCAATAGGAACGGTCTGAGACTAGTAAACCTCTGTGAAAGCAATTTCACAGGGGGACTCAGAATTATGTCTACTTTGTACTGGTGGAAAAGGAAGAAAACTTCAAGAACAACACCAGACTTTTCCACAAAGCCTTTGAGGGAAGACTTGTAAGACCTTTGGAGAGTCTTCTGGGGCGGAAGGGGATTCCGCCCCAGAGGACTTGCACTGAAGAAAAGAGACGGCATCCTGGCACTGACAGACGAAAAAAAACGCTAAATTCTGGCAGAGTATTTCCCGGAGCTTTTAAATTGTGAGGAACCTATTGAAAAACTGGAAATAAGAGAAAACACCCCGAAAAATATAGACTCGGATCCACCTGACGAAGAAGAAGTAGAGGAAATTATCGCAGGACTAAAAAACAACGAAGCTTCTGGTGAAGACGGCGTACTAGCAAAAATGTGGAAATACTCCAGTGAGGAATTCAGGAGAAAAGTCACAGAAATACTAATGGACGTCTGGGAACAAGAGAAAATACCAGGAGAACGGAAAACCGCTCTAATCCACCCTTTTCAAAAAAAAAAATGTGCGAAAACCGATGTGAACAACTACAGGGGAATTTCTCTCTTGCCGGTGACCTACAAAATTTTCTCTAAGGCTCTATTGAACAGGTTAGAACCACAAATTGACGACAAAATAGGAGAATACCAGGGAGGATTCAGGAAAGAATGATCCTGCCAAAAACAGATACTTAGCCTAAAACTTTTGATAAAATATTATCTAACTCGGCCACAGAAAAACTTTTATATCTCTTTTGTCGATTTTCAAAAAGCATACGACTCCTTAGACAGAGAAACCCTACTGGAATATGGATCAAAAGACCATAAACCTAACAAAAGAAACATTAACAGAGACCAAATCAAAAATAAAGTTAAGAGGGAATATCAGCGAAGCGTTTCAGATAAACGGTATAAATATACGGGTGTAAGACAAGGGAATGGACTTTCACCTGTTCTCTTCAACGTTGTTCTCGACAAAGTTATGAAGACATTATGGGAAAAAGAAACATCAGGAGCTAAAGTAGGGAATCAGAAGAGTAATATCCTTGTGAAGTGTTTGGCTTCTGCGGATGACTTTGCCCTACTGGCAGAGTCAGAAGAAGACGCAATAAGGCAAATAAATTCCTTGAAGAAAGTAGCTGAAAAAACTGGACTAAGAATCTCCGTTCGAAAGACTAAATTTATGACTACAAACTCCCACTTTAGTAAGAAAGAAGTGAAAACAGATTTTGGTAAAATTCTAAAATTCAGATGGTTAAATGTTTTAAATATCTGGGCGAGATAATAAGCATAAACTTGTCTGAGAAGGAAAGTGTGCAGTACAGAATTAAAAATTTGGAGAATTTATGCCACTTAACGAGTTGTATGTATAATAAAAAATGTCTCTCCAAAAAGGCCAAATTAGGCACAATACAGTGGTAAAACCAGTAATATTGCACGGGACAGAGACTATGTGCTTTCCCAGTTTAGACAAACTTCTTAAAATAGAGAGAAAGATTCTTAGGAGAATCCACGGGCCCAAAGTAATACCAGAAGGATACCGGCTTAAATCTAACAAAGAAGTTTACTTTGAAATGAGTGACTTAGAAACAGAAATGAGGGTTAGAAGACTCAGATTTTATGGTCACATGATGAGGATGAACGAGGAGAGACTAAACAAAAAAATGTTCACCAAAATTATGGGCTACGAATTCAGACACAGAACAAATAAAACAAGAAACACAGCATTAAACCAGATTTATTGGAAAACAGAACTGAATACCAAAAATTCCTAAAAAAATGTGGTTCTAGTGGCAGAAAGAAAAAAATTTTCACAGAAGAAAGAAAAAAAGGCCTTTAGTGAAACCATGAGGAAAAGATGGGCCGAGAAAAGACTGAAAAACAAAAAAGAAAAAACCCTGCATCATAGTCGCGTAGTCTTTCATGGCTGTTTTGGGCCAAATAAATAAATGATATATATATATATATATATATATATATATATATATATATATATATATATATATATATATATATGAATGAATGAATAAAGCCTTTTATTACAAAAAATTAACAGGAATTATTAAAATAATTTTACTGCAGATACTATATACAATATTTATAACTTTTATAATATTATGAACTTTTTTTTTTTGCTTGTTAATTTATGTAGGCCTTCCCCTTAGGGAGTGATGGTCTAACTTCCCTGGAGACCAATTCCTACTGGGAAGTGGATGTATATATATAAATTAACGTGTTTGAGACACTAATAATGAAAAAAAAAGGAAAAGGTTTTGAGAAACGCACACACCAAGAGATCGATTACAACTGACTTTATTTATCAAATAATCCTTCTTATATAGGATCTTGGAGTTGTTTACATTCTCAGTAGGATTAACCACCAGTATCACCAGGCTCTTGCACTTAACTTATATATATATAAAATTAAATAATCTCCAACTCTAAATCACTTTTTAAAAAGAACTTTATTGAAAATGACAGAGACACAGTAACTAGCCTAATCGCTAACTAAAGATAATTCTAATGTAATGCTCTACATCTATTAGAGGAGGGGAATAAATAGGAATGATTGTGCTGATCTAGGTTCTGAGAAGGACACCTGCCAGCTTATGTATCGTTCCAGGAAAGACACCATTTAACTCTTCCCCAAGATTCTGCAATTCTCCTGGATTGCTATTTTTTACAATATTTTGACCAGGATGGATACTGTACTTCATAAGTACTTACAACTGATGATGGTTTTGGTTCATTAGAGTAAGATACAATCATTTCAGGTGTGGGAGTTATTACAATTTTCTTTTTATGCCAATAATAATAATAAATACAAATACAGAGTACAATAAAGATTACACTAATTAAGCTATAAAACCATTCATTGGAAATAAAAGGAATATAAGAGGTTTTAATAAAGGTGGGTAAGGAAATATTTACATTTTGCATTAGCTCTAACTTAAAAGATTTATACAAAGGCTTAAATTTAAAATATAGATTATGAATATAAGTCTTATTAAAATTAGAAATACAATCATTATTGCTAATAGTAACAAGTGCTGCTTGTGGTAAAAATATAGAATCATTACAACAATTACTAATTTTAGAAATATTATAAATAATATACATTTTTATAAAATCATTAAATATAATATTAGTATCAGAATTTACATAAGTACAATAAGTAAAACTAGAATTATTAATAATATTTAGAATACATTTATTTGATGTTTCTTTTATATTTTTACAATAATATTCATTATTAAACATGCAATTTTCATGAAAATACTTTTCATTTTTCTTTATAACTAGCTGTTGATCTAATTCTAATTGTTTTAAAGTATCATTAATGTACATTGGTACTGGAATTATTAAAAATCCATCGTAAGATTGCTCATGAGTAGGCAAACGTATAAATACATGAAATGTGGAATTATAATAAGAACAATAGATTTTAGAATTTTCCCATATAATTTCAATGTTTCTAGAAATTAAAGTAACATTAGAGGGATGTTGTTTATAACATCAATCATTAAATTAGTATGAATTATTCCTGATTTACAGAATTCCATTGAAAGTAATAGTGCATTTAATTTTTGTTCTAATAACTGTATGGGTTAATAATAATGGGTTTGATTACCTGCAGGAATCTTTCCGTTGATTTGATTTGATGAGATATCTCATTTGTCAAATTGTATTCACGTTTTTTTTTACTTTACTACTTACTTTATTTAAAACATACTGTATTTTCTTTTATGTATTATTAATCTTTACATTTATGTAGATCTCTTTTTAGTGATCTATATTAATACTGTATTTTCTATAAGGAAATTTTTCTGGATTTTTTATAATTTTACAATTTTCATTTCTTATCATTTTCTACATTTACCCATATCATTTTTATCAATTTTTTTGCATTTCCCATTTCAATTCAGTTTTCGTTTTTTATCTTTATTACCTAAAATTTTTGTTTTTCAACACTTTCTGTTTTATTATTATTTAGTTCTTCATTATGTGTTTTGCTGCCTTCCTGGCACTTTGATGTTTGTACTGTACACTCATCCATTTTAACCTGTATATTTACCTTGCTGTGCAATAATTGTCAATTTTTTTTTCAATTACCTGGATTCACCATACTTTTCATTATTTGTATTTCTATGTTTTAATATATTTGTGCCATTTCTTGATTGTCTGTATTTTGCATGTAGCCCTGAAGAAGACCTGCAAGGTGGGTCGAAATGTTGGCTACTTAATAAAGTTTTCTCCTATTATATGAGAAATTCTTTGACCTCTACTCAGACCACTTTCTTCCACATATAGTATCAAGGTCAACAATTATCATTCAGTATAAAATTATATAATGTCTGGTTTTTTTTGCCCACTAGAATCAACACCGATGGATTTGTCTTTGTGGAGTGTTGATAAACAAGATTACATTCTTGGACCTACGAGACTAAAATCTTCACTAAAGACTTTATTGAAAGAAAGATTAAATTGATTCTTCCTTTAATAGCAGCAAATTGTGGTAGAAACTGTCTTTTATTTTTTTTTTAACTGTCCCTATGCAGGATAGTTTGCTCTTTTTTAGATCATTCAAAAGATCCATGCCAGTGAACCAATTGTCGACTGAGGGTTAACTAACTACAACAGGAAAGTCAAGATTCATTTTGTGATTTCCACCAGTTTTAACCTGACGAGGTATTATTCAAACCAATACCTCATCCGCATTTACATTGCAATGCTTAACTACTTTCCTTCTACAGGGATTCAATGTTGTAGCGATACAAACTTAACCTCGTAACTGATACTACTATCATTTCAGAAAAGTGTGAAATATACAGCAGTTCAAAATTTGTAGACTCAGGCTGGAAATCAGTTCGATTACTCGGGTACAGTCAAATCACCTAATAAAAAACGGTTTGATTTATGCATTAAGAATTAATAGTTGAATATTGAATAATAATATCAAAATTAGACTTGCTATCAAGCAATAATTCTTTCCTCTCTGATTAATACTGTGGTTTTTAGCCCTTAGGTATTTTTTAGTTTTAAATTGAATTTATATTCGAATAATGTCTTTATTCGATGAATGAATGATGTTTTTTGATGTACATTTGTGTGTGTTATTATGTATTCATATATATGAGTGTGTGGAATTTAAACCATGTACATATGTATTATTAATGTCATATAGATAGATATTAAAAAAGACAAAAAGGGATGAAATGTAAATCTCGGATAATAATGTTTAATTTTTCTTCATTTTTTTTTGTTTGTTTTTTTCTTGGCATAAATTTGATATATATGTGACCATGAATTTGTTTCTCTTATATAATTATTGTTAACTTATTTTAATTTTTTTCTTTCTTTTCTTCTAATCTGCTCTAGGTAATTCACATTTTTTTGTTCATTTTTTTATTCTTTCTCACTTATTAAATTAATTGTAATAATTAAATAAATGTGATTATTTTACACTCTTAGGACATAATAGCTTAAAATGCCTGTATTATTATTCTATAGGGACTTGTCCCAGAATTAATAAAGACATTATTATTATTATTATTATTATATATATATATATATATATATATATATATATATATATATATATATTGTTTCTGATTAACTTTTTATTATTTTGTTACCAGCACTTGGAATGTTATATATGTGAAAGAACTGGACAGTATCTTTGGTTATGCTTGCATAATGACTGCTTCAAGGTGTTTTGTTCTGATGTTTCCCCTAACCATATGCTTTGTCACTACAAGGTAATTAATTAATCATTATGATTGCTTTAATGAGTTTTATAGTAAACATTTTTGTTGTCTCTTGGTTATTTATTTTTCATTAAATCTTAATGGTAACACGGTAACACAGCAAACCTTAGTTTGCTGACTGATATTTTTAATTCATATCTTTAACATACAAGCTATATTTCTTAAATATGAAGGATTATTTAACAAATAAAACAGGTAGTACTTCTAAATTATCAGTATAAACTTTTTTATTTGTTAATTTTTTTATTTTTTATAAAGTTGTTCCGAAGAAAATTATATGATCCATAGAGGGCCTTAACCTCCTCGACAACTTTCTTCCACTTTGACCGATCTTCTGCAGTTCTTCTCCATGTTCATATCCCCAGAGCCTAAGGTCTGCCTCCACATCGTACAGCCATCTCAGTCTAGAACTGTCTCATCCTCTAAGGTACCACTTCATTAGTAAGCCTCATATTTACGCACTCAGGAAGTGATGTCAACGTTCATGTTGGGCCAGATGAATTGTTTAGACATGAGTCCCCTTATCTACATATGTTAGAGTTGCGGAGGTTGTGGACTTGCAAGAAAATTGCTCGTCTCAATGGCACAGGTAGGTAGAGATGCACTCATGAACTGTTTGTTTTACAGAACATTGCTTGTTGAATATATCTCCACTTAAGCTTTAGGGCAGGGTTCTGCCATAGTTTAGGTATGCTGGAGCCCCTAAACCCTCTTGTTCCATAGCAATTCACTCCAAGTCATGAGAGGGAGTTATCTCCTCCACCTTCAACAGTATGTCCAGAACCAAATTACCGCTGTCTGACATATGTCGAAAGTTAGTTGTAAAGTAATTTAAAAGGTTACCCATCAGATTCTCATAGGCATGGTGATTTCTTAACATTTTCAAAACATCTGCGTCAGCGGCTTGTGGTATGTGAGGATAGGGAGGTTACATCCTTCTATTGAGGGGCAGAAATGCTGGATTTCCCAGTGTTTGGAGATCAGCTCTCTGTCGTAGGTAGAGCAACTTTTTTCAGCACTCATGAGAGTATTTGAGAAGAAGCTGAGTGGTTTCCATCCAAAGCCGTGTTGTCGAATAACTACTGCAATTGCCGTATTTCCAACGAATGTGACAAGGTGAGGGCTGAATTTATGTTTTGTTGACACTGCAGCTTCTGCTTCCTCGGGCCATCCAGCCCTGCCACTATCGCACCATCCAGCGTCACACCTCTCGCAGTTGCCTATGAGTGTGTGAAAAGAACAGAACACTGGTGCTCAGCTGCATTAGGTATGATATGAGGGTGAGTGATGGAGGGGTACTTCTGGAGGTCATAATACCGCTTTCCTCTGATAACAGAATATGCTTTTAGTACCTTAGAATGAGCAAGGGTCGCCATGAAGGTAAGTCCAGTCTTCATGTTGAGTAGCTGATGACCTCTGTGATCAACGAGTGTATGCTGATGAAAGAAAAATATCATGGGATTGCTGAAGTATATTGCCAGAATAGGCAAAGAATAGTTTAGACCAAGCATTGGACTCCAAAGCAAGCGACGGGATCCGACTTTAAGCGTCATTTCGTCACTGTGGATGAAACATGGAAAAAGCAATACACTCCTGAGCCAATCTGTAATTTCTGAAGAGGTCAGCTCTGAGACTGTTGGCCAACATTATTGGCACATTTTCTCAAACCTCCGCTCCACTTTGACCTGAGAGACTGCAACACTAACATTGCATCAGTAAATAATAAAATATTGGAGTTCTCAGGTTTCTTCAGTGTCCTAAGCAGTCTTGAAGCTTCACTAATAGCTACTTGCTCAGCTCGATAATTAAAAAAAAAACAAAGCCTGTTGGCGCATCCTTTTCAATAACGTTTCCAGAAAGAAACTGCTGGTTTCTACCATTTGTTGCAGTATTTGTCAACGACTCATCTGTGTATATTCGAATCCACTTGTCTTTTGGATACTTCGGCGCTACCCTCCAAACCTAGAGAAAAAAAGGCGCCTTACTACGTCACAATCAAAAGGCGGATGGATAAACCCCCACCGAAGTGCTCGACCAGCTCCCGTCACCGACGGAGCTGGGTGTAGGGGTGAAACTAGTAAGGGTTTCCAGGGACGATGGGGTCCTGATACGAGTGGAGGACAAGCAGGCTGGGGAAAAGATAGTGGCCTGGCAGAGGCTGAGGGACCAGGGCCTTGAGGCTAAGGAGGTTAGCCGAAGATGGCCAAGGATGGAGGTGAAGGGCGTACCTGGTGGATGGGTAGACCTTAAGGTGAAAGAGGAGATAAGGGACTACCTCACGAAGAAAGCGGTCCCGGTCCAGGAGAGTCAAATCCGCGTCTTGCATGGTAGGAAGGACAGAACGGGACTCGCCAAGACTTCTGTGGGTCGTGGGAATGGACCCACAGATCAGGTACGCCCTTCGCAACGAAGAGGTGGCGGTCGGGGGATGGTGGTCCCTCCTTTGTGGACACCTTGGACGCCTTGAGGTGTCTGCAATTCCAGGGATATGGGCACTCCTGGGCGACATGCAAGGAAAGAGAAGTTATGTGCAGGTCATGTGCGGGGCCGGGGCATATAGCCAGAGACTGCCCCAAGAAGAGCACCAAGAGACCCACTGGGTGAGGGAAAAGCTCCCCAACGCAAGGCATCAGGCAGTGAGCCGGGAGTGCCCAGTGCATTGTAAAGAGTCCCAGAGGCTGGCAAGAAGGACCACCCGGTATGACTAAGGTGCTGCGGGTCCTCCAGTTAAACAAGGGGCGTATGGTGGTAGAGCAATTGAGGGCCCTCTCTCACCAATATGATGTAATGGCAGTCTAGGAGCCGTGCTGCCGAAGAAATGTGGTCACGGGCTTTGGTCTCACGTCGAGGGTGATAGCTCTGGGCGGTGCAGAGAGGAGGCCCAGGACTGTGGTGGTCATTACCAACCAGACCCTCAACGTGATGGAGCTGCAGCAGCACACGACTGCGGACATGGCCTCATGTCTAATAAAGTGGAGAGGTATGACCTTCGCATTAACATCGGCATACCTCTCTGACAGAATCAATATAGAAGAAGGTATCGAGGCCATGCAAGGAATGGCTGCTGCATACAGGAAAATCATTATCATGTAATCGTGAAGTGGGCCGGGCCCACAGCCTCCTTCCATCCGTATACGTATTCCCTGAAACTTGTGTAGTTCGTCTCCTCTACAAGTTCAGGGAACACGTCCTCAGTGATGTTGTAGATACCTGTTTTCGTGGATAACCTCGCACGCAGGGCGTCATATGAGGTGCATGATCCTACTACATGCTCAGCAGTTTCAGGAACTCCACAGCTGGGGCAGTTGGGGTTTAGATCATATCCGTGCTGGCTTAACTTCCATCTGAATCCCCCATGCCCCGTGAGGATCTGCAACATCCAGTAATCAGGAAGGACCCACCTGGCCTTTAATCTTGATTCAATGGTGGGGAAGTATTTCGAAGGGTGCTTCCTTTTCCAGATGTCACCGTCCATTCCATTCCGTCAGTGAGTCCTTCCTTACCTCATCTTTCCATTTATTTGGGTTTGCCTGGATCCTCACTTGTAGTGTCTCTGGAAGAGCTGCCAAGCCTCTTCTCTTCACCTCATGCTTAGTAGCGTCTTCACCCTGCAGGAGGTCTACAGGCAGACCTCCCGCCAGGATCTGCACCGCCTCGTGGGACGTTGTCCTGTACTCCCTGGTCACTCGGAGCAATTCTCTGCGCCGTTGCCAGCTTTCTTCTATGCCGCTGTGAGAGGTTTGCGCCTCTAGGTTTGGAAGGGGGACGTGTACCTCAGGATACCCAGAGTGACTCCTTTGTAGATTGTCATGCTGACTGGGTACCTGAGGCCCCAAAAGGCTCCGCTAATCTGACTAAAGGCCGTTCATCGTCTGGCTCACCCTTGTTGCCAGGTGGGACAAGTGAGGGGTCACGTCCAAACCTCTTCCTATCCTGCCTCCGAGGTAAGTGACCACCTCACTTGCCCTGATTCTACTCTGATTTGCTTTGAAGCTGATTGGGTGAGTCCTATCCGTTCTTCCTCGCAATAAAACGGGCTGTGTAGTATGTCATGTTAGTCCTCTTTGACATATCTTCCGCCTTCGATAGTGTGTGGTTGCTGAGCGTCCTGTAGCAGCTCTAGAGGCACGATGAGCCGAGCAATATCTTCCCCCTGGTGAAGAGCTACCTCGAGGACAGACGAGTCATGGTCCAGGGTAGCTACCACAGGCACGAGGACAGGGTGGAGCGAGGTTGCCCACAGGGTTTGGTCTTAGGACCGGCCTTGTGGAAGCTGGTCTACGACGAGCTGCTCGGCGTCCTGGAGGAAGAGAGGTTCCCTGTCACGGCATACGTGGATGACCTCGCTGCGATAGTCTTCTAGGCATTGAAGAAAGCTGGCAACTGCCCTGAGAGAACGGCTCTGCTCTGAGTGACCAGGGCAGCGTACAGGACAAAGTCCCACGAGGCGGTGCAGATCCTGGCGGGAGATATGCCTGTAGACCTCCTGCTGGGTGAAGACGCTACTAAGCATGAGGTGAAGAGAAGAGGCTTGGCAGCTCTTCCAGAGACACTACAGGTGAGGATCCAAGCAAACCCAAATAAATGGAAAGACGAGGTAAGGAAGGACTCACTAACGGAATGGAATGGATGGTGGGTGACATCTGGAAAAGGGAGCACCCTTAGGAAATACTTCCCTACTGTCAAATCAAGATTAATGGCCTGGTGGGTCCTTCCTGATTACTGGATGTCGCAGATCCTCACGGGGCATGGGGGGTTCAGATGGAAGTTAAGCCAGCACGGATATGATCTGGATCCCAACTGCCCCAGCTGTGGAGTTCCGGAAACTGCCGAGCATGTAGTAGGATCATGCACCACATACGACGCCTTGCATGCGAGATTATCCACGAAAACAGGTATCTACAACATCACTGAGGACGTGTTCCCTGAACTTGTAAAGGAGACGAACTACGCAAGTTTCAGGGAATACGTATACGTATGGAAGGAGGCCGTGGGCCCAGCCCACTTCACGATTAAACGGAGAGGACGAGCACCGGGAAGACCGGCGGATCAACCCTTGGAGGACTCCAATGAAGAAGACGGATAAAACAAGAAAGAAGAAGACGAGGAAAAGGATAAGGTGTAGCCCTAAGGTGTACAACCGTGCACCGGGCTACACCATAGTTCTAGATTTTTTTTTTTTATTATATAATAAATGATTAAACAGAATAAAAAACCCGAACTTGCACCTCCAGTGGCGAACCCCCACTGGAGGTTACCCTGTATGCCTCATAGGCAGTGAAGGGGATTAAAAAAAAAAATGGTCCACTTTTGCCTGTGCCTAGCCACCACTCCAGGGCTGCATAAGTTATAATGGGTCTAATGGCAGTGATATACAGCCAGTAGATCATTTTGGCTTCACGCCCCAAGAATTCCCCACTGCCCTTTTGCTGGACCAAAGACATCTGATGGCTTTATTAGTCGTGTTAACCACGTGTTGTTTTCATCTTAGTTTGTTGTTCAGCTTCACCCTGAGGTATTTCAGTGTGCTGTTCCAACATAACTGGATTCTATTGAGCATTAGTAACCTTATCACCACGTTCCGCTTTCTCATAAATGCCAAAGTGTTTATCTTGCACGGGTTGATGCTCAAACCATTGTCCAGACACCAGCGCGACAAAATATTCTTTACTGTTTTGAGTAGGTCAGAGATTACACAGTGATGTTTGCCACCTATAAGAATAGCTACATCATCTGTATACCCCCCTACATCAAAGTAGCGAGGAGCCCTGTCGCCTGCCTGTTCTATGCTCTTGGACTCTGCCGGCTTGTTCTTGAGCAGCCTTAGAGTTACTTTATGCAGGCTGAAATGGACCTGCATGTCGCACCTCCTAAGGCTGCTGAGGCTTGTTTCTGAGATCCTGATAATGGCATAGAAGCCATTATAAAGAGCCTTAACCTGCCGTAGTTGCCAGCTTAATTTGTTGCCTATGTCCTTGCTGTTTTGGACCTTCAACCTCTTGAGGATGACCTCGTTAGAGATCACATTATCAGTAGGAAATAAGACCCTGACCTTACTTGCTGTGTCAGGATACTGGCGTCGCCAATTCAAAGGGATAGACCCCTCTCCAAGACGACACCAGAAATGACCCCAGCAAGCCACTCCTGCGTTATGGCATTGGTGCAGGTGACGACACAGCCCCTCATTCTATAGCTGACACCACCGAACTGAGGCTGCACCGTCTCCCCCACTCCCAGGTCAATTTCATCCAACTGTTCGATAATTCTTTTTTTTAATGAAGTCCCATTCCTTCAGGGACAGCCTGGCCTCCGGGTAGCTGCTAGGCACCACTGCAACTAGCCTATCCTTGGCTGCCCTCGAATACGACTTAGGAGTAGTCCCAGCATCCTTGGACTTTTTGGCTGCAGGAGTCGTATTGCCCGGGGATGTTCTGGGCCTTTTCTCCATCATGACAGTTCTCTCCCGCACTCGTGCATGCGGTGCTCCTGAACTGGTGGGCGGTTTTGTTGAGAAACCCAGCAGTGCTCCTTGGTATGGGGACAGGCGCAGAGCATGTGCGCCTGCCCTATCCACCGATTTCCTGGGAAACCCTGCTTCCTTGGCAGGCGCCGCCTTCTAGGGTGTTTCCGCCATGGCACGCTTTCCTGTCCCTTTCCGAGTTGCCGACTTGACTGCCGGTTCTGCTGTCAAGGTGCAAGCCATGCCGCTATCAATGAGGTCCTTAGCCCTTTTGATGCGTCTGTGCCTGTTTCACCTCTGTATGACGTTAAGGAGGGGACCAGATGTAACTTCAGCACCTGCTGAGCCCCCAGGAGCTTGCAGGGTGGTCAAACCTAGGTTTTGGAGACCCATCACTGGACTTTGGAGACTGGACGAGGCTGCCGCAACTCCAGTGTGTGCTGTGGCAACCTTTCCCGACCCCATGATGATTCTCAGTTCTGGGATTTTCTCGGTAAGTGCCTGCAACTGGGCTTCGACCGAGGAGTCGTCTATCACATCCATTGCTGGATTAGATAGTATTGACGTATCTCAATAGATTGCTCTTCCTCAGATAAAGATGTAGTATTGAAAAAGAAATTTACTTTTTTGGGCATCTTGTTCCTAGGAGTGTGGGGGATTTAAATACACTGCAGGTACTGCCCCCTCTCCCTGCAGCGGGCTAAATACAATGGGGTGTACCAGGTGTCCTAAGTGGGTCGATCTAAGACCGTGTATGTTTATACATTCTCTGCCATCCAGCCACAGCTCGAGCTCCCTTCACTTGGCTTGGGTGTATGAAGGTCCTTCCAGGATCCCACCTCTGTTGTTCGTGAGTCCATAACAACTTGTTTGGTCATATGGGCTCCCCATGGGGCACCGCTTGGAGGTGACAATAGGCCTTCATAGGGATAAGGGAGACTGGGAACACTATAGCTTCTACAGTCCTCAGGGAGTGAGGGAGACTCCCACTCCAGTCCCCCTGTTGCCCTACCCATTAACCCCCCCTTAACTACATTAATATTTAATAGTAGTACAATTTCTACTGAATATTAATGTTTTTTATAATAAAAATAATATTAAAATGCTAGGAAAAGTGAATACAACAAAATTAGCAGTATCCCTATTCATTTTTGCATAGTTTAGTTTTCTCGTTAAGTGCAGAAGAACAACTCTTGCAGACGGCAAGGATCTTCAGGTAGATTAGGAACGGTCTGTTGAAGGCAAATTTGAGGCAACAGTATTTAATTTACCTATCAGAAAAGTACTCTCTCAGAAGAGAACCTGATTTCATAGTTATTACAAGGTTTAAAATTTCATGGTTTGTATTAAGATTTAGTTTCGGTATGCCATCTTCTTCATGGGATTATCCATCTTTATTGAGTCAGGTGAATTTGTACCCAGCAGCTAACTTTAAGTTAGTGGGCAGTAACAATTTTACATTCTTTTTTATTTTCATAGCTTCTATAGCTATTCATAGCTAGCATAGAAGAAGTTTTGCCCTTTTGCATCCTCTGAAAAATCTTGTAGTAATATGAAACAAATTATTGCTTTGTGAAATTATAATATATTATTGAATGATAATTTTCAGAAAGATACAACACACTGCCTTCACATGAACCTCTCTAACTTCAGAGTTTGGTGTCATGAATGTCACAGTGAAATCAATTTCCAGAAGGATTCGAGTGACAAAGAAAACACCACCAAAGGTACTTAAATTTCTTATTTCTGTAAGTATATATGTGTGTGTGTATTACTTCCAAAAGATTTAAAAGAATTTTTTTTTTTTTAGCTGAATTACTGTATTTAATTAAATTGTATCGTCCTTCTGGATCCATCCATTTCAAATTGTTAGTATAAGATTTCATCTGATATTCTATCGTTTAAGAAATAAATAAATGAGTCAATAATAGATATGCAATTCCAAAAGACGAAAATTTACATTTAGACAAAATTAGACGTTTTTATTTTGTAATGTTCTGAATAGATTAAGTGATTTATAAATGTTGTAATGTACTATTCTTATAAATTTTAATTGTAACAGTGATAGATAAAAATAAAATTAAAAGTTATTAATCATATTTCAAAATCTCATTAAGATAAAATTGTAAACTCTGGTTACAATTAAGAGGTAATAATAAGCCTAGCAAAACATAAGAACAATAAGAGTTTTAGGTGATATTGTTTGTGTGGACTTCAGCACATGTATTGCAAACCTTTATAAGTAACAGTGGTGCATTATTTCCATACAGTTTTATTTTTATAAGTTTGTTTTGTGCTTTGTTCTGGGGAGTATAAATTTAGATGTGTAAATAGGTTAAGTTGTTATGGGGTACTGAAAACTTTTAATGTGTATGTTACGACCGATTGGGGAAAACCCACATTATATTACTGTGACTAAATCCAAATCCTTCATTTATTTTGTTCCATCCAACTTTTTTACTCAATCTTATTAAACATAGAATATTAAGAAGAGAATACATTATTTCTATACTGGTGCACAAACTCCAAATTGAATTAATATCTTATTTATTAATCGGTTTTCGTAGAAAATAGTAATTTTCAAGGTCATAAATAAATAAGTAACCTAACATATGTTGCCGTCGAACAGGAACTCCATTTTAAATGAATAAATAACTTGTAAATTACCTTTGTGCCCTTGTAAAAGTAATTTAGTCGTTAATTCTTATAATTCTAGGTGTAATTCTTCAGATTCACATCGGCCCCCCCAGGCATACATCTTAGTACGAAACGTTGGGACATTAAAATAAGTTTTGCTTATTTTGTGTTATCTTTGACTGCACCCCCTGACCAATTAAATCCAGTATTAGAATTATCCAGTCAACTATTTTCCACTTAAAAATTATATTTCAAAGATGTTGATCCATAATTTACTATAAGTACCAATAATATACCAACATACTAATACCATCGGAGGCAGTAATGACAAAATTAAAAAAAAAAAAAACTAAAATGGGCTTACAAAATTATGAAATTAGTTTATAAAATACCATGAAACTACATATTAGCAATAATATGAGGGTGTGCAAATGAAAGATGGGAAGGAAAGAACTTTATTACCTGACAGTAAGTTACTAAAATTTAGGATAATTTCCTGTGTTTCCCTCTGTTTGCTGTCTTTTTTTATCTATATTTTTTTTTATATGTATACACTTTATTGAAATATTACAATCTGCCACTTTTAGGCAATAAGTAATAGCACTAAATAGATATACAATCATTCAATAAAAAAATAAAGAATAAATAAAAAAATAATAATAAAAACAAAATAATAAAAAACAAATATAATAAAAATATATACATGCTGATAGTAAAAACAAAATAAATAATTGCGAAAATGATAATAAAAATAAAATAATTTCTCACATTCATACCATAATTACAATATTTACAATTTGCCTGGAGTCCCTGATCTAAGCTTCTTCACCAGGAATAGGGGCAAAGCAATAGTCTGGGAGGCCATTGCGCCCTTTCCCAGCCGCGTCACTGGCTTGAATTGGGAATTGGAGATAGATTTATAAGGAGGGCAGTACATCGATGCTAATGTGATGGGAAAGAAAAAGGTTTTGATTGTAACAGCAGTAGTCAGAAGGAGATCGTTTGAGGGTAGGAGAAATGAGAGGGAGAGGGATTGATGGATTATGACAGCAGTACCCCCATGAGCTTTTCCATCAGGATGGTCAGTTCGGTAGGTTTGGCACTGTGTTATGTTGAGCTGCCATTTACTGGTCAGTCGAGTTAAGGTTACATTAATTGTTTTGTCATACAGCAAAGATGTTAGTTCGTCAGTTTGGTTTTGAATACCATTCACATTTCAAAGGAGAATGGATAGGGTGGATGTCATTTAAGGATGTTGTTAGACAGGAAGGAGACGGGAAACAAGATTTGTTAGGAGTGATATTAGTGGTGTGGCCATGGATTTGAACTCAGAGAGGAATGATATGAGAAGTGTTGTGAGATCAGGAGCATTTGAAGGAGGGGGGATGTGAGGGATTTGATTCAGGGTATTTGGATTTTGATTCATAGAATATTGTGGTTGTAGGGGCTGGTTTTGTGGTTGTATAGGGTTGATTTGTGGTTTAGGGAGGTGTTTTGAGGGTTCGGGTTGCAGCGTGGCCCCGAGACTCAATGGAGACTCAATGGAGTCCTCACCGGCCCCTAAAGTGCATAGGCCACCACCAATTTTCGTACAAAACATAAAAAACTTTAAACTTCTCTGCACCCAATTGAACAAAACAGTAGGCTCTGGAAAATACTACTGCACCAGTAGCACAAATGACACAAAGATGCAATTTTGAAGGTTGTCTAGACCTTCTCGCTTCGTCGCTGGGCCAATGTGCTGCCAGAACGCGTGATTTTATATTTTTGTAGGTTTGACAACCTTTATAATTTGCTGTATGTCCTTGAAGACAATGCGCAGACAGCAGGTGTTTCTCAGGGCTTGACACACTCTTCAGTTTTTATGTGGTTTTCCGCATTTGACTCATCTTGGAATATGGTGACAGTAGTGCCTAGCGTGCCCGTATGCTTGGCAGTTATGACATTGCACAATGTCTTTCTTCGGGTAAGGTTTTTCGACTTGAACCTGGGCATAATACAGTCTAGTTACCTCCTTGATTTTTTCAACTCCGGGTGCTGGTTCCAAGTCTATGAAGAAAAGAGGCAGTGGAATTTTGTTGCCTGGCTCAGGATGCCCATTATTGTTCTTCTAGACATTTGTTATTTGTCTATTCTTGAAGCCCATGGCGGTGAGCTCTTCTTCTATGACGTCAGCAGGGGTGGAGGGATGCAATTTCCTGACTACCTCTCTGATGGCTCTTTTCTCCTTTAATCGGTAGATGTGGTAATCAGCCTTGGTCTCCGTTGGATATTTCACTATTCGCCGGTATGTCTCGGGCGTGTCTGATTGAATCTTTGTGTCATTTGTGCTACTGGTGCAGTAGTATTTTCCAGAGCCTACTGTTTTGTTCAATTGGGTGCAGAGAAGTTTAAAGTTTTTTATGTTTTGTACGAAAATTGGTGGTGGCCTATGCACTTTAGGGGCCGGTGAGGACTCCATTGCTTCGTTAGGAAGATTTGTCAGGGGCTGAAATCTGTTGGGTGAATAGAACGGTGAGTCTTCAACCAACTCAGTAGATGACCCTGACTTGGTATTTTGACTCAATGGCCCTACCTTGAGTTCTATATTAGGAGTCGTAGAAGGTGTATCAACTTAATGCTTTCTAATATAATATTAATTCTCTAACATTAATTCTTTCTATTAGGTTTAGGTTCAGTGGGACTGTTTCTAGGGATCGGCTTCTCTTGTCATTTCCTTTTTTATCAGTTAGTGGAATTTTATATTTGCTATTTTATATTAATGGGAGCTGAAAGGAATAAAGGAAAAGCAAATTTTTTTTTAATAAGAAAAAAAGCTACTTGAAGCTAACCAAAGCTTTAAAGTTTAATCATAGTTTCTACTTATTAATGGTAGAATACATTAATTAAAGCAATATCTCTTTTTAGATCAATTTTTGCTAATTATGCTCAATTTTTACTGGATTAATAATGATGATAGAAAAACAAAAATGAAATTTTTGATTATTGGTTATCATAAGTTAAAAAAAAACCCAACTTGCTGCTGAAATTCATTATCAGCATATAAAAACAAGCAGAAGTGCCAGGTTTATACTTACTATTAATCAATATGAGTATGGGAATGGAAAACAGTCTGAATCATCCTCATTGTACTTATCATCTGATGAGACTCATGGTTCTTAGAGGGTTTAAGAAAAAAAAAATAGGAAAGTTGTTCTTATTTATCATATTTTTATTTTAATTACTTATTGTATTATTAAATTTCTGAAAATAAATATGAAATTTCAAAGATGGCTTTTGGAATCCACTGGAGAGACAAAGCTCGTAAGCTCGTTGTTAAATTTCTTAAAGGGAAACGTAGGTGTGAACTGTATGTAATAATTGGAAAAGAGTTTGCAATCAGAGGAAAAAATAGGAAGAAATACAAACTATTAGAAAAAAGTCTACTCACCAAAGACGCAGCTCCGGTTTCCTTGTAGATACAACCTCCCAGACCAAACAAGTGGTCATTTGAACGGCCAAAAGAGGTTCATGACACTTGTGGTTCTGACAGTCTGTAAATCTTCCTGCAGGATCTATACTCTCTTGCAAGCGAACCGGGCATTACTTATAGACAACATGAACAATAATAAAACCGAAGACAAAGAACTTAAACTGCGAGTAAAATTAGCTGTAGGCATAAGCAATGGACCTGTGACCGCTCTTTGTCATTGCCCGCTGGAGAAGGAGATTAAGAACGTGTAACAGGTGGGGAGTAAATCGCACGCTCTCTGTCTCTGATTAGGTCTATAAATTGAGGTTCTAGTTACTATCACCAACCACTAGATGGTGTATAGTGTGCTATTTCAAGATGTATTTGATACTTTACCTTTTCTCACATATTGAATTAATTTATTCACAGAAGAGCGCCGAATGGCGTGAACATCCGCTATAATGTAAAATATTGAATTGGCTCTTCTGAAAGAATTCAAATTTCAATCACAATAAGAGTTTGCAACAAACATCTTGTGTATTGAAAAGGTAAATTTAGAGTAGATCATTTTTGATATAGATATAAGACAAAATTTGGTTGAATTTTTTTTTTGTAATATGGGCATGAAACTTGGTGGCATATTTATTCAGATATCACATTATAACATTAGGTTAATAGATGATTTTTGAACTCAGTATTTCTTTAATTAGATTTTTATCATTGTTGTACAGGTTTAGTGGGCCTGCAAAACCTTGGAAATACATGTTACATGAATGCAGCTCTTCAATCCCTTGTCAATACTCCTCCTCTTGTCGATTATTTTCTCAATTGTTCCTTAATTAGTGGACCTAAGCCTCAAGTGACAAGGGCATTTCATCGACTTGTAATGGATATCTGGAGCAGAGGTGATGGTTACCTAGCTCCCCAGGGTCTATTATATGCCATCCGCCATGTAAGTCTTTAAGGAATATTGATTTCTATTTTAAAACAAATGTTATCTCCCTTCAGAGTAAGTAGTTTGGTTAGTTTGAATTTAATATTAGATATAAAGTTTGTAATTTGAATTAAACTGTGTTTTGCCAATTTAAAGTGTATGAGGAGATCTTTAGTTCTTGATTGTACAACACTTTTGATACCTTGCCATCTTTAACTTGACTATCTCTGCTTTTGATTCATAAATTGTTATTTCTCCAATAATCTCATCAGGATTGTGTAAGTTTCCTGCGACTTCTGCAGGTTGAAAGATAATTTATAAATGCATTAAAAAAATCTTTAAATTTAAAAACCCTAAACTTATAATATGGTTTCAGGTCCAACAAAAAGCTTTTCATTGTCTATTCTTATCTAAAGCACCTAATCCCTCTTCAATATTGGGATCAAGAACTCTTAAATATTGTATATCTACTCTAATTTATATTTATTATATTAATTACTTACCTCTTATTTGGCTCTATCACCCACTATTGCCTCAATGATTCAACCTATTCCAAGTGTCATGGTCTTTTTTCTAGATTTCATTTTCGAGCAACGGTCCTAAATTGTGGACCACTCTAATCTGCCTTCATATTCATATGCCACTCTATTCATGCCTGTTGTCTTGTACTATGTTACATCTCAGTATAAATATTTTTCGGAATCTCTCTGAGTCATCCTTCATCTTTCTTCTATTGGATATACACCATAAGATAATTTGGTTTTTGTCAGGAGTGTGAATCGTTTTGAAATATCTCCAGTTTCCTTTGCCTTATTTCATAATAATGGCACTTTTCAGAATGGTCAAAGTCTGCTCTTTGAAACTGTTGTCTTTGGTTTCATTGACATTGTTTTGTTTGTATGGTAAACTGCACTTTTGGCATCTTTTGCTTTTAGTATTTCAAAAAAGTGAAGTGAGCTTGGCAGGCCCACCGACATGTATGGTATATGGGGACAATGGCTCAACAGAATGTACTGGTGAAATTTTTTTTTAAGAGGCATGATATGCACTGCGACCAGAATTGGTCTATTGTGCGCCTTATAGCATGCTCTTGGAAGAGATTACATATTTGAGAATGTTTTTAGGATTGACTTATTCGCATTGCTTGGTGTCAGTGAAAAGATCCAGATCAGAAACCTGAGGCTGGTGAACCTATTACAGGCAGATTATATAATTGGGTGTTTTGTTCTCATATGACAGAAACGACACAGCAAATTACTCGCCAATCTAAGTTTATACATGTTGCTATTGAGTCTACAGGGCCCTTTATATTCCGCTGTGATTATCTTAAGTGAGTCCCTATCCAAGTTAAGAAGTTTACTCCTACTCCCACAAAGACCTACAAGAAATTGATTTGAATACAAGAGTTTTTTAGTTCATGCCTATGTAAGTTGGCCTTATTTTTGTACATTATCCCAATTCTGCACTTGACATAGCTAAAAATTAATACCACAAACAGTTTCTGGGGTTATTGGAATACTAGCTGAGCCTGCTCTGGTTAATTTATCAGCTTCCTCATTGCCGTTTACACCTGAATGCCCAGGTACTCATTCAATGCTGATGCTGTTAAACCTTGCTAGTTTTTTGAGGACTGCATTGCAGTTCTAAACATATAGTGATTAATTAATGGTATGGAGGCTGCCCAACACTCCCAGTGCCGCTTGACTATTGGTCAAGAGTATGATTCTTCTACCTTATGTAATTCTTAGAGATAAGAGATTTGGTTAATACAGACTGAGGTATGTTGATGCCAATACTGATATGGTTTAAAAGGAATTTAGAACTATCCCAAAGCAAACAATGATAGTAAATGTTATAAGTTATAATTAAAATTATCCAAACAAAATGTTTTGATGAAATGCTAGTTGATATGAGTATTATATAAATTATATAATGAAAAACTTTGATTTGATTTATTGATCCATTTTACTGATATTTATCACAATAAAACAGATATGTATTCGGAATAATACCGGCATATCCGGTCAAACTAGCATTTATCCATAAATTAATAAGGACTGACAGTTATTTAGGCGCAGTGGACCATTTGTTCAAATTGAGAAATCCCATTAAGATGGGGATATTAACATTAATTTTGATTACTGGTTCTTTGTTACAGAAATATTTAATGGACCTTTTGAAAATCATGTGGTGGACTGTATTGAACATGAAACATAATATTTTATTGAAGTAATTCACAAACAATTCAGTAACATGAGAAATAAAATGTTATATACCTATTTTGAGGCGGGTCTGCATTGTTCATGGTTTTTCTTTAGCTCTGGCCTTCTTCTCCTGCTCCCCATTCTTCAGTCTGAGTGAGGTGTGACGAACAACTGAACGTCTTCGAGGGTTGCCATTTTTATAACTGGATATTTCCTGTCCTCAGCCTTCTTGAGTCATTTACACGGTGTTCCGTGAACAAACCAACATAAATTACATATTAACTTACATCTAATGTACAGGTGTAGGGTGATTAACGTGTAGTGCTTTAAAATAAGAAGGGAACATACAGAAAATAACAATTTAAATTAACCCTTTTCCAACAATGGTAGAGAAGATACCATTTCGACTTGACACCTTTCCCCAGCTCAAGACGAACAGGCACATGCAAGACCCTGTCTAGACAATTCGCATGAAATCCACACTAATCGCCAAAACATTGAACCTGAAGATGGACCAGGGCCTACTCAAGATGACCAAATAAATGAAACGGAAAGAAGACGCCAACAACCGAATATTTTACAAGAGCTGACATCGATCAGGTCCCCCATACCGACAAGAAGTAGGAATCCGCCTAAATATTTACAGGAATATATTTTTCGCTAAGGCGGGAAGAATGTCATATATTTCTACTTAAATTAATTTAATTGAACATGTGATTTAAATGTGTTCATTCTTATGTAAACAAAGCCATAGATTGGTTACTTTTTAACTGTCTATCTTATTCATTACACACTGGTATTGTTTGTTTTGGGAGTTGCCCTAGACTTGGTGATGCATGTTGGCATCAAAGGCTGCTGGAATATTAGAACCAATCAGTCAACTCTTCTAGGACAGATGTTTCGTGAGGTAGGTATTCTGATATAATTGTTATATCTGCCTTCATTCCGTTCCCGGATGGAGAGAATTGAGGTACTGCTGAATCATTAGAATGAAATTGTCAGAGAAGCAGCAGTTTTAGTTGCATTCTTGAATAAGTTGGAGGCCCTGATACAGCCAGTCACAAAGAATGTAGCCAGAGCCCTGCACAAAGGAGTGGCTGATTAGATTAGAATCTAGATCTAGTACTGAAGAAAGAAATATAGCTGATAAAATAACATTTACAGACCACTGAATATAACTGTTGTTTAAAATTTTATGAAAATATTTCACTTAAGAACAAAAACTTCGAACCTATATCATTGACAAAAATAAATCTCTAACAATAAACCGTATAGCTTACACCTTTGGAAGTAGTGTGTCTATTGACTTGGGAACCTCTTTTGTACTTAACTGGTGGAAACCTTGCAGCTTCATCAATTACCTCTGTTGTTGCAGACCTTGCCAGTGTCCTTGGGCTTCCTAATTTTTCTTTACCTGTTTCTCCTCTGTATTCTACTGAGGCCCGGGTTATTTGTCAGAGCCTAACCCTTACCCCACCTCAGTGATATTCAGGGCATGCTTGACCTTGTCCAGGTTGCCTGTAGAATCAATTCCTGGATATGATGCCATTGAAAGCTTTGAAGGAAATAAATCTTCCTCAGATAAAGTTATTTCTTTAGTATAATATTTGTTATTTTCTTAATTATCGTTCATCTTGTTCCCACGAGAATGGAGTGAATTACACTGCAGTTTATACCAACCCACTCCTGGCTGCTGGCTATATACAGTGGGGTGCACCTGTTGCCCCAGGTGGGTCAATTTAAGACAGTGTATTTTTATACCCCCTGCCTTTCAGCCCCTTTCATCTCCATCCATCCTGCGTGTGTCATCTGCGAGTCCCATCAGAATCCTTGAAGGGAGGCACCATTTGGAGGTGACAGTAAGTGTTGAGGAGAGGGAGTCTGTGTGTTCACAAGCAGTGAGCAGGGCACTGAAACTTGATCATTCTGCAGAGAGTGAGGTGAATGCCCGCTCTAGAGCCCTACCTGTTTATCTTCCCCCCTTCCCCTCCCCTAAAAAAAGGCTTTAAAAGCAAAAATAAATAAATAAAATTAGAAAATAAATATATTCCTAATGTTAAAACTTAAAACCTAAAAAAAATGTTTATTTATAATCATGATCTTGATCTTAAATTAAAATACTATGATTAGACAACATCTATTTGGGAAGTTAAATTATGATGGAAAATGTGGAATTTGGAATGAAGATAATAAAGAAGCATGGCGGATTTTAGATGGGAAGGATTCTGAAGAGTATGTAGTGTACAAAAAAGAGATGTTTAATAGTTTTTGTTTTATGGGTAGGGTGTAGAGGTCAAAAAAGTGCGATATTGTTTCTTATCAGTGAACTAAGGATTTAAATGATAAGAGTTTGTAGATTTAGGAGTAGGTGGCTTGTTATAGAAAAGAAAAAATGATATATTGCCTACAGGTAGAGGAGAAGAATCATTTTAATTCAACTCACCATGAAGGTAGTATACATGATACCACCTTGAGGTGCCAATGATAAATCTTAAGCATTAAAAATAAGTTAATGATTGACTTCAATTTGTTCAGTCAGGTATAGATGGATAGCCACTGTATACTTTTCTGCATAAATCTAAGTGCGGGCAAATAAAACAATTACCTCTTGAATTAAAATACTTCAAGAAAATTATAAAATTGTAACATTAGATTAGAATCTAGATCTAGTACTGAAGAAAGAAATATAGCTGATAAAATAACATTTACAGACCACTGAATATAACTGTTGTTTAAAATTTTATGAAAATATTTCACTTAAGAACAAAAACTTCGAACCTATATCATTGACAAAAATAAATCTCTAACAATAAACCGTATAGCTTACACCTTTGGAATAATTAGTTTATTGAATTTTTTTTCTATTTCATCGGAGAACCAAGAATCCCTAACAGAAAGACTTACTTTAACTTGCTTCCATGTGTCAGAATCTTTAATTAATATCATAATTTTAAAAATGAGCCTACCAATTCAACACCTCAATGATACCAACCCCTCCAACAGATTGAAGCATCAACAATACATCTTCAACCAATCCAAAGATGATTAAGAAGAACAATTTTTATCAGTGATCAGTTGAACAATGTCTTAACCAAAAAGTAAAATAGTTATAAAAAGGTAGTAAAAATAAAATTAAAATGTGTTTGTATATATACATATTTGTTGTTTAGAATCTATTAGAAATTAAAAATTGTTGTCGAATTTAGAAATTGTTGGGGAAGCCAAGGTCCGCCCTCGGCTGTAGGAGTATACTAGTAGTAGTAGTATATTTGTTGTTTTATATAATTCAACTTCAAATTTCTTTTGAAAAAAACAAAACATAGTTTATGGATTTTAAATCTACAATTAAACTACCAATGGAAACATTATATGGAAAAATCTCTCAAGTTATATCTTAGCTAAATCATCCAACCCACAGGATTTAACACCATGCCCAATAAAAAAAGATGTTAAGATTGCAGAGGGCATACAAAATTATCTGTAATTGTTTTTATAGAAAATCGATTCCTGGTGCTTCTCTGTTAGAGGAGTGCCACTGATAACATTGCTTAACCTTACATTCAGATGCTAGAGCTTCTGTTTAGCAGTTTTGACGTAACAAAATATATCACCAATGTATATCATTTATTTATTAAAATAACAATTATATTTCAATAATAATAACATGTAAATATCATTTATATTTATCTATAGGCCAATTTATCACTGCAGTATTTAATATTTCCTTAAATAAGTCCTTCTTGTGTGTACCTTTCTCGAAACATAAATTCAATTAGATAGTATTCTGAATAGTCTCTGTGGAAGAAGGGGCTCCTAACAATAATTCGCTAACCTTCTATCCGAGCGAATTTACCGGTCGTGAATGCAATAAAAAACCAGATAGTTTTGATTGGGTGGCAATTTCCCCAAGTACATAGAATTGAAGCTATAAAAGGAAAGAAAAGAACTTCATCAAGTAATACACATAAAAACATCCAAAAATGAATATATGATAAATATATAATGTAAAAATAGAAAAAGAACAATTAAAAAAATATTAATGTCCACACCTAATCCTAGGAAAATACAAGAAAAGTTATTTCAAAATTAAAGCAAGAATTATGAAAAGGAAAATGCACTAAGCTAGTATCTACAATCAGTTAGTTATATAAAGAATGAAATGAACTTATTTACTAAAAGGTATGAGTTTTAAAACAAAAAATCTTAATGGTCTGTGAATCAATAAGAAACTGAGAAATGAAATGAGTTCTTGATAGCGGTGGGTTGATGTTTCGCAATGTTGATGAGTAGAAAATAAGTAAATGTCTCTTACTGGTAAGTCCAAAGTGAGATGAAAATAGTGAGAGGTTTTACTGGTGAGATTTGACAAAATTCAAGATGAAGAAGATGGAGAGAGTGGCGACAAAATCAAATGTAGAGTAGCAAGCAACCTTCTACAAGACAGTTGTCTTGTGACTGATGTTTTGTTTTTTCGAACATCACACTTAATAATAAAACATATGTTTTGAAAATTACTCACAGATTTTTTTTTTCTTTTAATAAATTTTATTATTATCAGAATTATATAAAACAAAAAAAATATCTGCCTTTTAATGCAATAAAATATTCGTTTGGAAAAAAAATAAATAAAAAATAGCTATAGATACCCGACAGTCTCCATTGGCTCTTATTTCATCACTTAGCACTTTCCCATGTTCTTTCAATAGTTTGGGAATGCACGCGGTTTTCTGAGTTTACAAAATTGTATGAGTTGTTAACAATCTTATTACTTAATGTTAAAAATGTTTTATAAATGAACAACAACAAAGATGGAAGAAATACACAAATCCTAACAAACCTACCCTCTCATATTAAAAGATTGTATTACTTATTGGGCAAAATGTTTTATAAATTTTATAAAAGAAAAACAACAAATACAGCTAACAGATAACATACTCAAACACTAAAAAGCCTTCCCTCTCATTCTCGATGATTCTATTACTTAATTTGCAAAAATTATGTAATTATATTATAAATTTAAAGAAAAAAAAACAAAAAGACAGCGAAGTGATAATGTATACAAACAATGTCTCTCTCTCTCCATCTCTCTCTCTCTCTTTCTCTCTCTCTCTCTCACTCTCTCTCTCTCTCCCTCTCCCTCTCCCTCTCCCTCTCCCTCTCCCTCTCCCTCTCTCCCTCTCTCTCTCTCTCTCTCTCTCTCTCTCTCTCTCTCTCTCTCTCTCTCTCTCTCTCTCTCTCTCTCTCTCACACACACACACACACACGCACACTCACACACACACACTCTCTCTCTCCCTCTCTTCCCTTTCTGTTTTTAAAATGGATATAATATTTCATGCTTCCATCAGATTTCATCACATTAAAACTGTGTTTTTTATTTACAGAGCCATCCAATGTATAGAGGTTTCCAGCAACATGATTCCCAGGAATTCTTGCGATGTCTTTTAGACCAAATTCATGAAGAAATGAAAGCTCCTTGCCTTGAACCATTGCGTCCAGAAAATTATTGTAAGCTCATTAAATTGGTTCTGAAGTTTCTCTTATTTATGAAATATCAGTTTCTTAAAAACAAATTGTTTGGTGATCTCTATAAAAAATACTGATACAGAAGAAAGGCTACAAATGTCTGTCATGAACAGAAAAGGGATGAAAATAAATCTCTCTTAATAAGGATTTTCTACACCAATAACTTAAGTTGATGGCTTTTTTTTTTTTTTTTATTGCTCTCTTTGACTGTTTATGTTACACAATATAATATGACTGTTTATGTTATACAAATTATTTCCTCAACTTCTTGTTCTGGCAGCTCTACTTCTTCATCTCCTTCTCCTGGTACACCCATTTGGCCTTTCAGCTGTTTAACTCTTTCCTCTTTATTTTGGTGATCGGGATGTGCTAGAATTTCCCTGAAATATTCTAACCATCTCTGTAATACTTGAACAGGTTTACTGATTATGGCCCCCTCTTTTGTCTTGCAGCACGTAATATTTGGTTGGTAGCCTCTTTTTATTTCCTTAATCCCTTTATAAAACTTCATTGTGTTTTTTTAGGTATGGTATTTCTGGAGATCCTCTAACTGCTTTATAAGCCACATCCTTTTTTGCTGATGGCAGATTTTCTTGGCATTGCTCCTCCTGGCAGAGTACTCATTTCGGCTTGCTCTCGTCATTCTCTGCAGCATTTTCTTCTGCGTCTTTCTTTGCTGTCACTGCTCGTTCGCATTCTATATCAAACCAACCTATTTTACTCTCTTTACTTTTCCTTCCCAGTACCTCTTGTGCTGCTTCTCCTAAGCTGTTTTGAATAGCACTCCACCTGATATTTACATCATTGCTATTCAATTGGTCAGAATGACATACCAGTTTTTCAGTCACCTTCTGTGAGAACCTTTTACCATATTCTTCCTCTTTCAGTTTATCTATATTGTACCCCTGTAGATTTCCAACAGCTACTCGAGATGGCAGTGATATTTTATGTTTGAAGGAAGATTTTACTAGGTAGTGATCTGAGTCACAGTCTACACCTCTATAGTTACTTACATTTTCAATGCGAGATGCATGCCATTTGTGCACTAGTATGTGATCTATTTGGTTTTTAGTCTCCCCGTCTGCTGATATTCAGGTTTCTTTATGGATGTCCTTATGCTTAAAATGTGTACCCATTATCTTGAAACCATTTTCTGTAAGAAAATCTACCGACCTTAACCCATTGTCATTGGAATCCTGGTGTTTACTTTGCATCCCAATTGTTGGCCTGGAAACCTCTTCTTTGCCCACCTCCGTGTTAAAATCACCCAGATTGATTTTTACATTATGTCCTGGAATTTCTGCTAATTACCTTGTGAGGGTTTCATAAAATGCGTCTTTAAAATCCCTTTCCCCCTTTTCCTCAGTTAGGGCATGAACACTAATCATTGATATATTGGAGAACTTACTTTTCGTCCTTATCTTACACATTCTCTTGTTGATTAATTTCTAACCTATTAAAGCATGCTTTAGTGAATTCCTTATCATGAAACTGTTCCCAAAAACATTGTTTCCATCAACACTGTTTATCATTGTGTACCTGCTTAGATCCTGGATCTCCTTCCAAGATGGTATACAGGTTTTTACCTTGAGTGGGGGTTCACCACTCAAGGCATCTCTTACCATTTTTTTTTTTTAACAATCCACGGTTGTGCACCTTAGAACTGCACCTTATCCATTTCTGTAACCATACGTCTCAGTCCCTTGATCTGGAGCACTCTTTGTTCACCAGTCATATCTCGTCCTTTTTTGCGAGTTGCTGGGACTCCTTACAGTGTACTTGGCAGTCCTGGCTACCAGCCTGGTGCCTTGTATGCGTCTGATTTTCTCTCTTGCAGTTGATGCAGGTGGGTCTATCGCCTGCCTTCTTTTTGGGGCATTCCTTGGCTAAATGCCCCAGTTCCGCGCACCAACGGCATGTAACTCCTTCCTATTTACATGTTGCCCTTGAGTGACCATGTCCTTGACACTGCAGGCATCGAGGGTGTACAGGAAGGTGAGAGCCCACCATCCTCCGACCACCTCCTCCTCACTGTGCAGGGCGTACCTAATCTGGGGATCCAACTCGATCACCCAGGTTTTGGTAAACCCTGTTCTAGTTTGTCTCCTGTATAGGATGCGCAGTTGCTTATCTTTGACCTCTATCCCCTTTGTTCTCACCCTTTCTTATATTAATTCTGTGAGTTTCGATTCGTTCCATCCAGTTGGAACTCCTTGGACTTCCAACCTCGGCCACCTTCTTCTAGCAGTCTTAGCCTCAAGGCCGTTCTCCTTGAGTTTCTGCCAGGCACCTATTTTCTCCCCGGTGCTCCTGTTTTCTACTTGGACCAGTACTCCATCTGCCTTGGTGGCCCTTACCAGTTTGACCTCGATTCCCAGCTCCGTCGGTGATGGGAGCTGTTCGATTACCTCCAATGGAGACTTTCCCACTGCGCCGATCGTAATATAGAACAGTGCCTTCACGCTACTTGGTTATTTCAGCAGAGACTTCACAATATCTGCCATCGTCTTTGGCTTTTTTCCTTCCAGTGTCGGAATTGGGTTTTCTTTTTCTTTACCCTTTCCCCCATCCCTCCTGTTCTTCTTTTTCTCTACTTAAGTGTATTCCGCTTCCTCTGTATCCTCCTCCGTGGTCATATTAGTGCCTCTACATATCTACGAACCGCTGGCCCTTTGTGGCATTGGTGCCGGTTGCGCTCCTTGGTAATTACCCCCGGTCTTTGACGTCCCTGGTTCTGGTTGCTTGGGTGTCTCTCTTCTTGGCTTCTGTGCCCGTCTGTTAGTTATCATTGGGGCTACAATGTTCGCCATCTTTCAGGCTACCATCTGGTGGAGTTCCTCCATGCAGAGCACCTCCCTAACCACATGTTTCACCAACGTTGGTATTAGATTCTGTTCTGTCTCCAGTCCAAGGATGATATCTCGCAGGGAGGCGAAATTCCCATTAATGTAATTTTGCTTCTCCCTAGAAATGGATTTTTTCACCCTTTCTAGTTAATTCCTCATATTCTCTTGAATTTGTCTTGCCTTTTCCTCTGGGTTGTCCTCGCATGGGAGGAGGGGGGGATTTCTCTCCCTCTGCCTCTTCTTTTTTTTCATTTGGGGCTAAAAATAATGGCTCCATCTGTTTCCATACCTTCGTTTAGCTCGCTTTCACTTGTGGCCTGCCTATACGTTTTAGGGACCCCTTCACCAATGACCTTCTCAACGAACCTCGTCATTGGGCTAGTACTACAGGCAACAAAGGAATAATGGCAGAAATAATTCATGTAGAAGCCAATTTTGGCACACTTGTAGGGAATGGTGTCCTGAACAACATACTAAAAGTACTGAGGGGTGGGGGTGGAGCTGAGAGTGGGGGACCCTCTAAAGGTCCCTTTTTTCAGTTTTTTGTTAATAACTCGAAAAATACTGCCTCTAGCGAAAGAATATTTATATAATAAATTAATCTACATAAAATTTCTAACTTCAAAACTATTTCTAGATTTAGGACTGTCCTCTAGCAAAAAAAGTGTATAGAACCTTTTTTATAGAGAATTTTATGTATATTAATTTAATATATGAACTTTTTTTCGTTAGAGGCAGTATTTTTTGAGGTACTTAGAGATTCGAAGATGAAAGTTTAGATTTCGACGAAATTTAATCTTTAAATACATCATTAAACATTAATTACTTAATTTTCAACAATAAACATATTAAATATTCTTTTACGCTTCCACGACCACTATTATTACAAAAGACTTTGTTTATTTCTTCTGGTTTAGACCGTGTAGATAAATTTCTCGCCAACGTTTTGTCAACCATGCTGATAACTTCCTGAGGGCTGAGATGAGAATGAATATTTTTTTCCGTTTTTAAGTAATTTATTACGTAAATCTATGATTTTTTTTTAACACTTCCTCCTGTCTATCGTTTTTTTTCCCAATCTGGGATTTGGATAACCCACAAAAATAATTAAGGGGGCACGCGAAATCTCCCGTCCAAATCACCAATACACCGCACAATTTAATAATAAACAAAACAATTTTTTTTGTCCACACCGGGCTACACAATTAATATTTTATTAATTGGGTAAGCTCTCCTGTTCCATGGGAATCCTGACTCGCACTAGTGTCCCTCAGGATTCAACAAGTTCGCAATAAAACACTGATAGGGGAAAAAGCTCGACTCACCTCTGAGACAGTTGGAAGGCGACTGACTTCAGTTTTCTATCTGCGTGGTGGGGGTAATCCTCGGGGGCGTATCAGACGTAGGTCCTTCCTCTACAACGTCTGGAACGCTACTCCCTAGGGTATGTACTGTAGGTGACCTTAGTCTGTAATGTGGGGGTGAGTGAAGTGTGCTGTATATGGTGAACTGTTGTAATGTCAGAGTTATTGTTCTCCCAACCTGGAGGACCAGTGGCTGTTTGCAGTCCGGAAACTGGGACATGGGGTCGCCACTACCCTACCCCTTAAAATGTAACAAAAACAAATATATTATTTGTCTATATTTTTATTTATCAGTTTAGATACAGATATTAGTAAAATAAATAAAAAGACCAACAGACTGATAAATGATAACTATAAAGACCTCAAAAAGTTATTGGTTTACTATTCATCAAAGATTATAGTTCCATAATATCATTTTAGCTGCATAATCTGTGGATACCATCTAATTTAGACCACATTCTTTCTTTCTATTTTTTCTTTTTTGAATAGTCAATTTATGATTTATGTCACTTTTTTGTTAAGTAACTGAAAGAGAAGATGTGTCAGATATGGAAAATGCCTCTTCTGAAACAGAGGATTATGAGACCTGTGATTCTGGTGTTTCTGAACAGAGTTCTCAGTGTGATGAAACTGGAGGAAGATTGTATGTCTATTATCTTGATTACTATTATTTATATTAATATTTGTATTTGTAAGTATAGTATTCATCTTATTTTTCAGATCTATGGCTAGATCATCTTCTATCATTGAGAAAATTCAGTGGAAACAGCACCTCATTGCTTTAAATGGTAGGTGATTAGAATTATAGAGAATAAAAAATAATTTATAATTAGTCGGGAGAATTAAATTAAACTAGGCCAAGTACTGAAACATTGGGTAAGAGATATAAAATTCTAGATTCTATATTCTATATAAAAGAGTAGCTTTTATATAGAAGGAAAAGAATAATGAATCTTTAAAGAAGAAAGCAATAAATAAATAATCATATGAGAAAGGAACAATGATATCTTAAAGGTTAAATACTAAATGAAGAGTCATATGAGAAAGGAACAGTATCATATCTTTAATGTTAAATACTAAGCGAATAATATGAGGGAAAAGAAAACACTGGGCGAATTGATTTTAGAGTCTTTGATCTTGAAAACAGTGAATTAATTATATTTCCTTTAATGTAGAAAGGAGCGACTCTCGGCGAACTGAATTAATGACAATCGCTGGTCAGTAAATTCCTAGTAATTGAATGAGAGGGAACTTACAGTTTGGCTTCAGAGAATTGTTACCTCCACTCTGACAGTTTTTGGTTGCTAGGTGACCCTGGATCATAAATGGCACCCATCTCGGCTCTGCTGCTAGGTGTCTCTGTGGGCGGTTATCATTTTGTGGTGAGGTCGGCGTATGGTCGAGAAGAGGCAGTGTGACTAGGCCGATTTATGTAGTAGAAGAGAGCGGTGGGACCAGGCCGGTGGTTGTTGTAGGAGAGAGCGAGGCTTAGCCCGGTGTCGAAGTGGGAAGAAAAATCCCCTCTGCATTTTGTCAAGGCTCACTAGAATGACTTTCCTATTATGACGACTGTGACCAGGGGTGCAAGATTTAAATTTGAATTGACTGTATTAATTCGCTACCGAACAGTATGATGCAAACTGGATTTAAACCATCATCAATTATTTTAATAAATAATAAATAATAAATAATCAAATGTCGTTCATAAAGTTCCATAGAGGACTCTGAATGCAGGAGATCTCTTTGTATTTTTCATTTTGGAAAACTAGTCCATCCCATTCTAACTGAGAAGATCTGACCTGTTGTGCATTTGCATTTTATTGTATTTATGAGTTTTTCATAGCCATAAGGTTTTATGAGTTATCCATAGCCATAAGGGCTTCAGGCAAGGTGATTGTTTAGCACTAGTGTCTGGGGAACCTGACTTTTGATGAGAATCAGCATATCGGTTCCTTTCAGGTTCCCCTTCCTTGGCACCAGTCTCCTTAATTCATACCTTATGTTAACTATTTTTATAACTCATATTACCTTATTATAAAATAAATTATAATTCTTAGCCAAAAAACATAAATAATAAATTACCTTAAAAGAAAAGCAAAAGATAGTTAAATGTTTATTGACTGAATCTCAAGAGTCCGTAAAACTTATAAACAGTCATGAAAAATAGATGTATGATAAAATAATGTATATTTATATTATATTATTTTTTTATACATCTATTTTTCTCGACTGTTTATAAGTTTTACAGACTTTTTCATTGCCTTTTTCATGAGATTAGCTAAGCAATTTTATGCTCCCAAAACGTCAGGTTCAAAACCAGACTAAAACCATGAGAAGTTTATAAATATTCAATTTTTTTCCAAAGGCAATAGAAAAGAGAAACAGAGATCTTATTTTTTAGCAGAAAAAATCCAAAAAATTACTTTAACAAATGAAATTGAAAAACAACACATTGCTCTATCACTGCTTAAAAAGAGCAATTGAATTTCAGAAATTTAACAATAGTGTGTTTCTTATTTTTTTTATTATTATTTTTAGAATTAACTATTCTAACTTATTGTAATATCTGGTAGATTAAAAAAAAAAAAAAAATGGAGAATGAAGTAGGTCGCCTCCTCGTGGTGTTCCCTGTATAAGAATAACCAAATGGCTTTCAATAAAAGCATAACCATTTACAATATGTCACGGGTTCTTAGATTCCCATGGATTATATAAAGTCAAGAAAAAAATATATAAAAAATATATGCAAGTCAAAGATACCAATATATCAGGATCAGAAATGGATAAATTGATTTTCTGACAATTTTCGCTAGTTTAGTCAAACAATTTCGTCTGACATTACACTTTGCCACCTTATTTGTCTTGGTTTTAGTCCGGTCCTGTATATTAAGTTTTGGGAGCATAAAATTGCTTGACTATGAATTGGAGTTACCCACTATTGATCCTGAATGCCTCATATATATGTGTGTATTTTTATTATATTATTTTATTAGGTACCTGTTGTACTTTTTTTTTTATACAAATACAATTTTATACAATTCATACAAATACAGGGTGTTTCAGGGTTAAATGGCCAAACTGAAAATTTGAACTAAGGACCTCAAAACAAGAAAAAAATTTCCTTTGAAGGTATGTCCGCAAACGCTTTGTTTAAGAGATATTCACATCTAAAGATTTCATTGTTACAAATTATTTAGGCATAGTATATAAATAAAACTTATTTTATTTGTTCCATCTACTTTATTTATTAAATGTAAACCATTAACATTAATATTAAATGTTCAAAGTGATTTCCTTGAGCATTCAGACAGGCTCGGCATCTTTCTTCAACAGCAGCAGTAGCAGAACGTCACTGGATATGTGTTATTGTTTCAGAAGACTCAATTATCCTTCTTCGTAAAGAATTAAGGTCATTCACTGGCCTTGCATAGACTTTTTGCTTCATGCCACCCCAAACTAAAAAATCCAGTGGTGTCAGGTCTGTAGAGCGAGCAAGCCACTGATCCTGCACGGCTAATCTATTGATTAGGATAATTAGCATTTAGCCATTGTCGTATAACTCCTCAATGTGCAGGACAACCATCTAATTGAAACCACATGTTCCTTCTCAGTTGTAGTGGAATATCTTCAACTAAATTGTGGTAATCATTATTAAGAAATTCCAAAAATGTGTCTGCATTGAGTCGAGGTGGTAAGAAATACAGGCCTATTAAAATATTGTCTATTATCCCGAACCACACATTGCACTGAAACTCGTGCTGAAAATGATGCTGACGAATTGCATGGGGATTTTCATGCCACCAGAGATGGTTATTTTTCTGATTGAAGATATCTCTTCTTGTGAAGATAGCTTCATCTGTCCATAAAATTTCTCCTGAAAAGTGTGAATTGTGATCAGCTTGATTTTTAGATTGATACCGATCTGAAAAATTTCTTCTTTGCAGTAAATCTTGCGGTAATAAATTTTGTACCCGTTGATAATGATATGGGTGATGACCATCTGCAATGAGAGTTCTCCATACTGTAGTTGGCATAACATTTAATTCTGCTCCAGCTCTTCATACACTGGCAGATGGATTATCATCAAAATATTGTAATACGGTCGCACTCCTTTCTTCATTTCGTAAACGGGCTAAAATACCATCAGCATGTGGCATGACAGCAAATGTACCAGTTTCTCTAAGACGTTGAAACGTAGAATTAAAGGTAGACTTACTAGGTAATCTTCAATTTGGAAATCACATGGAATATTCATGACGGGCAGCATTGGCATTACCACTGCAAAAACCATACACAAACACCATATCGGCATATTCAGCATTAGTATGAATGGAAGGCATAATGAGTACTCTGCGAAAGCATCAAACACACTGATAAATGTTATTGATAGTTCTATTCTTATTATTATTTGTTATTGATGTTCTGCTACTGCTGCTGTTGAAGAAAGATGCCGAGCCTGTCTGAATGCTCAAGGAAATCACTTTGAACATTTAATATTAATGTTAATGGTTTACATTTAATAAATAAAGTAGATGGAACAAATAAAATAAGTTTTATTTATATACTATGCCTAAATAATTTGTAACAATGAAATCTTTAGATTTGAATATCTCTTAAACAAAGCATTTGCGAACATACCTTCATAGAAATTTTTTTTCATGTTTTGAGGTCCTTAGTTCAAATTTTCAGTTTGGCCATTTAACCCTGAAACACCCTGTATTTGTATGAATTGTATAATAGAATATTAAAAAAAAAAAGTACAATAGGTACCTAATAAAATAATATAATAAAAATACACATATATATATGAGGCATAGACCCTCCCCCCCCCCCCACAACAGCCCTGAAGAAGGCCTGCAATGAAGGTTCCTAGCAATGTTTCTATAGTATTATTATTTACTGTATTACAGTCCTACAAGAACCCAGGTCTCCGCAGCCAACGAATCTTTACGATCCTGCGTTATTTTTCTCCACTCAGCAGTTTTACGTCCTCCTCCACATTGTCCAGCCATCTGAACGAGAAATTCCTTTGCTTTGTTTGCCGCCTGGTTCCCATTCTCTTTGCTATCCTGTGGTCTGCATTCTTTCCACATGTTCCATCCATATAATTCTAGCTCTCTTTATCAATGAGAACATGTCAGGCTCTCCAATCAGTTCCTCATTCCTTCTGGCCACTCCGCCCGGATCCGGCCCTGTATTCTTAACATTTTTCTTTCCCAGGAGATGACAATAACTTCTGATTTTTTGATCAAGGGCTATGACTACCAGTCTTACTATGGTTTTATATATTTGTAGTTGTATTCTGTTAGAAAGTGATTTAACACTCTTTGGAGTGATAAAAATACCTATTTCCTACTGTTATCCTGGCTTGTACTTTGCTCTCTCTTTTGTTGCTAACTATAACCACACTTCTCATGTACTTGAATTGGGTTACAGCTTTAAAACTGTGCTCACTGAAACTCAATTTTACATTTACCACCTTTTCTTATTTCATGTACACAGAATTATCTTCATTCACTTTAAAAGCCAGTTGAATGGCTGCCTCTTTAAATTCTTGGAATGCTCCTGATGTGCTGCTTGGGTTCTAGCGGTAATGACAGAATCATCAGTGTTAAGGCCGGATAATTGTTGTAGAAGTAGTTTTCTTTATTTGATCATAGGCAATTAAATAATTTCTTTTTGTAAGAGAAGGAACATTTTTCTCTTTTATTTCTTATTCACCTTTTTTGTATATACAATAATTTTAACGTTTATTTCAGAATTGTATTGAATAATTTAATTTAGATGCAATTAGTCATATTTTAGTTTTAAGTTTACAATGTGGAAGAAAATGGTCCGGGTGTAGATCAATAAATTTCTCTTGGTTTATTAAGTAGCCAATGTATCGACCTACATAGCAGATCTTCTTCAGGGCTGTTGTGGGGGGGGGGTGCCCAGTAAAAGTCCGTCACAAGTTCTAATCACATCCCTATCTAACATAAAACGATGGTTCAGATAATGCATTCCCAAGTTTTACTCGACAGACAGACTATAATAGAGTAATTTTTGTTAGCCTGACTATTTTTGTGGTTATGACTACATTTTCAAGACCTTCAAAAGTCTTTCTCTATTTACTCTGTCATCTGCTTGCCTGAAATCCACAAAGAGGAGGTGCATGTCTATCTGGTATTGATGGCACTTTTCCATTGCTTGCCTAAGGGAGAATATCTGCTCTATTGTTGATCTTCCTGGTCTGAAGTCTCCTTAGTATTTTTTTATAATGTTTTTAGGGAATTCCACCAGCCTTGCACTGCCAATGTCTTTTAGGTCATGCACATTGCTGCTTTTGTCGAATCTTTAGGCATGTTTTGTTCCATCTTGATAGTTATTATGGACTTGGTGTTTAGTTTATTAATATATATATATATTAGTTGATAAATAACTTATCAAATGTAAAAAAACAATAAAAACCTATCAAATGTATCATTCATTTTTAATTACTCCTCATTAAACATATCCCAGATCCTTATTTATAAAATAATAATTTTCAACATTAATGAATAAATTGTTCATGAATATTGCAATGAATAGAGAAAAAAATTAAATTATTTGGTCTAATTTTATGAAAATCTCAATGGCAGCAATGATGGGTCTGTTAAATTGGTTAATGGACAACCAAGGTGATTTTCAACAATCGTTTCAATGAATTCTATCAACCTTCAGTAGCCCATTACCGCTAATTTTAATGGAAAAATATTTTTTAAACATATTATTAAACAATTATTATATTATTCAACAATATGACTCCAATGATTCAGATATCATTTCATCAAATGTTGTTGATAAAACAGACCAAGATTTTTCTACTTTGTCTTTGAGTGAACCAAGTGATAGTGATAAAGGAAGTATTTCTGTATTACAAAGTTTTAAGCACACTCAAAAAAATATCATAAAGAAATCTTTGTTATATATAAGCTATGTTGATAAAACTAATAGTTATTGAATAAAAAGATGCCAATAACAACAAAAATTGGCTCTTTACTTGAAATAAGTTATTTTAATTAATAAGCAATTGTTTTATTTCTAAATCTGAACAATAAAAGAACACAATATCCTATATAAAAATGCAAAATCATCATAAGAATTTCTTATCACAGAAATGTAAACAAGCCTGATGACGTCACCAAACAATGAAGTAAATTTTTCATTTCCCGCATGAATTTTTTCATAATACAAACGCGATTTTTTTGATGAAAAATGATCTTTTATAAATAAAATTAATATTTTTGTGCAAGTTACATTGTGGTGAATCTAAAAATTCATTGATTTTAATTTTTTAAAAATCTTAGCTGTGCATTATAATTTTTAAAATGGAATTGCATGATAATCATTCTTGTGTGATAAAAATTGTAAAGTAATGTAATTGTAGTGTAAATTTAGTTCTGAAGAAGTTGGGGGACAAGTGTCCCTTTAATTACTTTAAACTTGAATTTAATGAATTTGAAGGTCTGGTTATTGCATCTTTAGGAGAATAATACGGTTTTTCATTTCTTGCCAGTCTCCAACCATTGAAATATTATTTTTAACAAAATGCACCTGCTCTTTTTTGGATATTAAGTTCTACAATCCACAATATCTTTCCAATCTGTAATCATTAGTTTGAATTTCACTGAGTATTAGTTTAAATTTCACTGGAACATTTATATTTAATTGACATTTAAGTAATTATGCTATGTTACAAAATGTTTATTTTGTTTTGCTTTTCTTTCTTGTATCTTGTTCATCTCAGCAAGGGTCTGTTTATGAATAATTAAGAAAAAAATTAGTTTAGGTATTACAAATTTTGTTGAGGCTGCGTCTCAACACTGGCCCTATAATTATCAATTAAATCATTATTTCTAAATGGTAGCCCCAGGTATACGGTATTTGTTGTAACTCTTTAAATATGCTTAAGAAATGTTCTTCTTTCTTTCTTTCAGCAAACGCCCGCCGCCCAGTATAAACGAGCTCGTCCCTTTATCGTTGCCTCACAAGTGACGTCCTTAAGGCCATCACAGGTCTGCTTAAAAAATGTTGAACTATATATTGTGAAACTAGTGAAATGGCTGTGTAATCATCATTAGAATGTTAAATATAAGATGAAATTACTCTATTAAAAAGAGTAATGAATGAGCTGTAGGATATTTAAGAATTTGTAAAATCTTGTAAAAGTAAAGTGGAGGGGAAGACACAGTATTTTCAAAAAATTATAGAGCAGGCAGAAGTCATAATTATTTTGAAAAAGGTAGAGGAAGGGAGGAGAAATGGTACCATAGAAACATTGTCAAAGGCTGACGATTTGTCAAATAGCAGCAAGATGACATAACATTTTACATAAACATAATTTCGCATCAGCATGAACTCAAAGAGGGGCATCATCGGTCTCCTCCCCTTTGGTAAATATAGCCATAGATGACTAGCCTGCAGCAACTGTAGCAAGCTGATTATAATTGGAAAGTATCTCCTATCTAGGCAATCACTGAAAATCCTGTATAGTCTACTTTTGATACTGTTCTTCAATATAACCGCGTCTATTGCATCCAGCCCTGGTGAACAACCAGCCTTCTGTTTATCGTCAGCACTGTGAAAGTCATACATGTCCCTTGCGTCTCACAAAATTGTAATTATCCTGAGATGAATCATCCTTGGGGATATGTAGCCTCAATGAAGATCCTAGTCCCACTTCAAGAGTAGCTGCCTGAGCATTCTCATGCTTAATAGCAGACATCATCCACGGAGGAGAAAGTTGGCCCATGGTCACCTTGTATGGGATACCCCAGGGATTCTTCACAGATTTTTCGATATGGTGAACTTGTCCCAAGACTTTGACTTTCGAGCACACCTATGACTTTATGGCCTCTAGACCAGTAGGCACCACCCCTTTTTACCACTGCCTACACCTAATCTATTTATTGGCTAATCACAGAGCATCATTTCTCTCTCAACATCCCCCCAACAGCTGCCAAATTTTTTTTAGGCTGCCATTTTGTTTTCTAAGATTTGATCAGTATTAAACCTCAACCACCTGGCTTACCTCCTCCACATATTGAAGAGTCAAGTCCTCTGACTGATAAGGAATGAGAGTTCCCAGTTATCATTTTCTTTTCCTGTGATTTGGGGAACCTCAATCATAAGTTTCTTGGGGATCTCAGCAGCTTCTATCCTCGCTGCATGATTACCAGAATGAAGTCTTCCTAGATTAAAAACTTCACCAATCATAGAGCTTCTCACGATGCATCTTTCCCTATCATTCCTTTAAAGTTAGATCAAGGGACTAAAAAGAAGAACACCCTAATTGTTCAAGGTAAAAGGGGAAATGGTCTAGTGGTCACATTAGTGATTATGGCTATTAGTGAAGAGGATAGAGGGCTTGATGCACCATTTTCCCTATTTTCTCTCTAATAAAACTGTTATTTGTTTCTATTCTCGATAATTAAGGTCAATTATTTTGACATGGCTCCTTATTATTCACATAATAAAAAAGTATATTTGATCCTACTCTTTGGATAGAGAGGTATTATTATTGAATTATCAATATACTTCAAGGCTCTAATAGTGTGTTGTACTCCATGGAATCGGTATCCTTCTCACAAGACTGTTACCTGACTAATTAATAGGTTAAAACAGGAAAATTGTATTTTCCAAAAATACAACATGTTTGTATGTAGATAAATGTGTAGTTTAAATGAAGTAATATCTAGTATTCTGACAAATATACGGAGAATCACCAAAGTCACAGGTACTTCTTGATCAAAAATACAAAGCATTCTATTCTAAAAGGTCTTTTCTGTAATTAGTTCTTTTGTTGGAAATTCCAAATAGCAATGACAGATTGGAATACAACAGTGTCTTTTATATAACTTATTGCTAAACAACATACAAGTGTTTGGAGAATAAGCAGTCACCAGCAATTCCTACAAATACTAAAATAATCATGTTTTATCCTTACAGCTTGTCACTTTGTTAGACCATAACTGCTGAAGATTAACAAATTAAACTTCAGAAGATAACTACTCTGGAATTAAGTAACAATTTCTTTGGCATTGTCTTTTTCAAAGATAAAGCTACATTTACTAGTGATGATTCCTTAAATTGTCATAATAGTCACTACTAGTTGATAAATAATCCATATTGGTACTACACAGTTGATTGCCAGCATCACTGGTTAATGAAAATTTTCTGTGGATTGTTAAATAATTAGATTCTTTGTCTAGCACTTTGTTCAGAATTCGGTAAACAGTGTTTGTGGATAAATGAATGAAAAAAAACATTTTTCTTGATATAAAAAATTGCGAAATGGTATATGCATTACACATGTGATATAATCGGTCTGTTGAGTTTGTGTGTTTGTATCTTTAACTTTCTTTGGTTATTGTGTATTAGCCAGTCTGCTGAGACTGTTATCTGTCATTGTTTATAATCTGAATATTAAGAATTCTGACACTGAACAGCTACCTTCTTATTAATATTATTAAAAATTAAAATATACAAAATGTAATAATAAAATGCTAATTATAGTTCCCTCTAGCCATGTTACTCTTCTTATATAAATGTTTCCCTACACTGTTGACGAAAACCTCCATTTTCTACCCTTGTCAAAATCTATTTGATGACTTTTTTTACATAATTATGCCTTGGAAATTATTCTGAACTTCTGGATATTTCCACAGCTTCTTCTTTTATAGACAGCTATTCCCAAAGTGTTATTCTGTTCATTTTAAATATGCAATTACAAAAGAAATAAGACAAAAACAAAAAAAATTAATTTAATAAACCATTCAGAAATTTAAATAGGCAATAAATTTTCAAGACAAAAACACTAAAAAGCTACATAGAAAACAATAAAAAATACATAAAAAAACAAACTTTATTCTGGGACCAAGTCCCTTTAAAATAACAGACATGAATAGAAAAATAAACATAATATATATCTGGCCAGAAGGCTACATAATAACACAATTCATGAAGTGTTTAAAAAGTGCCATAAAATAAATAAAAACGAAATAACTAAAAAGTCTAATCTTGACAGGATTTTTACCAATTTAGAGCATAAATATATTAATAACAACAAAACAAAATAAAATAAATGAATGAGCTAGCATGGAATAAATTCTTTACATAGTGTATATCTTCTTTATCTTAAGAAAAAGAAACAAAAATGAGTAAGCAACAAAATTGATTATTCAATACTGAATTATTTAAGCAATGATTGACCTGCTAAGAGAGCATCTTTTTAGGAGTTCAGGGTATGTTGGAAAAGAAAGGATTTAAATGAAGTCAGTGAAGAAGCAAGGCGGATGAAGGAAGTGATTGAGTTCCACACTGGGTGGAGCAGGCGAGAAAGGAACAATCAAATGCTTTTTGTTGTGCTACACGTTCTGTGGGAATGAGTATAGAGATCGGAAAGGCGGGATCTTGTTTTGTGGTGCTGGACAGAGGTTTTGAATTGGAGGAGAGTGTAGGTATATGAAGGGTGTTGATAGTTAATGGATTGTTATAGGAAAGCACTAAGGAAATACTGTCTACAAATGGGAGGGAAGAGCCACTTTAACTCATCATAATGGTGTGACATGCAGAATAAGCAGTATTTGTATTTGCCTCGGAGTACCAAAGATAAATCTTAGAGAGCAGTTTATTATTCGCTTTAAATGGCCCTCAAGCATTTTCGAAAGGCCTCCGTATACCACACTACAGTAGTCAAAGTGGGGGAAGATGAGAGATAATACGGAAGGCTGTGTAAGGAGATGCCGAGATCGATGGAATAACGAAAAAATCCTAGGGCCACCAGCCGGGCTACAAACCCGTGATCTTGGGCTTAGTAGTTTGTTACGCTAACCACTAGACCACAGGTTGCCCCATCTGGCATGACTGGGAGAGTGTTGAGGTTACTGGATACTTGGGGTGATAATTTTCAAAAAATTTTCCATTTGGATTTGGAATCGACGGTACAGGCAGGTGGCCCTAGGATTTTTTAAAGGAAGTAAAAAATCCTTAGTTACACCGTCCTTCGGAAGGGATGTTAAATGGGTGTCCTGAGCCTGTATGATGTCAGGTACTCGTTAAAAATCTCTATCCTAATTAAACCTAGATAGGAAAAATTTAGAGCTCCCACTGTAGCATCGTCTGATTAGCGATAGCAGCATAAAGTGACGTTAAATGAACAAACAACAGTCATGCCAGACAATCTCAATAACTATTTTGTTCCCAATACTTCTAATCCCTCATCCAATACTGACATTAATCATAAAAACTTAAACCCCGAAAACTTCTTTTTCTCCCATGTAATGAATTATTAATTATCATCCTGAAATCCCACACTGATGACAAACACAACATTCCTACAAAACTAGCAAAATCCTGCCTCCCAGTCATACTGCCTTTATTATTTCATATTTACAATTTCTCATTACAAAACTGCATATTTCCCACTTTTTGAAAACCAATTTAGTGCGGCCATTAAGTAAAATTTCAAATCCTTCCTCTCCAAATGACTTCTGCCATATTTTCGTCCCCTCTAACCTCTCCAAACCATTGGAACTAAATCTCAAACCTCATTGAAGAATGTTCTCTAATTAACCCTCTCCAATCCGGCTTTCCATTGGATTCCAATCCAGGACCAGGTTATTCAACACAATCCACTCTCCTCAAAATGACCGATGACCTCCATGCCATGGGTATGCCATTGGACAACAAAAATTAACCATTCTAATTCTTCTGGATTTTTCCAATGCTCTTGACCCAGTATATGACCCTTACTATCCTCCTCACCAAGCCATGAAACTTTCCTCTATCCAACAGTGCTCTGGGATAGTTTAAATCTTTCCTCTTGCTCCCAATATGTACTGATCCTAGGTCAATATCCATTCATAACCTTTCCTTTGTCCTGTGGAGTCCCTCAGAGTTCATCACTATCCACCACCCTATTGCCATTTATGTTAACAATCTTCCACCCCTCATCTAACAATTCCAGTACCATCTCCAAGTTTATGATTTTCAAATTTACCTTTCCTTTAGACTGAAACACATTTCACGCACCGTTCACAATTCTACATACGGGACTACATCACTTACAGATCAGACCACCCAGATAACACTTCACATTTTCATCTTGGATTCTCATTCATAAAAATATATCCCATTCCCTTATTCCTTCCACTCCAACTGATGCTATCCAATCAACCTCTGAAAACATAACGACTCATCCACTCCATATCACACTTTCAGCTGTATACTGCCCTCCCAGTAGTTATATCTCTCATAACCTTTTAGATTCCTTATTCCGATCTTTTGGACCGTATTCATTGCTGGAGGAGACTACAATGCTAGACACCAACAATGGGGTTGTCGAACATCCAACTCCCATGGAAATATTCTATCTTCTCTCACATCCTCAAAGAGCTACTCTATCCTTGCCCCAATAATCCTACCTATTGGCCTATATCCCTCAAAAATCGTCCCGACATCCTTGACATTTTTGTTACATCCCAAATTTCCCCCGCACAAGCCAATATTGAATCCTTGGACGACCTTTCATCAGATCGTAGTCCACTCCACCTTTTCAACAACACAAGTTTCGCTCCCAAGCCTTCCCCTCCCACATTGATTGCAGGACGTGTCAACTGGGACAATTTTGTTATGATTTGGAGTACAAACTGGACTTAAAAATTTCACTTAAGACAAAACAAGACATTGTTACAGCCATAGAAAAACTTACAACATCAATCAGAAGCAGTTTACATGGTAACATCACAAATCATACAATTAATAACTATCAACAGACTGATTTGCCACAGCATAATCGTATCTTTTTAAGAGAAAAATGCAGAGCAAGATTGAAGTGGCATAGAACTCTATATCCAGCAGATGAAACTATCTATACAAGATTAACTAGCAAACTAAAAGCAGAAATCAAGAAGTTCAAAATTCAAAATTTAATTACCTGGACTGAAAATCCTACAACCGCCGACAAAACATTATGGATGACCCCTAAAAAACTCTCAAAGTTCAAAGAATTTAATCATCCACTCCTTAATGAATCAAATAATTGGATAAGATCTGAAGAAGAAAAATCTCAGTTATTTGGTCAATACCCTTCCAAAATCTTTCATCCGCATCCTGATTTCATTAACCCAACTCAGATTGAATATATAAAAGCAGCTCCAAATGTCCCTTCCACCCAAAGCATTCCATCCTACAGAAATATCTAACATTATTCACAGATTACCTTCCCGCAAAGCTCCTGGGGGGCACAACCTCATTGCAATTCATATCTTAAAACACCTTCCTAGAAAAGCCATTCTATTATATATAATCCTCCTAAGCGTCTGAAAAGGAGATGGCCAAGTGACCTTCTTAGTTGAACTTGTGATTAGAGTACTACCAATAGGTAGTTTCTCTACTGGTCATTATCTCATGTCATTATGTAACACTTAGCCTATTCACTTATTGTAATACAGTTGTAAATATCAATAAATAAATAATAATAAAAAAACCTTTCCTTTAAACCTTCTGACCCATTACTAGCTGGGAAAACTCCAAGATGATTTGAATTGAATAAATCAGTGGGCAATAGATAATAAGTTAAGGTATAATGTGAAGAAAATCAAGAAAATAATAATATGGTCGAACTACTTCCTTTAGACTATTCCCCGTAATCAAATCCTCTTTCTAAATAATGATCCTATTAAGTTCTACCCAACCATCAAAAACCTGGGAATTATTTTTGACCAAAACCTCTCCTGGAAAAATCATATTTCTGAAATCTCCTGTCACACCTTCTCCACCTTAAAGTGTCTGAATTACCAATATCACCTGTTCTCATTTGAAGCCCTTAGACATCTAGACACTTCCTTAAGTTTCTCAAATTTGAACTATTTGTTGCAAATTGTACATAGGTGTCTCTTGAAATTTCGTTACCTTCTTACATTCGTTGTTCCAATAATCTTAATAATTTGGTATATTTAATCACCTTATAACCTTAAAAAATGCTCCAAAAATTGAAAATAGATGTCCAATTTTGTGATAATTTTTTTATTGATTTTAATACATTTTTAATTGATTTTGATATATTTTTTTTAATTGATGGATGAACTGAAAGAGCCTCCTACAATTTCTCCTCGTCTTTGTAGTCGTCCTCTTCTCACACATCTTCCACACTCTCCTCTCCAGGTTCACATCTGAGACTGCTTTCTTCCTGCAATCCTCCGAAATATTCTCTTTCCATAATTTCATCACTCTTTGGTAGAATATTTCCTTCTTTGTCATTTATGTGCTTTAGCAATGTAACTCTTTCTTTTCTTAGTCCTTCCATGACCTTGAAAACAATTTCTGGTTTTCCTTAAAATCAGACTCCATCTTGTGGCCAAAATCTTCCCAATCTTTCTTTTCAGCATTCATCACCATTCATTTTACTTCAACTCTTTTCTCCTTGTATTGCTCGTAACTTTGTGCTAGAGCAGGTGAAGAAAAAGCATGTTTTGTCATTGTATGAGAGCTCATGTAATTATTTTTTGTTCATGAAAAATAATCGTCCTTAGTATTTGCTCTGCTTAAATTGTACATGTTTATAGTGAAAAGTATATTATAGTTTAAAAATAAGTCATCTTATTTTTCCTCTACCACCAACTCCAAGGTTGTACTTGTTGCAGTAATTGTCTTATCAATCTGAGGTTATGGACAAAAAATGACTCCTTTTTCCATCATTGTTAAATCAAAAAAGTTTTTATCTGTAGACCTTTGTAATAAATGAATCTTATGAAGGAACTTGGTACCTAACAATGTTGTCATTGTATATTCCTGTAGTACCTTACCCTGCTACGGTGGCTTGAAGATGTCAAGGCTGATGAGATGTGTGGAGGAGAATTGTTGAGGAGGCCAGGATCCTCATGGGCCATAGCACTGTCAGAGATAGGTAGAGATAGACCCTACCCTGCTAGCTTCAGATAAAGCTATTCAATAAAAATTTTATAACATTATTTAAACATCTAAAAGTCACTGGAATTGGTTGAAATTAGCAAGTTTGTTTGAAATGTTTATTTATGTATGTCATGGCACTATATCTTTTCTTCTAATTATTGTTTTATTTCCTACATTTTTAAGTAGGAATGAATGAAAATTAAATGTTGATAAAACTGCTCACAATTCATTTTAATTTTCGTTACATGCCCATATTACTATATTTTTAATTCTAATATCTAATATGTAAAATACTTAGATCCCATTCCTCACTAAGAACTGAGTACTTTTGCAACCTAACGATAAAAAGAAACGAGTGAATTTTCCAATTTATAGTTTAAAACTTATGATTTCGCTTTTCTTATTATTAGAGTTTGGCCATCCTTACTGTACTAAGATTTGTTTTTTGTTTTTTTAATTTTTAAATATATTTTTAGAATTAGGTTTCAATTTGTTCCTTTGATAATGATAAATATTGTTTGATTTTCTAGTTCCAATTTTCTGATTTACTGGAATTCTATATTGCTTGATTTGCAGGTACACCTATCAAAACGAGAAAACAGCTCAGCTATCGAAGTATCATATCTGATGTATTTAATGGTACTCTTCTTAGCTCAGTCCAATGTTTGACCTGTAACAGGGTATGATATATTTTCTTTTCTAAATGTATTACTGTTACGTTTTACTTATATTATAGTCACTGTTATATTTAAAATAAAGGTCAATAGCACATCATGGTCAATAACACATCTAAGAAATTCTTCGTTCATTGTGGCATTACATAGGGTGTACAACAATAAGAACCAGGAAGTTTCAGGTGCCAATGTTGGACCTTAGGAATAACAAAAAGTTCATATAAACTATTCCCAACAGATCAACAGGAAATTATGTTTTTTACTATTTTTTTTCTTTAATGTTTTGTTGAATAGAAAGCTAATCAAGGTATTTAATTTTTATTGCACCATTCTAAAATAGATAAATTTCCCTTTAGGTATTATGGTATGGCTTAATTAAATCCTGGATTACTGGGGCTTTTAGGGGGACGAGTACCAAAATGTTTTATTTTAATTTTTAAAATCACACTCTAATTCTGAATGCTTATCTCAGCCATCTGCTTCTCTTTTTTATTTAGTTTTAATTTTGTATAGATGAAGTTAAGGACTTTTTTGGAATTGGCTCCTGGATTGTCAAAAAGTTTTGATGTGGTGCCCATTAACAAAATTTTCAACTTTCCCAGTACAGTGGTACTTCGAGATACAAGTGCTCTAACATACGAGTTAATTTGAGATACGAGCCGTCAAGCGAGCGATGTTTTGTTTTGAAATACGAGCTACATTTGAGATACGAGCAACGGCCAGCTTCTGCCTTTTTACTGCGCCTGCATCTTGTGAGTCTCGCGCATTATCCCAATTATTCCCCCAGTGTGCTTGTTTACCTCGCTGCCGATGCATCTTTGCTAAGTTCTTCTAGGACTTAGCACTTTTTGTGCATTTACATACTTTATCACACTTCTTTTTATAACTATGAGTCCGAAGAAAGTGTGTGGAAAGGTCAATGCTCAGAAGAAGATGATGTCTATTGGATTAAAGCGTGAAATCATAGAGAAGAATGAGCAAGCTGTACGAGTAGCCGACTTGGTGAGGCAGTACGGGCGTAGTACTTCAACGATATGCACTGCGCTTAAACAGAAGGAGTTGATAAAGGGTATAATGCCAGCTAAGGGTGTTACAATAATTTCTAAGCTCCGGAGCTCTCTCCATGAAAAGATGGAGAAACTGCTGAAGCAGCTTAAAGGCGATACCTTAACACAGGGCATCATATGCGAGAAGGCACGAGCGATTTACGGTGATTTGCTGAATTCGACCCCACGCACTTCCATGGACGAGGCATCGGAAGACTCGTTTAAAGCCAGTCAATATTTGCCATTTATAAATACATTTTTCTTATTAAAAAACATGTAACAAAAACAATTGGGGGTAGCATTTTTGGGGCTGGAACGAATTAATGGCATTTCAATAGTGAAAATTGCTTTGAGATACGAGCAAATTGACATACGAGCAAGGTTATGGAACGAATTAAATTCATATCTTGAGGTATCACTGTATATATATGTACATATATATATAACTCACTTTTGGGTACTACAGTCCTTACAGGACCTGGACCTCTGCCATCATTTTTCACCATTCCTCGTGGTCTTCTGCGAGGCTCCTCCAATTTCTTGTCCCAATTCTTTTTGAATCGTTCACTAAGTCATCCATCCGCCAACACCTTGTTCTGCCCCTTTTTGTTTTTCCTTCCGGTGCACCATTAAACATAGTTTTATCCACTCCTTCCACATGCCTAACCATCTTAGTCTGCTCTTCTTAATACTACAGAGGATATCTGGCTCACTAAACAATTCCATTAATTTGGCATGGTTTCTGATTTTCCACCTGTACCTACTCTTCTTTGACAGGTCCAAAGTTTTTTCTCATGACTCTCCCAAACCATAAGAGCTCTTCTGTTTACTTTAGCCAGAGTCCACATCTTACTACCGTACATTACTACTGGCTGGACTAATGTTTTATGTAACAACAGCTTTTCTTTCCTAGAAAGACTTATGTATCGGAGAGCTTTTTGCAGGGCATAGAAACATCTGGTTTCTGATACCATTCTGCCCTTAATTTTAACATCCAAATCGTTACTCTCTATCACTACACCTCCCAGGTACTTAAATGTACTATGCCTGTGGAACGTGTTTTCACCCAAGTCAACAATATTGTTTCTCCCCGTTCTATCTTGAAGTTTTCATATATTTAGTCTTTTCAACATTTATTCTTAGTCCCAAGTCTAATGCTGCTCTTTTGAATTCTTCTACAGCTCCGGCCAATGCTGTTTTGGTTCTCCCTGTAGTGACTACATCATCATCATACGCCATGTGTTGTGTGAGCCTACAGTAAATGGTGCCGTGCGGGTTTGTCCTTATGCTCCTAATGGTATCTGTTAAGGCTGGATAATTCTGTGATCTTAAAAAGGTTATTTTCTCTATTTTGTTTTGATCAGAAGCAGTTAAATTAATTTTATTGTAAAAGAAATAGAATCTTTTTCACCTTTTATGTTAATATAAAAATTTAAGTGAAAGAAAATGGTCCGGGTGGAGCTCAATAAATTTCTCTAAAGTAGGGAGCAAATTCAAGAGCCAATGTTTTGACCCACTTTGCAGCTCTTCTTCAGGGCTCAATATGTAAAATGCAGGCAAATGAAAATTACTGAATTATGGTAAATATTAAAGTTGAAATGTATGTATAAGCATCGAGAGTATTAATAACAAAGTTACAGGATGTTCTACAAAAAGTAATAAAGAATAAACTAAGTAATACAAATTAATAAAAAAGAAGATATTAAAAATTACAAAATAAGGTAATAAAGATAATAATTAAAATTAAAATACATGAGTATTAAGGTATCTGAGTGGTTGAAAATAAAGTTGGAAAAACAAAATTATAAACAATACAGTAAGCCTTCTGCCTTACCACCCACCGTCCATTCCAATCTCCTATGGTATCCTCCCTCACCATCTTCTTCCATCTATTGGGGGTCTCGCAGATTCTCTCTCGGGGTCTCTCCGGGAGCGCCGCCAGCCCCTGCCTCTTCACCTCATATATCAAGGTATCCGCCTTCAGGATGAGGTCCAGGGGTCTCGCTCCCGCCAGCATCTGCACCGCCTCGTGCGACACCGTTCTGTACGTCTTTGTGACTCGCAGCAGGGACAGTCTCCTCTTCTGCAGCTGCGTGAGGTTTCGGCTCCATGCCGGGGATGCATACCTCAGGATATCCAAGACCACGACTTTGTAAATGGTCATCGTTGCCGGGTACCTGAGGTCCCAGAATGCACCCCCTATCCTTGCTAATCCATTGAGTGACAGGCTCACCCTATCTTTCAGGTATCTCAGGCGAGGAGTGGTATCGAAGTTTCTTCTGAACTTCACGCCCAAGTACTACACCTCCTCGATGACGATGACGAGACGAGGGCGAAGGATATTCTCCCCCATCTGACATAGCAAGCCGCCTGATCCGCCTCAGTGAATTGGCTCAGTTGCATGACGTCGAGGTTCGGATTAACTATCACAATAGCCGCCCTGGGCCTCCTCTCCCACTGCCCATCACGACTACCCTCGACGCGACACCGAATCCGGCGACCACGTTTCCCTGACACCACGGCTCCTATATAGCCATGATGTCAGTCTTCCTAGCGAGAGCTCTCAGCTCGTTCGCGACCACTCGCCTTCGGCCCATGTTGACCTGCAGAATCCGCAGCCTACACATATCGGGTTCTTTTCACCTGTCCAGCCATCTCCAGGTGCTGCGGGCACACCCTGCTGCCCGAGCAGTATCGTAGCTCTTCCCCCTCTCTGCCTTTGGCCTTGCAGTTAGCGCATGTTGGTGCCTGCTTGCTCTTCTTTGCCGGGCAATCCTTGACTTTATGCCCGGTCTGTCTGCACCACATGCACGCTATCCCGGTCGCTTGGCATGCCTTCGCCGGGTGGCCATACTGCATGCATTTCAGGCAGAGTAGGGGTTCGATGTTGTCCTTGATGGCCAGGCACCACCATCCTCCACTCAAATCCGCCTCCGTCAGGTTCATCAGGGCGAGCCTCATCGAGTGATGGACCTCGATGATCCACTTCTTGGTCAGCCCGCCCCTCGCGGGACTGGCAAAGCAGGGTCTTAGCCATTCCCTCCTGACGGACTCTTCCTCCGGCCTTTCGATGGCCACTTTGCTCCAGATGAATCTCTGGAGCACTTGCTCATCCCAGTGGTTGGGGACACCTCTGACTTCTAGGCGGGGCCTTCTCGCCATTGCCATCTCGGCATCGAGCCCCTTACCTTTTAGGGCGTCCCAATTTAGCAGCTTCTGGGCCTGCTCAGGCCCTCCAGTCTTGACCAGGACGGCGCCAGCCTTCGTCACTCTGACTCTGGCACCGACTTCCCTGAGCTCCTCCTGGGTCGGGAGTTGCTCCAGGATCTTACCGGCCTTCCATCCTGCTACATTCCCCTTCAGGGTAATGTAGGTGGAGGCCTCCTCTGGTCTTCTCGGCCCGGTAGGAACGCTGGCCAAGACTCCGGCGAAGGTCCTTGTTTTTACCTTCTTCCCTTCCTCCTGGGAGGTAGGTTTCCCCTTCTTCTTCTTCCTCACCTCCACCCAGGGTAAGGGCTCCGCCACGCTCATCTCTTCCTCCATATTCCTTCCTCGGCATATTTATGTCGTGCTCCACCTCTGGGTTATTTCCGCCGGTGGAAGGCCGGTATACTTGCTACGGGTGGTCTCCTTCTTGGGTGGGGGCGCTCCGGAAGTTCCGGCCACCGCCTTTCAATGATCTTCCCGAATCAATTCACCAATTTTCCTATGAACTATATGCTGACGACTTCCAAATCTATTTGTCCACACTATTGTATCCACAGCCTTCCAACTTATTCCTAAACGATCACCCCATCACTTTCAGCTCCTCTGTCAAAAACTTAAGCATTATTTTTGACCAAAACCTTCCCTGGAAACCCCACATCGCCCAAATATCCCAATGGTCGATAAGTTCCCTGAAGTTATGCCAGCATTCCCAACATGTCCTTACACAACCTACCCCTAAGCTCCTCATATCATCTCTCATCTTCCCCCACTTTGACTACTGTAGTGTGGTAAATGGGGATCTTTCAAATCTGCTTGAGGACAGACTAATGCATATAATGAACTGCTCTCTAAGATTTGTCTTTTGTACCCCGAGGCTGTGTCACGTGTCCCACCGTTATGATGAGTTAAAGTGGCTTTTCCCTCCCATCTGCAGACAATATTTCCTCGATACATTCTTATACCAATCCATTAACCTTCAACACCATGAAACAAGATCTCGCATTTCCAATCTCTATACTCGTTCCCACAGAACATTCGAACCAAAACATTCGAGCTTCCTTTCTCGCCCACTCCACCACAGTGTGGAACTCAATCCCTTCTATAATTCGGCATGCTTCTTCATTGTCCTCATTTAAATCTTTGCTTTTTCAATATCTCCAGACTTCCCAAAAGATGCTCTCTAAGCAGATTAATCATTTGCTTAAATGAATCAGCACTGAGTAATTTATTTTGTTGTTTAGTTATTTTTGTTTTTTTTGCAAAGAAGATATACATTATGTAAAGAGATTATTGCAACCTAGCTCATGCATTCAACTGTTGTTATTCATTTATTTACTCTCCTACATTGGTTAATATCTTATAATGATTCGTTTTTTTTATTTATTTATTTTTCATTTTTATTTTTTACTTTTTTTTGGCACTTTATAAACACTTTATGGTTTGTATTATGTAGCCTTCTAGCCAGATACATATTATGTTTCTTTTTCTGTTCATGTTTGTTATTCTTAAGGACCTTAGTCCCAGAATAAAGTTATTTTTCTATTCTGTAATACATTTTGTCTGTGAAATAGAATATTAATTCTAAAATATGTATTAATTTATTTTTATTCATTGTGGTTAGTATTCTGGTAGTGGTAGGTTGTGAATATATTTGCCTGGATATTAAAAAAAAAATGTGTATTATTTATTGTTTTTTTTTTTAAATTATTATGATTTCATCCTGTCATGATCAGGTGTCGTCCAGAGTTGAGACATTCCAGGATCTCTCCTTACCGATTCCTAACAGAGACACCATTTACATACTACACCAGAGCTCTGTTAGTCCTGGACCTACTAAATGCTCTCATCTTTACTCTCCAGATCAGACCTGGCTTTCTTGGTTATGGGATTGTGTTTGTTATTGGATTTGGGGACCACAAGTTTCATTAAATGACTGTCTCTCTGCTTTTTTCTCTGCTGATGAGCTGAAGGGAGATAACATGTATAGGTAAATTTTGCTTTGTTTGTAATTTAGAAAGTTTATTATGCTTACAGAAATATTATAATTTATAAAAATTGATCAAAATGTTTTATATTGTGTAATAGCAACATTTAAAAACATTTGTTTATTTACATTTTTTGGGTAATATTCAAACTTATAGTTAAAGTTGTAAATTTAATCACTATATTGTATATTTATGTTTTATATAGTTTCGTTTCAAAGTTTTAATATAGTTTCTTACAGTAAAGTCATTAAGCAACAAGTAGCTTGACTTGAGGTTCACCCTGTGGGATATCGAATAGGCTGTAGGCTTTCCACAATTATAAACTCGAACTTCTGAAACACTTAAAAAAAACTTTATTGGTATAAAAAATTACAAGTGATTGTTACATAAGAGCTACTATGATAATGATCCATACACTATGGCTGCTTGGCCCTCTTAGGGTGGCCTATATATACTGGTGGGGAGATCTGCTGATGTATTTGGGCGAATCCGTGTCTAACTCCTCCCTACTGAAGGTTGAAGCTTACTAGCGAAATCCTGGATGAGAGTGAGCCCAAGGGTTGAAGGGATGCTGCCGTGTGCCTTCATCTGTAGGTGCTGATGGTGGGTGAATTCTAAAGAGCTTTTTGATTTTTGAATTCTTTAGGTATATATGATACAAAAATAAGTAACATACAATAATTGAGGATATCAATTGCAACATTTCAGGAATATGGATATGATCATCCAATGACAGGCTTTCTAATTCTATGCTAGAAGTTTCTAAGTGTTCTAATTTATGAAAAGAAATATCTGATTGACTAAACCTAAAAATTTCATATAAATAAGACATATGTAGTATACTGATATCCTTATTTTTATTAATATTTACAATGGAATCATTATATTCTAATTTTAATACACAATTTTTAGGTATAGGAATGGGTAAGGTAGTTGTGGGTACTACAAATTCTGGTTATACAATACATACACATCAATATCTTCAATATATCTTACAAAAGATTCTTGTTTATTAATAATAATTGTCTTACAAGAATTAATATCATTTTTGATAACTTGAGTAATAAAAAGATTAGTATTTTAGATAAGATTTGTACAATAATAATTAGTTTTAATAAAAGTACAATTTCCAGTATATGCCTTGTTGTCTGAAAATAAAATTAAATGATTAGGCACTACTGTAGTTACAAGATTATTTTGATGAGTTGAGGGTACAGATAATAAATACAAAGTTGATAACTACTACTTTCTTTTTGACTGAATATAAAGAATTGTGCCATTTCTTATAGCACATCGGATTTTGCTGGTTAGTCATAACGTTTCCAAATCTTTACTAATGTATTTCTGTTTTAGGTCTGTATGTTTAATAATGTTAGCATGTCGTATGCCAAGTCTATACATTTACAGACCCCTTATCCGCCACCTGGGGGATGCACTCCCTAGCGGCTAGGCTCTGCCGAGAGCGAAGCTAAATCAATGGTTGTAAAATGTTTTGACCGGTTTAGTTGGTTCAAAAGATTTTCGATGTTCCGAAGGGGGAATCTGTTCAGAATAGTTTCTGCGTTTATTTTTCGATAGTCAATTACAACTCTAATTTGTCGTTTACTGGTCACGTAAGATTTTTTAGGTACTACCCATATTGGGCTATTATAAGGTGAATTGCTTTCCCGTATAATACCAGTATTAAATATATTTTTAATTTCGCCATCTACATCTTCAAATGGTTGAGGGTATCGATAGTTTCTAGTATAAATCGGTCGGTCGTTCTTTAGCCTTATTTCATGTTTTAACAAATTAGTTTTATTTAATTTTTCATCTTCCATTACATTTTTTCCGTTTACATTAATTTTTTATTTTCATTCATCAAATTGGATGCATGAAAATATTAATAATCTGATTTTAGCAATACGATTAATAAAGCCGGTGAGGTGTTCCTTCTTTTAAGGAAAGGTATGCATCAATTCTCGTTTTAATTTTTCTACTGTTCGTGATTCCTTAAATTGCTGAGTTAAATAATCTAATAGAGTTACTGTGTTAAATGTATTAATCAATTGACAATCCCAAGCAAAACCTCTTAATTTTGATTTGACTATTTTTAATAATTGAGAATAGTTTTGGTCTTTATATGTAATATCTGTACACTCATTGTGTATTATTTGTTTTACATCATTAACAAAGAACACCACATCATAAGGGTTTCCATCAAATTTCATGAAATGGCCATAATTTTCTTTTGTCATTTGATTAAAAATCGCCATTGTTTTGTTAGTATTAGTGTTAACATTTCTTATTTATATCAACCTGTCAGTGTTTTTTCCCTTAAAATAAAACAATAAAAATATGAAAATATAATTTTAATAAAAAATATTTTCATACCTCAAGTATTCTTAAGTTGCTTCTGAAATACAGCTTATGTAAATGATAGACTGGGATAAAACTCTTAGAGTACCTAACTGAATCTCATAAGTGGTGCCTTCAATCTTTAAAGTACCAGGTCTTCAAGGTCTTTCTGTGATATTGAGACGGGAAATGGCTAAGAACAGTTAAAATTCCTTCAAAACTATTCTAACCCAGTCCCTGTTTGAGCGCCAATTATAAACTCAAAACTTCCGAAACACTTAAAAAAAACTTTATTGGTGTGAAAAAAATTACAAGTGATTGTTACATAAGAGCTACTATGATAATGATCCATACACTATGGCTGCTTGGCCCTATTAGGGTGGCCTATATATACTGGTGGGGAGATCTGCTGATGCTGCAGTCGAGTATATAATTCACTAAATGCCACTCTATGGTTTTATCCCTTTTTATATGTGGAAGGGATTCTAATCTCAAATGAATGATTTTCTTAGTTTGCAAGGGATCTTTAGGGTTTCAAGTATTAGTAAAAAAATTAGTCAGCCAGTGACTAAAAAAGAAGTGCTAGCTATTGAAGTTTTTTAGTGAAACAGTTAAATATAAAAATCTGTTAAAAAAAAAGCAATCTGTATAGTAATCTACTTCTTTTTGGACTGAATCTTGAGAACTATCAGTATAAATTATTTATAACAGTCAAGAAAAGTAGAAACCGATATATATATATATATATATATATATATATATATATATATACATACATACATGACTGGCTCTACATCCTGTCACCAAGACTGGGCCTCCTCCAAATATATATATATATTTTTTTTTTTTCTGTTGGCTCTACAGACCTTGTAGATCTTTGGCCGCCTTTACCAGCCTTCTCCACCTCTGTCTATCCTGGGCCGCTGATCTCCAATCTGCTACTAGCAGCTCCTCAGCATCTTTGTTGACCCTGTCTATCCATCTGGTCTTTGGCCTCCCACGTGGTTTCTTGCCAACTATTGTGGCATTCATTGTTGCGCAGAGGCGTCCTGACGGATTGCTTCGAGCTACATGCCCCGCCCATCTTAACCTTCTTGATTTCATATCCTGAGATATCGCCTGACCAGTTTCTGTGAGCAATTCCTTATTGGTCCTTCTCCTCCAAGAGTGCAGACTCTCATCCCATACCGCTCCGGTTATCGTGCGAAGGATTTTCCTTTTGCATCTCTCTATTCTGCTTTCCAGGGTGCCAGTGAGGGCCCACGTCTCACAGCCGTATATCAGAATCGGCTTTATTACCGCATTATAAACCCTTAGTTTTAAGTTTCTAGAGATGCTTCGGGATTTCAAAACTCTTGAAAGAGCGAAGAATGCTCTTTTTGTGCTTGTTATACGCTGGTCTATCTCAGTTAATTGTTAATTGGGTGAGGTTATTGTGGAGCCAAGATAATTAAAGTTATCCACTTTCGGGAACGATTTGCGATCCACGCAGATGCTTTTTCTGGGGTGGACTTTACGGCTCACTGTCATGTATTTGGTTTTTTCCTCATTTACCTGTATGCCGATTTGGTCTGCTTCTCTCATCAGCGTCTTGGCGAGTCTCTCAATATCCTTTTCATTTTTTCCGAGGATTGCTATATCATCGGCGTAAGCAAGAATTTTATGCTCCACCCCGACGTGCACCCCGCCCTTCACTCTTGATGTTGTTCTTGATGTTGTTACCTTTTCAAGGGCTATATTGAACAGTAAAGTCCATCTCCCTGCCTTAGGCCGGTTCCAACTTCAAACGCCTCAGACATATCTTCCTGTATCAGGACTCTGCATCGGGGGTCGCCTGCACACGCCTTAGTCAATCTCACTAGTTTACCGGGAATACCCAGCTCAGTGATGATCTTCCATAGATAGTTTCTGTCGACGGAATCATATGCAGCTTTGAAATCGACAATGCGTGTACATCTCGGCCTACTCCCATCGTTTTTCGAGTACCTGTTTCAGTATGAATATCTGGTCTAGCGTACTCCTCCCCTTTCTGAATCCTGCTTGCTGGTCACCTGCTATTTTTTCGTAATACGGGTATATCCGATTATGTAATATGTTGGTCATTATCTTATAGGCGATGGGAAGGAGCGCTATGCCTCTGTAATTCCCACACTCGTACATGGACCCCTTCTTTAGAATAGGGCATATTAGACCTGTTTTCCAAGCTTCGGGTATCTTCTCTTTATCCCATATCTTTTGGATTAGTTCTAATAGTTTGACTCTTACTGTTTCTCCCCCATCTTTGAACAACTCTGATGGTAGGTTGTCTAACCCAGGGGCCTTTCTTCTTTTAAGCCTGTCTATAGCTATTTCTAAATCCAGAATATCAGGTTTTTCAACCTCTTGTGGGTCAAGGTCCTCCTCGTTGTCCATATCCTCTTCGTCCGTGTGGTTCCCTTGGTTTAGCAGATTCTGGAAAGGTTCTTTCCAGATGTTTAACACTTCTACCTTGGATGCTGTCAGTTTTCCATCTTTTCCTCGAATTTGAGTACTTCTCGCTCTAAATCCAGTCCTTTCCTTCCTAATATCTGCATATAGTTCGCTTATATTTCCAGCCTGCCAATTATCCTCAATGTTTCTAAGTCTTTCCTTGAGGAATTCCCTTTTTGTTGTTCTTATTATTTTATTTGCTTTCGACCTGGCGGCTGAGTATTTTTCCAATATAGCTGGATCAGCTTTGACTGAGTAAAGGACTTTCAATTTTCTTCTTTCCTCTACTGCTTTTTCGCATTCCTCCGTGAACCATATTTTGGGTTTCCTTTTTTCCTGAGTTCCTATTATTTCCTTAGCTGTTTCTTTTAACTCGGACTCTATTGTCTCCCAATGTTGATCAATTGTGAGATTCTCTAAGTATAAGGGCTCAAATGTATTTTTCAGTTCGATTTGGAATTTGTCTTTTACCTTAGGATTTTTCAGGTTTTGGACTTCAAACTTTACCCTTTTTATTTGGTCCCCTATTTTATGGATTTGCTTCAGTCTCTGGCATATTTTGATCCTGATCAGAGAATGGTCCGAATCACAGTCTGCTCCACGATAGCTTCTTACGTCTTGGATTGAGCTCCGATGTCTCTTATCTATCAGCACGTGATCAATTTGGTTTCTAGCCCCTTTCGGGCTAATCCATGTATATTTGTGGATGTCTTTGTGCGGGAACATTGTGCTACTGACCACTAAGCCTTTGCTTGCTGCCAGACTAATACATCGCACTCCATTGTCGTTACTTGTTTCGTGGAGACTTTGGCGGCCAATAACGGGCCTAAAATGTGGTTCGCGGCCTATTTTAGCGTTGAAGTCTCCTAAGACCAATTTTATGTCATGTTTTTGAGTCTGGTCCACTGCTTTTTCTAGCTGATCGTAGAAATTGTCCTTCACCTCATCACTCTTGTCTTCCGTTGGTGCATAAACGTTGATAATCGTAGTGTTAAACCAGCGTCCTCTTATTCATAAAACACTGATTCTTTCGTTAATTGGAGTGAAGTTTATCACTGATTTCCTTGCAACTGGGCTAACTATAATCCCAGTGCCAGCTGTTCCGTTTTTGATGTTTCTCCCGGTGTAGAACATTGTGTGACCATCAATTTTGATTTCTCCACCTTCTGGCCATCTTACCTCCTGTGCTGTATTACCTGTATTGCTGTTATTGGTATATTATACCTTTTTGCTTCATTTACTACCGTTTGGGCGGCACCTGGTCTGTATAGACTCCGAATGTTCCATGATCCAATGTAAAGTCCGTTACACAAAGCCGAAGTCTTTGCCATGTTGAGGTTTCATAATATTTATTTTTTTTACGGGGTAGGGCTATTGACCCTATGCCCAACCCCCAACCTGGAGGACCAGTGGCTGATTGCAGTGTGAAGACTGGGCGATGGGATCAACCAATCCCTATGCCTAATATATATATATATATATATATATATATATATATATATATATATATATATATATATATATATATATATATATATATAATTCCTAATCGCTCTTTCAGTTCTAGATTTATTTTTAACGCATGCCTCACGAGCTCTAAAAAACGGATTTATAAGTTTATCCATGTTTTTTAAATAATAAAAGGGTTTAATTTTGCAGATATTTGGCTAGTGCCAATATACCCGTAGAATTGGTGGATTTTTTCAATTGAATTTATTCCTAATCCCACTGGCACATAGATTTGTTTCCTGTTGTTGAGCATCTTGAAGCTGAACCTGTTACCTTTTAACACCTGCCTCGAAGCACTAATCTTTTCTGTAATTTTTGCTTGGTCATTTATTAGATCATCAAGTTGTTTCTTATTGATCACCTTCAAACAGTTATCAAGTTTTCTAGTACTGGGTGTCTGGATAAAGCATCAGTTTCTGTGTTGTCCTTGCCTTACTTAAAAATGACTTTGAAATCATACTGAGATACTACATGAAGTCACCCAACACCTCATCTGTTTATGATTTACATTTTAAATTGATTAGTGGCTTATAATCCGATGGCACAGTAAAATCCTTACCCATGAGATAATGTTGCCAATAAATAATTGCTTCTTTTATTGCTAGGCATTCCAAATACATTATTTCTTTCTTTATTGGACCAGGTATAAATTTCTTAGAAAAATAACCAACTGTCATGCAGAATACCATGAGCTTGTGGTTGCTTCTAAACTGCATCCAGACCTGAACTATAGATTTTGGCTAACTGCAACTTCAAAAACTATATCTTTGTTATGGTCATAACTTGCTAAGACTGGTGCTGTACATAGATATCTTTATGTCTTTAAAACAAGATTCATATTTAAGTTGGGAAATACCATTCCTTTTTTATGAGATATGGCATATTCCCGCTCTAGTAATAGCTCATGGGTAGAAAAATATAATAAACGTAGAAATAAATTAGATAAAGTCAGGACAGGACCTGTTATTTTAAAAAAGAGTTTCATCATCCATATATTGTATTCCATTAATTGCTCTACTTATAGGTATTTCTTTGTAGGACAATGGTGCTTTACTACCCAGGAAATTAAGGTTTATTAGGCACTCAAACAGACCAATTATGGTTTTGTCTACCTTATAGATATTTAGACATTCCAGAAGCCAGTCATGGGGCACTGAGCCATTCGCCTTTTGGTAGTCAATCCACGCAATTGATATGTTGCATTTTCTCTAGTTCTTAACTGTTCATCAGCTATTAATTTATGTTCCATCACATGAGCTTTTAGCTTATTATTAATCACTGATGTTAATAATTTGTATGTTCCAAAATCCATTTAGACATACAATCGGTCTAAATTCCTTAGTTTTGAGTTTCTGTTTTTCCCTTTTGCTATCAAAAAAGTACGACCAGTACAGAAATCTTCAGGAATTTCAATTCTATTGCTTATTAGTTTTTGAAAATAAACTACCAGTGGTAGGTAGGCACTTTTAAAGTTTTTTTGCCAATAATTATGCAGTTTATTAGGTCCAGTTGCTTTCCGATTTCGCATCTTTTTCAGAGCCTCGGTTATGTCATTTTCCTGTATTGTGACAATTAGCATCATTGGCACATCACTCAGACTATCCTGCACCTCTTTAAGCCAACCTTCATCCTTCTTATATGATTTAATAGTACTCCATATATTTTTCCAATGATCGATCATAAGCTCGTTGCTTGGGTAATTGTTGCTTGCCTCTACTTTTTGGGAGGAAAATTGTCTATAGAAAAGTTTTTCCATCGTAGTGAAAGTTTTGTTTTGTTTTATTCTTTCAGCGGCCTCAGTATATCTCCTTACCTTATTCGCGCAGACTTTTTGTTTCAAGGTATCCATAAGCTTTGTCAGTTCCTGATTCATTTTGGATACGTGCACCCCTCCAATATATGTGACAATAATTTCATCTATTTTGGTCTTCAGTTTGATCGAAGCGTTCTCTGGACTCTTATTTAAGAGTCTTTTCTTCTTTTTCTTTGACTTCCTCTTATGTCATTGCTAGCATCAAGGATTTTCTTCCATGGAGGGATTTTTTCATATTTTTCCTTATTGCTTAGCCATTTCTCAGATTTTTCCTTATGTAACTCTAGTTTTAACGCTACTGTCCTGGCAGCTACCTATATCCAACAACAGATCTCTAAAAGAGTCATGCTTTCTGACTTGTTATCAGACAAGACTTGATCTATAGTTTTCACTATATTTAATGTCTCTTTGCCATACGGGTCATCAGGTAATACAGATCTTTGTTGTAGCGGTATGCCTTCATATTTTATGTGCTCTTTAACCATAATTTCCTTTAATTATATTCTTAGCTGATGAGCTGTTTCATGCTCTATGTCAGTTTGCTGTTCAAAATGATTAGCTTCCTGAGCAATATCAGGCAAAATATTTAACGTTCTTGCGACTTCCTGCTTGACATAATTAATTTTCACAGCAGAGAGAAATTTCCACTCCATTATTTGTTTAACTTGGTCAGTATATTTGTATTACTCAGTTATTTTTGTTTAACTGCGATGTCCAGTTTTTTCTTTTTCTAATTGTTTAGCCAAGAAAGATGCTTGGATTACAGCAATATTCATATTGTAGGTCCACTTCATCGTGACTGCATGTTTCATTGGTGGGTTGTTGCCACTCTACTCATTTATTATTATTATTACTATTTAACTATTATTTATTTTACTTAAACAATTTATAATGTACTTATTACATATTTTGTCCAATTATGAATTTCGAATTTAAAAGGAGGCTGTTTCCTGGAATTGTGTTAATTATTTTTATAGTATTGTTTGTTTGTTCATTTAATGTTAATTTATGCTGCTATGGCTAATTGGACAATACTACAATGGGAGTCCTAAATGTTGTGTATAAAATTATAGTTAGGATAGGGAACTTTAATGAGTGCCTCACAACATACAGGCTCAGGACCCCCATTTTACGCCGATTTCGATGGACAGCATAACCAAGGATTTTTTTTACTCCCTTTAAAAAAATCTTAGGGCCACCTGTCAGGCTGTAAACCCGTGATCATGGGCATAGTCAGTTGTTATGCTGGCTACTGCACTACAGGTCACCCTAATTTCTATAATATTTAATATAATATTACGTGTTTCCAAGAAAAATCAGAAAAATTAATATTGGAATGATTCATTCTGTATGTAGAAATTATTTTGTAAGTGTATGGTTATATTCTGTAATTCAAATTAATATTTAAATTAAAGCATCCATTTCTTAGGGCAGTAGAAGACATCTTCTAAAAAACAAAAAATATTTTGGTTATTTGTTAGTATTATTATTATTATTAATAAATTCTTAAAACAAGTTGTTTGCCAAATTCAAACAAAGAATCACATTCAATCTTTTTTTTCACAAATTATATGAAGTTATTCTTAAAACTGTCAGGCATTCATGGATTCCAGAAATAAATAATCTGTATATCTTAATTCAGTTAAATATTTCTAGAAGGGAAAATCAGAGGTACATTATATATTTTACACATAGTTCATTAATCAACCTTGATGAATATATTGTAAAATCATGAAAGTGCATTTCATCAGTTAAAACTTTTGTCATGGCCATGAATTAAGACAGATTTTCAGGGATTAAAAGTAGTAAGAAATGCTGATGATTATTCCTTGAAACCGCTGAATTTGTAGCTATACCTAAGGCAAATGATCAAGTGATGAAGTCAATGGGTCAAAGTTAGCTAGAAAGAAGGAAGGGTAGAGAATATTTTATAAAATCAATAGTGGAGCCAACTGGGATTTTTATGCCAGAAGAATAAAAAGGAGTTTATTCAGTAGTAAAAGTGGCTATGAAGAAGGGATGGGAGGAGTTTAACAGAATGAAAACCCAAGAGCCTAGTAAGAAAGGATAAAAGCATTGAAAGGAAATATGAATAAATCTATTACAAATATGAAGGATGAAGATAGGTCTCTGTAGATCAGGAAATTTCGGTGTGATAGCATTTCTATTATGCTAAAATCTTCTCTGGTAGCGTTGAGAAGAGAATGGAAAAAGGGCAAGGAACAGGAGAGAAAGATTCTAATGACTTTATATGGAAGGAGGATGTTATATGAGCTATTGAGGGGATAAGATTTTGCAAAGCAGCTAGCAGGCAGTGATGGTATTGTACCAGAACATTTAAAGTTTGGAAGCCTTGATCTTCAAAATGCTCTGTAAGGTCTTTTTTTTTTATTTAAATATTTTTGCTGCTAAAGCTTTACCCAAGGAATAACAATGCAATATCACTATAACTATCCAAAAGAGAGAAAGCTCAAGCCACAGTGGAAACTACTCTTTATTCATAGTAAAAGTGTTGCACCTAAATTTTGGAAAAGAAATTTTAAAACATTGTTAAAGGCGATTGAGAAGAGGAGCAAGCTGCGTCAAGACCACCTACCAGATGCTAGATAACATATTCTCACTCAGTTCTATGATTGAGAATGCATTGGGCTGAGGAAAGACCGTTTACTTTGCATTCTTCAATATGAAGACACCCTTTGACTTAGTGACATGATGACCCATACAAGAAATATAGGCAGCTTTGACCACTGAAAATATGTCCAAATATCAGTTCATGTAATAAAATCTAACTTCAGTGACATGGTATAGCTAGAAGAAATGGAATGGAATCTATTATGTTAAACCTGAGTAAAGGATTCAAACAAGGTTATGAACCTTGGTCCTCTTTTTTCACCCAAAAGGAAAAGTACCCAGTTGAATAGGTAATCAAAAGCTTTCCACCAGAGGAAAACTATGTTAACCTATACATATCTAAGGGCGTCTAGATTCCTTCATTTTTTTTTTTTATGGAAGTGAAAGCTTGATCTCACTGGACAAATATTGGAGTAGAACTATAGCCATTGAAATAAAGTACCTCCAGAAGTTAGCTGGCCGAAAAATAAGAGATGAACGGATATGTGGAGACCTTTTAGAAGGCAAATATGAAAAATAAAAACAGAATTCAGTGACATATATTAACATAGTAGTCCAATGTAATCACCAATAACCTTTTTTTAAAAATCATAACACATACCCATCAGGAAAAAACATTAAATATTTGAATTAATACAAATACAATGATATAACGAGGAATAATTATGTAAAATAAATTCTTGTACTTTATATCTAACAATGTTATATAAGATCAGTGTATGATATTAAAAATAAATGCTACAGAAATATATAACTTACTTTTTTTTAATACGAGTATAAATTGGAGTTATTAAGTTACAGAAATGGATAGAATTATAAATCATATCTTTGAATATTTTAACTATTAAATTTGTGAAGATACATTTGTTAATGTGATTCTTCTTTGTTTGCAGCTGTGAAAAGTGTCAGAAACTGAGGAATGGTGTAAAATATTCTCGGTTGATGTCTTGTCCAGAGATACTCTGCATTCATTTGAAAAGATTTCGTCATGAACCAGCTCTTCCTTCTAAAATATCATCATATGTTAGTTTTCCATTGACAGGATTAGACTTGGCACCTTTTATGGGCAAAGGTATACTATCCTTATTAATACTTGTGTCATGGTATCTTTTCAATAGTAGTCTATTTTACTATTGGGTTGACTGAAAAATAATGCTGGATTTTTAGTTTTCTATAAAATACCCCTCCAAATAAATAAATAAACTGTATGTTTGTTGGGCTTTTGACTTTCATTGATGTAAACACTTATTAATCCTCTTTCAAACAAAAATGTTAATTTACACCTGTAACATTTCACAACTTGGAAATAATTCTGTCTTTACTAAGATGTCAAATTTTCACACAATTTTGTTTTACGAGTTCAATCTCTGCCGGAACGTGGCCCAAACGGCAAGAAATATTAACAAAGTTTGGGGTGAAGGCAGTATAAGTGAGTGCACTGTTCAATGGTGGTTCATCAAGGGCAGAACTTCTTCCATGGCCTACTTTGTTTTCAATGCTCAAGTCTCCCTTTTGAAATCTGTTGAACTACTGTTGAATAGTGCATTCGCCACAGACTTTGTTGATATTTCTGGCCGTTTGGGCCAAATTCCGGCTGAGATTGAACTGGTAAAACCAAATTGTGCGAAATAGTGACTCGGCTTTAGAGCTATCCGCTGAATTGTCGCCAATCTGAGCCTCTGTTGTTGTGAAAGCTTCTCCAACCACGTGGGAGATGCATACCTGAGAATTCCCTGTATCATTCCTTTAGAAATAGCCATGGTGGTTCAGTATTTGAGACCCCATAAGGTACACCCTTAGAGAATAAAGTTGTTCAAGGCTAGAGCCACTCTATTTCCAAGGTAGTCTAAGTAAGGGATGACAATAAATCCTTTGTCAAACCTTATCCCAATGTAGGTAGGCACTACTTCAAGTGGATGTATTCTCGTTCCTCCAATATTAAGATTTATAGGGTGTATCCTATCTTTCTCTTATCAGTAGAATCTAAGTATTTGCAACGTACATCTTTAGTTTCTTCATCTCACACAACTGTCCTACCAGATTGGTGCACTGCTCAGCTTTTGCTTTTATTCCAGGCCTTTTTTTAAAAGCTACTACAGTCGCAAGATCATCAACATATGCAGTGACAGGGAACTGCTCCTCCTCACATTCCTCTAGCAACTTGTTGTATATTAGTTTTCAAAGGGCCAGACCAGAGTTAGACCTAGGACCAGACCTAGGACGGATTCTTGAGGACAACCCCTTTTCTATGGAAGCTTCTGCCTGCCCCATAGGAACTACTTCAAGCCTTTACATACTTATCCTGAAGATAGCTATGACAAAAGGATATAAATTTCTGGGGCTCCATACTTATGCAGCTGCAGGAGCACTTGAGGCCACCAAACGTTGTCAAAGGCCGACAATTTGATTGGATATCAAATAGCGGTTTTGTCCGAGGCTGGCCTGTTTAGGGGAAAGAAATATAGGGAACATATACGAGTATATATGTACACACAACATACATCTTCACAAAACAATAAATATAGTTCAGTATACATTTATGGAATTCCCCCCATGGAATCATTCCTTATAATAGTATTATTTAAACTCGATCATTATCACAAACAACGATTTCGGATTTTGACCCATATTCTGAATTTAACTTGTCCAGTCCTTATTGTTCATCAATCAATCCATATACCATGATCTCATGCTTTTCTTTGAAATATTTGAGATTATTAACATCTATTGAGATTATTAACAGATAACTTAAACATGAAGGTTTAATGCCATACAAAAGTCATTCACTAATATAATTTTGTTTGAGTTCAATAGACATTAAACATTGTTAAATATTGAAATAATGTTTGTGAGAAAGAAAATGGTCCGGACAGAGGTCAAGAAAATTCTCTTATATGGTATAATTTTTTATTAGTATGCCAATGTTTCGACCCACATTGCAGGTCTTCTTCAGGGCTAGTTGATTGGCAGGAGGTGAACAATGGACTGACCATTTTCTTGCTCATAAATACATAAGGTCAACTAATATTTTTTGAAATAGTGTTTGATTTTTCTTTATACAGTTGCAATTTAAATCTACTTATATACATTACTTTTAGGGGCGACCGGTGGTCTAGTGGTTAGCATAACAAACTACTAACCTCAAGATCACGGGTTTGTTGCCTGACAGGTGACCCTTGGATTTTTTAAAGTGTGTAAAAAATCCTTGGTTATGCCGTCCTTTAGAAGGGACGTTAAAGGGGGTCCCGGGCCTGTACGATGTCAGGTACTCGTTAAAGATCCCTATCCTAATTAAACCTGGATAGGAAAAATTTAGAGCTCCCAATGTAGCATCTTCCGATTAGCCATAGCACCATAAAGTAACATTAAATGAACAATCAAGCATACATTACTTTTATGATTAGTTTTTAAAATTATTTTTTATTACATCTTATTAAACTATTTTTTACTCATTTCATTGTATTTGCAATCTTTAACAGAATAAAGATATTTTTCTATATTTTACTATGATATTTTTTTTTCAGATTGCAGGAATGGAGTGACCAAGTATGACTTGGTGTCTGTAATATGCCATCATGGGCATGGTGGTTCTAGTGGCCACTACACTTGTTTAGCTAAAAACAGGACTACTGGGCAATGGTATGAGTATGATGATCATTGTGTTACTCCTGTCTGTAATGTTGCATCTGCAAGAGCTTATGTATTGTTTTACAGGTATTCCCTCCTTCATTAACCTGTTTAGTGAAACATGGTTTCTATCACCAAACAATTATTTTTTTTAATTAAGAAGACAAAATTAACTTCAGGATTAAGTCTGATTTAGTTTTTAATTTATTATATTATATATAAAATATGTTTTAAAAGGTAGTAAATGATATATAGGTTGACTGGTCATGATTATGGTTATGTATGGCTGATGATGATTATGTATTGTTTTTATATGGTTGTTCTGGTTTTCTTATTTATAGCTACTGAAAGGCATGGCTGCTTCTATGGCAATCAGAATGAATAATGAAAGCTTGTTTTTTTTTTAACAATTTAGCTAACTCACGATACCAGATCAAAATAGACCAGGTCATCCAGCATTAAATGTGCTGAGGAGAAAAGAGATAAAAAATAATAATAATGTTACCTAGGGGCAGGGAGCTGGGAGAGGGGACAGGGTATGATCGAGGACACATGGGGAAACTGGGTGAAGAAATAAACCCCAAAATATTTATCTATCAACAAACAAATGCTAGTATATTGAAATAAAAATTACATTTAGCATAATGAAAATAAAACTCTAATATAACATAAGGATCACCCTCAATAATAGTATTTAATAATAACATATGAACGAGATTAATACACCTGATCCTCCATCCATACTTATAGTCCCTAAAACCACTACAAATAATAATAAAACAAGTTCCATAATATAACAATCATCAAAACCATTATCTATAACAATAATTCTATGCACTAATAATTACAACTTCAACATTCCCCATCAGTACTCATTATCTTATCACCATTAATAACTTCCAATTAAACCTCCATCCATCATCTATAACAGTATCATTGCCATCATCTATAACAACAATCAACGGCACTAGAGAGAGAAATGCTTTATTTGCAGCAATGCTGTCCAACTATATTGGATTGCCGTAATACACAGCATACTGATCAATCCATATTGGACATATTGTACATTACAATTTGTTTGTTTTAAATGCATACTTAAAAACTACAGTATGTCCGATATGAATTGATCAGTATTTTTTTTCTTCCTTCCTCCTTCCTTCTTCCTTCTTTCCTTCATCCTTTTTTTTTTTTTTTTTTTTTTTTTTTTTGTCTTTATATACAAGAAAATAAATTAAATATTAGCATGTGGGGCATCAGCTACTACATATATGATGATGAATTATCCCCCAGGAGTCAAGAATAATATTCTCGGCGAGCACTGCCACATCCCTGTCATTGACACCCAGGTCATCGAGGAAGCTCCATGTTCTTTTCGGAATCGTTCCGCGAGACCCAAACCAGAGGCCTCTCACGGTGAACTCTCTCTCCGAAGGTCTCGCGGAATTTCTCCTTTAGGAAAGGGATGCATTTTTCATAAATTTCCTTCTTTTCCCTTTCCACTCCACCCGCCTGGTCAAGGTCATTATTTTCGAATGTAACAGTCGGATCCAATACCCATGCTATCTTTCCGGTCCTCGGAAATGCGACAATATCCGCATATCTTGTGGATCCCTCAGTGTCGATACAATAGACCTCCTTAAAGCAGGCGAAGTCTTTTTCCTTTAGGAGCCTCATTAATTCGTGTTAGACCCTATGGTGTCGGCGTGTTATGAGGAGGGAGTTGTTGGGGCATTTTCCCAGCACATGGGCTGGTGTTTCTGACTCTCTGCCGCATTTGCGCATTTGTCCGCCAGCTCCTGGGACCCCATGCAGAGGCGCATAATTGATGTTCAGTTTTAGTGCGTTGGTCCACTCCGACCCCGAAAGTACCTTTTTCTCGTATATATACCTGTTGGCTTTCGGTGTCTCCTTGAAATGATGGACTCCAATGCCCTGCCATCTGCAATTAGCCCATTCTTCGTAAGAATTCTCACGCAGCGACTGTCGTAGAGCTCTCACGCTTCGGAAGCCCTGATCAACTCCCAAGCTTTCAAGACATTGAGTTACTTCCGTTTCATAATTAAATATAGACTGGAACAGGACATCCGGGACAGTAGATAGTCGCTGGGCAATTGACCAATGCTGAAGTGGAGCCTCCCATTGACAGCGGATCAGTCCTAGGCCTCGATACCTCCTCAGTGCGTACATCATGGCCGCACTCATCAAATACAAGCTCTCCCAAGAATGTGCATCCTAAATATTTTATTCGCTCTTCAGCCTTACATGTATGGATGACATCTCCATTCTCTAGGGAGAGTGTAGTGGTCCGCAGTTCTCCTTTTTCAATCAAGACCCACACTCTTGCTTGGGTTGACAGCCAAACCAATCTCCGCAAGGATCCTTTGGACGCTATTGATGATTCTTTCTGCGGCATCCCGGTCACGTGCCAAAACAGCCTGGTCGTCCGCAAACCCGGTGAGGACCACAGATTCTTGGTCACCCGTAAGTTTGTAACCAAACATCTTGGACATATTTTCATCACATAGGTCGCGGTATAAGTGGTCAATGGCCAGGTTGAAAAGTGATGGTGACAAGGGTCCGCCTTGGGGCACTCCTCGGAGGACATTGATTTGGCTTGTCGAGTGGGCTTCTACGCATATCTTAATCGTGTTCGTTCCAAGGAGAGCCGCTATCACGTTCTTGAGGTCCGGTGACACACCTCTTGCCTCTAATGAGCTGACGATGTGATCATGACCAACGCTGTCAAAAGTGCCAACCACATCCAGGAAAACTATCGCGCAATCATTTTTCTTTTTTTTGGCATCTTTTATGATCGCATCTATGATCCTAGCGCTGACCTGTGCTCCCGGTAGGCCCGTAATAAAGCCTCTTTGATTTTTACTGAAGGTGATCTGTTTCCTTAATTCTTTGTCCAGAACCTTCTCTATGAGGCGGCGCACAATGGAGTAGATGGTTATTGGTCTCCATGATGAGAGGCTTTTGGTATCCCCTTTTCCTTTATAAACCAATATGGTTCGCCCTTGTCGAAGAGGCTCTGGAACATATCCCTCCTTCAGCATGATGTCCCCAATTAATTTTATTATGTGCGAAACATCATCGCATTTTATGGTGCGGATCAAGACCCCGTCAGGCCCCGGCGATGTATCCAATGATGTCGATTTTATTGCTTTTTTAAATGATTGGACATCAATGGAGACTATGTTTGGAACCGGAGCACATTTTTCGTAATCCGTACGTTTTTGGAGATTTTTGTTTTCAAAGAGGCTCTTATAATGACTTTCAATATCGGCCACCTTCACAGGGCATTGTTTAGGAGCGTCAGCGTTCATTATATTTTGTACCACCTTTTTTCTTCTATTATAATAATTATATTGCGCCACTTCATATTGGTACTGTTCCTGCCGACGACTCCTGTCCGCCTTGTTCGATCTCTGCAGGTTTGATACCTTTCCAGCACCCTTTCCGGTCATCTCACTTTTATTTTTATTTCTCATTTTAAAAAATTTGATGGTTGGGTGCTGTGGGCCTGGTAGCACAGTATTAATGTCTTTTAGGAATTTCAAAAAATTTCCCACGGACAGATCGAAGTCAGTAGTAATGAAATTATTGCCCTGCAAGAATTTCTGGAAGGTAGCCGACCACTCGGTGATACGTTTCTTGATGCTATTGGCCTCATCCTCTCCATTCATATCTTTTGAGCTACTATTTATTATGCCCCTTAATTTGTTAGTATTAGCCTCCCTGGGGTGTTTGTTTGTTATATGGGTTCTCAGACCTCCATCGCCCATAAATCTCAGGCCACATATGGGACAGATTTTACTGTCGGTCCCCGATATATGATCCTATTTATTTCGTTTTACCTCTTTATTGGAATCTCCGGATGTCTTTGGGAACTTTGGCATGGCTGGGAAAGCATCATCTACGGATACTGTTTTGCCCAATGTTTGGCCTTCCTCATTTTGCCGCTCTACCTTAACATAATTTTTTTTGCCGCCTCCGGCAGCAGCCACAGACATGAAAGAGGCAACTGTTGCTTCTTGAACGGGACCTCCGGTTCTCAGAACCCATACTCTTTGACCTATTTGTAATTTATAATGGTTTACGTTCATTTCAACCACATCAAAATTCACTATTTTGTCCTATTGGCTTTGAGTAACAACAGGAATCTATTATATCTTCAATTGCTTCAGATTTTAAATTATTTTCATTATCCATGGGAATGCCTTTGATATTTGAAATAGTTGTTTAATACTGCAATCCTGGAGTTCTAATGTGAAAATGAGACAAAATATTCCTTATCATAAAATGAGCTTTACTGAGAACTAAAAATCACAATTTCATTCACATAGGTTATAATTTTAAAATCACTATCACTTCGATATCAATGTCAAATAATACCTTTTAATTGTTTGATTATTATACGTATTAGGGGAAAGTGAGTCCTTAACTTTTTATGATGCGTACGGCAACGCCGCAATCTCTGTTTTCTTGTGCGACTCGGCTACGTGCGTATAAAACCGATTTACAATCATATGTTATAACATTACAAATTACAGCTTAAACATTCACCCTCAGTACTCATTATCACTTAAGCATTAATAATTTCCAAACAAAGCTAGATCTATCATCTATAACAATAATCATATGCACTAATTACAACTTAAACATTCGCCCTCATTACTCATTATCTCATAACCATTAACAATTTCCAAACAAAACTAGATCTATCATTTATAACAATAATCCTATGCACTAATAATATTTACAACGTACTCATTATCTCATAAACACCATAATTTTATTATAACACATTTTCCATAATTCCATATACACCAATAGCAATGACAACTCAATTATCCACCATCATTAATCCTTATCTCATAATAATAAACACCATAATTTTATTATAAAACATTTTCCATAATTCCATATACACCGATGACAATTACGACTCAATTATCCACCATCATTAATCCTTATCTCATAACATAATAACTCCCCTTTAAATCCAGTTCCTTCTTCTCCAACCATAATTCTATGTGCATTAATACTTAAAGAAAGATTACTATCTGTCTTGTGGCCAAACACGACGAATGACAACAAAATAATTACTGGCTCTATCTTCAACTGACCACCCGCTGGCTTCATCCCAAGTCTAGTCCGACTACAGTAGGTATTAGAAAATCTAATACCTTTCTCTGATTTATTGCTCCGGAACCAAGGCTTCTCGCTAGTACTTGCGTTCAACTCATCTCCAGTCCCAATCTTCCTTCAGAAGACCCACCTGCCATTGGTAGGGGTTCTCAACTTCTCGGCCTCGAGAGGAAAACCATCGGGTAGTTGAAGGCTTCTCTGAGCTGTCGCAATCATTCTTACTTCTTCGTCTGACAGGTGCTGCCCCTTGTGGTCATCATTATCCCGAGAATCCAATAATTATATTTAACGTTTCCAAAGGCCGGGGATTTTACAGTGAAAACTGCTGATTCGGTTCCGGCCTCGTGTTTGAATTGGACCTATGAGCTGCTTGGCTCAGCGTCGCCACAAACAGACGGCACCTTCTAGTAAGAATTAACTTTCAATAAAATATCAAAATTAAATGTTAAGGACCTACAATGCCTTTAACCAAAACCATATACAAAGAAAATTTATGTAATTAGTCACAAAAAAATAAACTTAGCGAATCTTATTTGGCATAGGATAACATATACCTATGTATTAATGTAAAAAATCCTTACAACCAAAGTCTTTTTAAAACCTATTATTGAGAAGAAGCAAATAAATGCTAATCTTTTTCTATAATACGTAAAACTAAAAATAAACTTTTGCCTTCAAATGATAACATACTTCTTTTTTATCACAAAGATGAGAGTACAATTTCTCAACACAGACACTTTCCTTATACAAATATAAATTCGCTAACATTTTTAGCATTGAACTAAAAGCTGTAATTAATGCACATTAACTAACTTTAAATATTTAAATACAGTTTTCCTCTGCCTAAATTGTCGGAAAATTCATAAATTAGTAATAACTTTTACATTCCCTTAAATTTTTTATTCTGGGATTTAGATGTGATTCCAGAGGAATCTGAGAAAAAAAGAGGTTGGAAAATAATAAGAGTCTTTAATTTCAAATTCTGATGATCCCATAGAGCATCCCGCGCACAGGAAGGGAACAATCAGCCAAAGAAATGTGCTGTCAAGGTCAGAGTGGACCTACAATATGGAATGTCATTGTAACTTGAGTATATTTCTTGCCTTCAAAATTTGAAATGGAAAAAACGGGATATAGAAGGGTAATAACTGAGCATTGGCAAGCTCAGTTCTCGAAAATAGATATCACATCTCAATGGCTTGCTGACCAAGTTAAACAGATAATTGGACAAACATTTCTGTCTACTGTGGAAAATAATGATGTCAGAAAGGAAGTCGCAAGAACGTTATATATTCTAGCTGATAAGACAGCTATGTAATGATGTTGAACAGCAAACAGACATGGAGCATGAAACAGTTGACCTGTTAAGAATAGAATTAAAGTAAATAATAATGGAAGAAGGGTTGAGGAGAGTTAGTACCTTTGTGCTGGGTTGACTGGACACTGGACCTCATAATTCTTCAGGGCTGGAGGAAGGAATGAAATTTATAAGAAGCTTTAGCCTTTTGCCAGCCAAGACCGTAAGGCGTAGTGATGAACCACATCCTATGTAAAGTGACCCTGTTAACACCAAACAGATCTAGATCGGAAGGTCAATAAACATTCCTTGTGAAGGGATTAATGATCATCAGTACCGATTCAAGGCGGAAATGAAAGTAATCTTGGATCAGTTTGGTATTGGAATTATACAAGCAGGACTGTAGCAGTCTTAATGATATTGTATTATGTATTACTCTAATGTTTTAAACCAAAGGGAATCTACCACATTGGTATTCTTAGTCATATTGCAATGGCTGAAACTATGATGAACAAAAATAGTACTGGTCACGGTACTTGGATACCAAGATCTGGCAGAATAGGTAACTCCATAGAATGCAAGGCCTCTCAGGTTGTCACCAAGCGAAACTAACAAAATCCGAACATACCAAAGTAGACTTTTCAGTGCAGAAAAGGATAGGAATGTACAGGGTATGTACGAATGTCATAAAGGAGACAAGAATGCTGAGAATAGATATACTTGGCTGCAGCGAGGCAAGATGTAATTGATGATTATAATATCTACTATTTGAGGGGCAAAACAACCAGAAACAAAAAGTGTGGCTCTAATTGTCGACCTCTAAATACACGGTCCAATTACCGGATTTATCCCTGTTTCTGATAGATTAGCATTGTTAATAATTAAAGCAAACTCTAAATATAATACAAATGTAAGCCTCAACAGGTAGTAGTATGTAGTAGCCTAAATAGTAGTGAAGAAGATATAGAAAAATTCTACAAAGAACCATAAAATATATAACATCAGGAGAAATAAATATAATTATGAGAGATATCAATACGTAAGTCAAAAGAGGAGTCAGTGAAGGGATAACTAGAAATTACTGACTAGGGACAAAAAACGACAATAGAGACAGTCTTCTTTCAAGAAAATGAGTTGGCAGTTATGAATACTCAGTTTAAATACCTACCAGAAGGCTATCCACGTGGAAATCTCCCATAGATTAAAATTATAATATTATAAGAAACCAACTAGATTATTTTTAAATATTTTATTTGAAAAGAAAAGATATGACCAGGACCGGGACTCGAACCCAGGTCTCCAACGTGTCCGTCGTGGTGCTTAGCCACCTCAGCCATTCTGGTTCGCTTCAGGTCAGGCATATCCTTTCTTTTCACTGAGCCTATATCTCCGTGCTCTCGCAATTTCCGATGTATACACGGGGAGAATGTTAATTAAACATTACTTTTATTTTTTTGTTTTAATAAAAGACAAATAGATTATATTTTGTTCAATCATAGATTTCACAATGCTATAGTGAAGTTTATTAAACTGGGGAGGCTCAGTTGGGCTGGCCATGTCGCAAGGATGGAAGTGGAAGAAATTCCTAGAAAAGTAGTGGACACCACCGGATTTATCCCTGTTTCAGATAGATTAGCATTGTTAAAAAATAAAGCAAACTCTAAATATAATATAGGCTTCTAACAATACACGACAAACTGTTAGGCCAAGGCTTCGATGGGTTGATGGAGTGGCAGCGGATGCACGGAGCCTGCTACGGATCAGAAGGGGAGAGTGGCAGCACAAAATCGGGCCGAATGGCGGCGGCTCATTGAGGAGGCCAGGACCCACCCAGGGTTGTAGCGCCACGTGGATAGATAGATAGATAGATTATATCGGTGAAGACATTCCCTGGGGCAGATATCCACTCTGTCACATAATATTACTTTCAAAAATAAACGTAGCTAAAAATATCAAACTCTGACCCCTGCTTCCATGAAATCAACACAAACCACATCAAAGAAATACTTTTAAAAACAACTTTCCTCCCTATATCATCAATAAACTTATCCATGACCACAAAAATCCTCCATCCTCCACCTATTCTCCAAATCCGCCCTCCATCCCTGTATATAGTTCTCTGCCATATTTACCTTTCGTCTCTAACAACATTAAAAAATTCTGCATTTCGCATTGCATTCACATCTACACACGTGTCAAAGATCCTATTTCCCTAAATATCGCTCACACATCGTATACCGTATTCTACTCCCAACTGCAGCTCGTCCTATCCGCGAAACCAAAAAGCTCCTTAAAGGTCACATCACCCAGCATAACTACTCTATTTCCTCCTGTAACCTTTTTATTTCTCTCCCTACCTGTCATTGCTGGCATACGGGGTTCGGCAGTGGTGGGTTGATACGTTGGGTTTACGCACGCCCACCACTGCCAAAAAACAACTCTTTATTCAAAATTCTTATTTTACAATATGGTGGGGGTACCATTTAATTATCTGGGTACAATTTTAGGTAAAATAAAATTATTCTGTGCTGCTGCCCGGTGCACAAATGTGCACCTTAATGATGGGGCAGCACCTTTTAAGCCTCTTGGCCGGTCTGCATCCGTCCGGGTGCCGTCCAGCCCTCCTAGTCCGCCGCATCCATCCGGCCGGTCATGGGGCAACTATCCCCGACACCTTGTCAGCTATTATTCTGTGCAAGGCGTCTGTACTCAGGGCCTCCTCGACCACTCTCCTGACGATCGAGGGGACCATGTTCCACTGCGCCTGAAGGCCCACAACTACCCCTAAGTTCCCGAAATAGGCCATTTATATGGGCCTGGACTTCCAGGGATAACGTTTTCCTCACCATATAGGGCCTAACCAGGTCCTGGACCTTCTCCACCTACATAATAGGCGATCCTTCCTCTGGGGAGTCGGTCTCCGCCCTGGGCCTCTTGATGTTCCTCCTGGGCCCTGTAATGTCTTCAGCGTCCTTATCAGCCATATCGGACACTGACCGCCATTTCCTTTTATCGCTACTGGGATCTATTGTGGCCATTGTAGGCCTATTTACGTCTTGCACCAACGTTGAGGTCTCCTGGCCACTATGGAGGGAACTCTTCGTTGAAATTCTTCTTCGGTGTTTCTGGCCGATTCCTCCGCAACTTTTCCAAAATGTTTTTCGGCCATTTTTGGTCCGACACACTACACTATTTTTGGGACCTAAAATTTTCCGAAAAATGTTTCCCAAAAAAATTTTTGTTTTTGTTTTTAATTAATTAAAAACTCCTGTCCGTGGAGGGAAATACTACAATACTATTTTGTTGTGAATGGATTAAGTTATTGACTGAACTAACATATTCATTAACTTTCTGCACAATAGCTATTTAGTTCCTTATTTTTATTTTTATTGTTTAGTGATAATTTATTGTTTTCTGTTTAGAAAAGAAAACTCTAAAATCAATAGAGCACGTAAACGTGCAGCTAAACTTGAGGAAATATCATCTTCAGAAACAGAAAGGTAAGGAAGCTTTAAAATATTATTCATGTTAAAATTTTATTTTTTAGAATCTCATTCATTAGTTATGGATTGTTATGTTGAATAGGCTCATTTCATATTAATATCTAATTATATCTTCAAGCATATTATTCACTTCTTTTGACTTTAATGAAGGGGGCTGCAGGACCTGGAACCCTAGATATACGGCTGCAGGATAGGAACCCCAGACTGACGGGCTGGCATTCATTCTGCAACTGTTTTAAGGAGTACATTAAGTGATGTCATAAGGTCATAAAAAAAACATGGCAGCTGGAGTGCCTGAACATGGCACTAGCTGACTCCATCATAAATGGTTATTCTTGTAGCAACTGCCACCACACACTGTCAAAGGCGGGGGATATATCAAACAATGCAAGCATGACATACTTCTCCGCCTTCTTTTCCACATCCCTACGCACCCTCTGCAGTGCGCCTTTGGTTCCCTTGCCACGGGCTGAGTCGAACTGGAGTGGATGGCTTGCTGCTATGAGGACCGGTCTTAGGCTGTTAACCATCAGGCTCTCCAGGACCTTACTGACGACCGGGAGGAGGCATATCAGCCTATACGCCTTAGGATCCTTCTTATCCTTATCTCCTCCTTTGTAGATGAGTCTCACGTCCGCGATCCTCCACCTACTCAGAAAGCGCCCCTGATCCAGACACTCATTGAAGACGCCTAGGAGGTCGTCCTCAATGAGGGGCATTTTTATTCAGGATCGCGGCATCTATTCCGTTAAGTCCTGGGGCTCTGCCAATCCTCTGCCTCTCCACGGCAAGGTGAAGATCCCATAAGTCCCATGGCGGACAATAATCGGTACCCGGAGAGCACACCGTGGTGCGTCTCACCATCTTATCTTCGTCAGTATCCTGGGACGGATCGTCCCTGGGGTAAGTGTAATCCACGTACATCTTGGCCGTCTCCTCCAGGGTGGTTGCCTGGGCATCTCCCACTGTGAGAGCCGCCACCCTGTACTGGATACCCCAGGGATTCTTCTCTGTCTCCTTGACAATGAACTCGTACCAGGATTCCTTCTTCCGGTTAATTACTTAATTAATTATTGCGAATCCGAAGATTCTCATGTCTTATCGGGAGCCCTGGTTCGCACTTGTGTCCCTCGGGGCTTCAACCAATCACTAACACTATCGCCAGCGCACTTTAAGGGAGACTAATGTAAAACACGTCTTACCTTATCGGTGTCTGGGGGATGACTGACTGCTCTCTGACTGGAAAGGTGGGGATAATCCCTGGGAGCTCTTCCAGCGTAGGTCCTACCTCAATGACAGTCGGAGCGCTACTTCCCATGTTTAACTGGAGGACCCGCAACTCCTCAATCATAGCGGGTCCTTCGTGCACCGGGCATTCCCGGCTCCCTGCCTGGTGATTTGTGTTGGGGAGTTTTCCTCTCACACAGTTTGTGCAGGTTGGTCCCTCGGTACTCTTCTTGGGGCAGTCCCTGGCTATGTGCCTCAGCCCCGCATACCACCTGCACGTAACCTCCCTTTCCTTGCAGGTCATCCGGGAGTGTCCATATCCCTGGCATGGCAAGCACCTCAGGGCGTCGAGGGTGTCTACAAATGTCAGGGACTACCATCCGTCGACCACCACTTCCTCGTTACGAAAGGCATACCTAATTTGTGGGTCCATCTCGAGGATCCACGTTTTACCCAGTCCTGTCCTATTTTTCCTGCCATGCAGGACACGGACCTGGCCCTCCTGGGCCTGGACTGCTTTCCTCTCCAGGTAAGCCTTTATCTCCTCTTTCAGTTTGAGGTCCGTCCATCCATTAGGTACGCTTCTCACCTCCATTTTTGGCCATCTTCGGCTTGCTTCTTAGACCTGTAGGGCCTGTTCTTTCAACCTCTGCCAGGCCACTAACCTCTCACCGGCCTGCCTATCCTGGACTTTAATGAGGACTTCAATTACCCCATCGTCCTTGGTGGCCCTTATCACTTTCACCCCCACTCCCAACTCCGTCGGTGACGGGAGCTGGTCGAGAACTTCAGTGGTGGTTCTCCCCTCAGCCCTAATTGTGACGAACTATGGGGACTTTACTTCACTGGGTTTTGAGGGGAGCTTCTTGACGAAATCCGCCATCGTCGGTGGTTTGTTTTGTTGCTCCTTCCAGGTCGGGTCAGGGTTTTCCTTTGGCCCCTCATTCCATTCATCTATGGAGTCCTCCCTCACCATTTTCTTCCATCTATTGGGGTATCGCAAATCCTCTCTCGAAGTCCCTCCAGGAGCGCCGCCAGCCCCTGCCTCTTCTCCTCGTATATCAAAGCATCTTCCTTCAGGACGAAATCCAGGGGCATCGCTTCTGCCAGCAACTGCACCGCCTCGTGCGACACCGTTCGGTAGATCTTCGTGACTCGCAGCAGGGCCAGTCTCTGGATGTTGGCCAGACTCCTCTTCTGTAGCTGCGTGAGGTTTCGGCTCGGGGATGCATACCTCAGGATACCCAAGACCACGCTTTTATAGATGGTCATCGTTGCTAGGTAACTGAGGCCCAGGAATGCACCCCTATTCTTCCCAACCCATTCAGTGACAGGGTCACCCTATCCTTTAGGTATCCCAGGTGAGGAGTGGCGTCGAGGTTTCTTCTAAACCTCACTCCCATATACTTCACCTCCTCAACCAGTCTCACCCTTTCTCCCTGGATGCCCTCTATGACAGGGCGAGCCTCTGAGGAGTATGGCCTGAGTCTTGGCTGCGCCCATACTCAACTTCCTCCTCACGCACCGTTCCGCCACGAGACTAGCGCACCTCTCCGCTTGCGTCTTCAATCTGGCTCTGCTTCTTTCGGCCACGATTATCGCCAGGTCGTCGACGTAGGCCGTGGCAAGGAACCCTTCCTCTTCTAATTTCCCCAGCAACTGGTCAAAGAACAACTTCCACAGGGCGGTCCGAGGACTGACCCCTGTGGGCATCCTCTCTATTCTCCTCTCGACCTCATAGTAGCTACCTTTAATCCTAACGCTCCTGCGACTGAAGTACCTATTAATCCCGCTTCAACTGTGCACATCCTTAGTGCTAATGGCATGCAATGGGCTAAAACTAATGAGATCATTAACATGAATGTTCTAGATTGGGCTGTAATCCCACTTGTGTCTTACATCTTTCATTGTGAGATTTTTCAATAATATATGAGTTTCACAGATATATTAAATTCTCTGAGAGCACAATACAGTTCTTCACATATTACACTATCATACGCCAATTTAAAATCTATGAAAAGATGGTGCGTTTTAGTTCCGAATTCGTTGTATCTTTCAAGAATATCTGATCTGAGGTAGATCTTCCTTTCCTGATTCCACTTTGGTATGAACCGAGTTCACGCTCAGCGTATGGGAAGAGACTTCTGACCAAAACGTGAGACTGTATCTTGTAGGGGGAGGATATCAGTGATATTCATCTGTGATTGCTGCATAACCAATAACAATTAATAATTGTAACCTACCAGCCTTTTTATGTATAGAACACATGATTGATGTGGGGCATTCGATAATGTGCCCCGGGTTGAACTCAAACAAGCACTGGAAGACAAAGGAGTTCCTATTAATCTAACTCAGGTGATCCTTAGCCTATACCGAAAAGTATACAGGATAGTCAGGCTTAATGTAAAAAAATCTGACAGATTTGAAATGGAAATGGGAGTAAAGCAAGGGGCAGCCTAAGCCCATTACTGTTTGTGATTAACATGGATAGGATAATGTGGGAAGCTAAACTAAGGAGCCCCAAATTAAAAGTAGGAAATTGGAGAATGCATCCCATGTTGATTCCTGCAATAATGCTGATGGCATCCTCATTATTGCAGAAAACAGAGAAGCCTTACAAGAAGCATTATAAGCATGGGAGGAAGCTCTGAGTCGTAAAGGAATGACAGTGAACCCAAACAAATCAAAGTATATGGTTGTCTCTAAAAGTGGTTCTAGGGAACCAGAGACAGTGACTTGCGGAGGCTTGGATTTCAAAAAGGTGGATGCATACAAGTACCTGGGAGTAAAAATTGGTAATGATGGCAGGTTGGACTCTGAAATAAATCAGTGCATAAGAAAAGCAAGTAACGTATATTACCAATTACGAAATGTCATAATCGGAAAAAGGGAAGTGGAGATTGAGACAAAGATGACAGTATATAAACAAGTCTTCATCCCTACGTTGACCTATGCTGCTGAAAGCTGGCCTAGTATCAAGAAATTTGGGAGCCGTATACAAGTCACCGAGATGAAATTCCAGAGAAACTCTCTCAATAAGACGAGATTTGACCGAATGAGGAATCAAAGGATCAGAAAGGAGACAGAGCAGGAACCTCTCATAGACATTCATAGAAGGGAAATGATGTGTTTTGGTCATGTACAATGAATGCCGATAAAACCGTCTGCCGAAAAGTGTATGGGAAGCGAAAACAGAGGGGAAAAAATACCTTGAGGGCAGCCAAGAAATAAATAGGATGACCTGATGGCGGAACTGGCTAGAAAGAGGGTACTCTCTCTCTGGGGGAAGTCAAGAAACTTGCCACAGACAGAAAAGTATTTAGGAACACAGACTGCCCCAACACCGTAAGGTATAAGGGAAGGATAAAGAAGAAGATATATCGCTGGTCCGGAAGTATAATGACGCAACTGTAAAATTTTGTGAAATTGATTTTTTTGTCTTGGCGGGCTCATTAATGCATTTACTAGATGTTTGTCAATTGGCATAATTGTACTTATGAAATTTGCCACCGGAGGGAAGATCGGTCGTTACAACCTGCATGCTTATTTACCTTTCCCTCCGGCAGAATAATGGCTCATTTGTTCAGTTAAGTGTGCTCTCCGTTGTCCGGAACGATATCGACTCAACTGCCATTTTTTTTTAGGTTTAGGAAGGCTGACTACTAATTTGCTTATTAAATTTGCAGGTTCATATGGCAATGTACTTGTTTGCTGTCGGACATCTAGATGTCCATTCTATAACTCATAAATACCTTATTCGAGGTCACACTCAGAACGAGAGTGATGCAGTGCATAGTGTCATTGAAAGAGGTTTAAAAAGGACCAAAATATCAGGACCTATTTATGTTCCTGACCAATATGTTTCGGTTATCAGAAATTCCAAATAAAAAAAGAGTGAGCCCTTAAAAGTTAAAGAAATGGGTTATAATGATTTTTTGATTTTAAGTCACTTTCTGACAAGATGGCCTTTAATTTTATGAAGGACACAGAGGGAAACTTTTTCAAGGTTTCTGAAATAAAACAAATTAGGTTAGAAAAGGGGATCGAGATTTTTCAGTCTAAAAATAGTTTTAAGGAAGTAGATTGGAAAGGGGTCAAATTTAAAAAAAGGAAATCATGTGCTCAAGAAAGCCTTTCTTTAATACCTGCTTACACCAGGAAGATTTCTGTTCCAGAAAACAAGTTAAAAGACTTAATTAGTCTGATGAACAATAATATTATTCATGTTAGAGAATAAATTAGTTGACTGGAACTTCTAATGTAAGGATAGAGATAGTTGGGGGTGCAGTCAATTGACTGCACCCCCAACTATCTCTATCCTTACAATAATATTATTCCCTCTTTCTACAAACCCTTTTATGACAGTCTTAAATAATTTTGGTACAGGTTTTTCTATAATTTTTGTAAAGAATTTTTGATAATTTTTCTATGATTTTTTTGTTAAATCGATTTATACTTCTCATAATTTTTGTTCAAATAAACTTTTTTTCATATTTTTACTCGTTTTCCTTACTCCTTTAACGACAAAAGTGTAAAATTTGTGATGCATTTTCAGAAGAATAATGACGTATTTACATGGTACTGATTACTGTGATACTGGTATTTGTTATTTTATAAATTGAAATAACTTAGAAATTGCAATAATAACCCACGATTTTTATAACCTACTGTAATAGAAGAATTAAACCTTATCTATAGGCCATTCTATTAAGACTAAATGGAATTATTTTTCTTTTGCTTGTACTGTAAAATTTGAATTTTTGCAGTTGTGTCATTATACTTCCGGAGCGGCGATATGATTGACTTTTTCCAGTCAGAGGGCATCCCCTCATCTTTCCATATATAAGGAGAAGATCTTGTAGAGCTATAAGCTTTTCTTGAAGTCTTGCAGAATGTATTAAGTGACCTTTATGAAATTATTTTGGAAGGTGTCTTCAGAGGCTCCTAAAGGAGCAAGAAGTACTCCTGGTACTCAACAGGAGCCTGACATGTCAAGTCACATAATGAATTTATGGCAGTTGTACAAGAAACAGCTCGAACCACTTTAGTGGTATTGTGCATCCAGGACATGGAAACGTCTGAACCACATTAATAGTTTCGCGCACCTGGGGTAAAGAGACCTCCGAATCACCTTAGTGTTTTCACACACGATGTATGTAAACGGCAGCCTCAAACCACTATAGTGCTTTTTCGTAATTAAATAATTAATGATAATTGCATACTTAGATTGGAATAATTGTTGAAATTGAAGTGAAAACTATGAAATGATCTGAATCTTTAGTTTACAAAATTTCATTTTTTAATTTCAGATATTATCTATCAAAAGACTGGCTAGTTAAATTCAACAGTTTTTCAGAACCTGGTCCGATTGACAACAGGCTGCTGCTTTGTCAGCATGATTATCTTTTTCCTGGATGTGAAAGTGTTATTGTCTCAGCAACTGTTTGGAAGTACCTTATAACCAGGTTGGTCAATTTCAAATAACAATTTTATATAAAATTTACATATATCTAACTGTGAATAAGAGATAAAAAGATTTTCTTGAAGTGCCAATGTTATATTTATTTTTTGTATATTTAGTATATTAGTAAGAGAATATATATTGTAATATATTAATATATTAATATATATATAGTAGGGTTCTAGTATTTCCTCACTCCTTTTCAACTGTTAATGACATTAATGTTATACAACATTAATGACCTTCCCAAATCAATCCTTCACTGTTCCCACCATTTGTACGCCGACGATTCCCAGATCTATTTGTCCTTTCCTCTGTCTGAGATAATAGCAGCATTTGCCAACATTCAAGGGGACCTAGATAGGATAAGTGCCTGGTTAAACTTGAATAAACTGTCGTTGAATGCTGCGAAAACTCAGGCCATCCTAATTGGTTCCAACATCCTTCTTAAATCTATCAACTCACTTCCCCGATTAACCTTAAATGATCACCCTATTGCCTTCAGTTCCTCTGTTAGAAACCTCGGAGTCATTTTTGACCAATCCCTCTCATGGAAACCCCACGTTGCCCAAATTTCTCGTCGAGTAATAAGCTCTCTAAAGTTATTCCACCGTTCCAAACATCTTCTAACACTACCCATCCGTAAGCTCCTCATCACATCTTTTATCTTTCCACACTTTGACTATGGTTGTGTGGCATATGGAGGACTCTCGAACAAGCTTGAGGAGAGGTTGAGGCGGATTATGAACTGTTCGCTTCGATTTGTCTTTGATGCCCCGAGAAGGTCTCATGTGTCCCGCCGTTACGTTGAGTTAAAGTGGCTTTTACCTTCTATCCGTAGGCTCTATTTCCTTGGTTCTTACTTATATCAAACTATCAACTCACAACATCCATCTTACATCTATAGTCTCCTACAATTCAAATCCTCTATCCAATCCCAAGGCACAAGATCTCCCCTTCCGATCTTTATATCCGTTCCCATAGAACCAAAACTTTTGAGCGTTCCTTTCTCGCTCGTTCTATCTCTCTTTGGAACTCACTCTCACCCGATATCCGTCATGCGTCTTCTTTAACCTCATTTAAATCTAAACTTTTCCAACATCTTCTAAATTCCCAATCAGATGCTTTATAATCAATAAATAATTTATAGATATTTTCAACTTTATTGATTGATAAACTACTGTAAATATTCCTCACTCATAATGAAATAATTTTTTTTTTTTTTTTGTTACTAGATGCTATCATGTATTTACTGTTTTTTTTTCCATAAGCCTAGTTCTTTTTATTGTAAATTTGTCTGTTTTTTTATTTTAATTTTGCATCACTTTTTCTGATTATCTACCAAAACATACCTGTTTAGTTATTTACTTTCAAGATATTTTGTAAATATTGTTTTACTCAGATGTAGGCCTTTGGCCAGATAAATATTTTCTTCATTATGTTCATCTCTGTTATTCTAAAGGGACCTGGTCCCTGAATAAAATTATTTTTCTATTTCTATTTAATATATATATATATATATATATATATATATATAAATTATGGACGCGGCGCTAAGGCGACGTCTTGCATGAGCAATCATGGCACGAACGCTTATCACGAAAACAACAAAGTTGAAACCTATAGAAGTGATCAAACATGGTGCTGCACGGCGTGATGCGAAGCAAAAAAATAAAACTGACTAAACTCCAGTGCGGAGCTGACACAAACAGGTTTTTTTAAAAATGTTTTTGAATGCTTACCAACATCAGTATTATCATCATGTCTATCATTATCAATTTGTTGTGAAGGCCGAGGGTAAGGAATAGATGCAGATGAAGTAGCACCTTTTTCCAAATCGAGAAGAAAAAGAAGGATATTCAATTTTGTTTTTTTATAAATTCATCATCTCCATTTTCTTTTCTTTTTTTATACCTTTACTATTCAAATCACTATCCTCTGGTGGTTCTTTTATTTCTTCATAAACCGAAAATTTGTGTATAATATCCTGATTCTCTATAGCTACAATACCAAATATAAAGATGGAATTTTCAATTGTTTCTTTCTGGATATATTACATTTGAGTGATCTGATATTCTACATGGGGAATCGTAATTCCTTGTCCCTGTCTTGCCCGTAACCACGAGGCTGTCTCAATCTGAGATTGCATTGGCTATTATGAATCTGTTATACACCATATAGGTAATTGGACCAGAGATGGAGGCCCCTTGCCCATGGAATACAGGTTCCCCTGTAGTTGGAGCCAGGACCCCATTGCTTTCATCACAACTGTAGGAGGTACTACCTCTCTTAGCCCATTAACCCTGAAAGGCTTCAAATTTGAAAAAAATTACATTTACTGTAAAATGTTAGACCAACCAAAATATAATTTTCTTTGCTTAATAATGGAATGAGTACCCTAAATCAGTTATAATGCTTTCATAGCTAAAGAAAATGTAATATATCCAGAAAGAAGCAATTGAAAATTCCATCTTTTTATTTGATAATGCAGTTATAGAGAATCAGGATATTGTTACGGGCTACTGGGTGTTAAAATGAATTAAACTACTCCTAAATCCAAGATTCTAATATTTATTAATAAAGTGACAAAAATAATACAATTAAATTATTAAATTGATATAAATTTACAACAATATTATAACTATTTATTATATTAACTTAGGCACAATAAATTAAGTCATTCTTATTTTGTTTAATCATTGACTTGACCTCCTGACCATTTTATAAAGTATAAAATGATTAAAAAAGTTATTAACAAATGAAAAGTTAAAAATTGTTCATATAATAGGGTCAAGGATTGACAGTTGACTATAATACAATGGAGGATATAGTGGAGGGAGTTGGACTTCACTGAAAAATAACAAATAAACCAAGAAGGAGTGGGTGAGAAAAAGTGTTAAAGAAAAGCCAAAAAATTATGAGAGATAGAAGAAAAAATCAATATATTATTAATAGTGAAGAAAAATGGTTTTTATTTATTGGTTGAAAGGGAGGGGGTGGTGGTGCTATCTGTTGAGGAAACAGAGAGGTAGTAGATGGATCATTAAATAATAAGTAAGTAATAATCCTATTGTATAAAACAGGGATAAAGAATTAATATTATAATATTGATTTATTAAGATCTAAAAACAAAATTGGAGGCGGATTGGTTTTGGGAAGAAATAGATGACATATGTTGACTTATTTAACATTTAAAATGGTTTTTAGTCTCAACAATTTAGGGGGAATTGCAATTAGAAATTTGGAAATTTTTTTTTGTCTTTTTTCAAATATTATTGAACTACTAATGTGAATGCAACTGCCTTTTGGATTATTTCTATTCTTTGCAAGGGTAATAATATATATTAATTATATTATTTTTTGTTAAGACCGTGGAAAAATTCCAACGAAAAGCCTTAAGTCTCCAAACTAAAACAGAAATAGAAATATCTGTCCAATATTTCGCCCATTCAGGCATCCTCAGCGTAGAAAGAGTATAACAGCAAAACAAAACATGAATAATGCACCCAACAAACATCCCACCACCTCGAAGGCTCAAATGCAACTAAAGAATCAAATTCATTCTTTAGTTGCATTTGAGCCTTCGAGGTGGTGGGATGTTTGTTGGGTGCATTATTCATGTTTTGTTTTGCTGTTATACTCTTTCTACGCTGAGGATGCCTGAATGGGCGAAATATTGGACAGATATTTCTATTTCTGTTTTAGTTTGGAGACTTAAGGCTTTTCGTTGGAATTTTTCCACGGCCTTAACATTTATGTAAGGTCTCTTTTTTACTTTTCAATATTAATATATTATTTTTTATAAAATAAAATATATTATTTTAATTATAATGCAATTGGGAAAAACCACAATGCAAAGCCTTATGTTTCAAAAAATACACCTACTTACCAGTCGACGTTTCGCCTATTCAGGCATTATCGAGACACCAAAATCAAAAAGGGGTTATGTGAATCGCATCTCGAAGAAAAAGGTGCAAAACATCCCAACGATCAACAGCCCAAACAGGCTCCAAACATGAGACAGCACCCCGCCACCAAGACGTTCAACATACAACTCTTTGCATCTCTTTGCATTGTGGTTTTTCCCAATTGCATTATAATAAATAATAGTGTTTCTTTTTGAGTTTTTGGCTCTATTTTAGTATATTATTTTAAACTAATATTATTTAAAATTTACTAACCACAGGTTTGGTGGAGGCCCAGACTGTCCAACTGATAGTGTAAGTACCTGTGATGTTTGTTCTGAGCTCTCAGGAGGGGAGTCAGATCTTCGAAGAGTTCAACTGCATGAATTTCATAGACTACAAGTAATGATTATTTTTTAGACCCATTAGAGCATGCTAATATTAATTTTTGTTACAAACTAAATAAAAAGAAAATTAAATGCTAATTTAGATTAAGAAATTATATTGCTAAGGCTCTCATCTGTGGTCGAGACGTGCTTACAAAATATATCCCAGGCCCACTTCTGGTAACAGGACCGGATATTTCTCAGTTTTTTTTTTTTTTTAATTCCTTCCTGAGATTAATCGAACAATTAATTAATTAATTGACATTTTATTTCAAGAATGTCCTGCCAACTCTGTCCGCAAGGGGCAGCAAATCCCGGACACTGGGGTAAAAATGTTTATGTTAGCTCAAATGTTCGAAAAATGAATGAGCCTTTTTATACCCGTTCGTTTTCCCCCATAAGTCAGAGTTGAAGACTGGTACTAGTGAGAAGTACGTGACCTGATCAGAAGCCAGATGAATTCTGAAGGTAGGAATTTTCCTTAATACTGATGGTGAATCTTGCTATAATTTTGTTATGATGTCTATTATATCTTTTATTACTCTATTTTATTAGTCATTATCATTATTGATAGTAGTTGGGTGTATATATTTTGCGTTTTTCTATCTCAAGCTTTCCCAAGGAGGCATGGCTGAGAAATTTCTGAAGTCCAAACCCGAATTGGTAAAAGCCAAGAGCCTCTTATGAGTCAATGAAAGCGGAAAAATTTAAAGATTTGTTGATCCAAGGGGGATAGAAAAACTCGAAAGGGAACTGACTTAGGCGAGACAGGGAGTGACCGAACCAGCAGAGAGTTTGCGGACAGAGCCTGATCCATTGAGGCACGGTTAATTGCTAGAAAACCCATAAACAAAGGTCTGCAGATCTAACCTTACATCTTTTGATGTTCCAAGCAAAACAAAATATTTGACTTATTATGATGGTTTATTTTTTGTGTTTGGACTTGATTTTTTTTTATGCATTCATGTAGTTTTAAGATTGTTTAGATACATTTCTATTTAAATTGTGTGTGGATTCCAGAATAGCCTAGACTCATAACAGTTAATGTTTCTTAGTTTGTTAACTTATTTATTGTTATTATTTTTATTGTTTATTGTTGTTAATTGGACAAAATATGAATATTGAATGAAAAATGAAATTGTAAAGATGAACTTAATCCGTTGATATATGATGAAATGAAAAACAGTTATTGATCATTGATAAACAAAATAAGAGAATAAAATAACGTACATTAGGGAAGCCTTATTCTAAGATGCCAAATAGCTTTGTTTGATTTTGATTATTAATTTATTCCTAATGTTAATTTAATATTTATGTTATAAAATATAATTTAACCGTTATACAGCATATTTAGTTAAATTATAGTTATCAATCAAATGTTTCAAATTGTAAAGATGAATTTGATCCGTGTTTATATGATGAAAGATAAACCTAAGAAAAAGATAATTCTAAGAATTTGATTCCAAAAGATCTGCGTGAACTCCTTTTTCTATCCAATTCTTTTTAATTGCTCTTCTATTCCTAATCTATGACATTGAAATTGCCATCGTCTTACCCATTATTATTACTATATAATGAAGATTAACTAGAACATGAGTTATAACTATTATAGCATTTATTAGTATTTTAATTCTAGGATTATATCAAAAATAAAATGATGGAGTACTAGAATGAGGTAAATAAAGGGCTCATAGTTAAAAATTTAACATTTAATTTTAAATTAAAAAATACTATAAATATTAGTCGTCCTCAAAAAGATAGTGAAGTAAAAAAAAATTACATTTAGGATTTTTAGTTCACTTATTTAAAATTAATTGAAGCCTTTCATAGTTTATGAAATTATTGATTTTATTAATCCAATTAAAAGAGAATGCAATATCTAAAAAAAAGCTGCTAACTATCTTTTAAAGATGTTAAAATCCGTTTCTTTCTTAATTTATGTAATTTAAATATAAAACCCATCATTTTTAATGAATGAATGAGCATTTTATTCTTTATAAATACCTGGAAGGCAAAAGCCTATATTAACTTCTTCAGATTTAAACTTTAATTTTAAGATATCCAAGTTTAAATCATTATAATAAAAAAAAGAGAAAAAAAAAACTATTTAAATAAACCTTAATATTATAAAAAAAAACTACTAAATAAACCTTAATATTATTAGCGTCATAACAAGGATATAAAGATCCTATATAATTTATTAACTTAGGCAGTAACCCAGAATTTGTATTTTATTCTCATCTTGTATCATTTACAGCCTATAAATTCAACCAAGTACTTATAAATAACACCAAAAAAATATGCAATGAATAATTAAACCAGCAGATAAAAGCATCAAAGCCTTAAAGAAAGCATGTGTTAATATATGAACAAACATGGTTACACATAAATAAAATACTCATTATCAACCATAATTGTCTCAAAGTTAGCAGCTAATTACGTTATTGTTATCAGGAAATGTTTAATTGATAAACATCATAATTAGTTAAATTACACTATTCATATCTAACCAAAGATTTTTTTATTTTTAAAAAAAAATTGAAATAGAAATTTATATTGAGTTTAAACGGAGAGTAAATTTTGAATTTCATAAATGAAATCGATATTATAAACAATTATATGCAATCACAAATAACATAACCATTCACAATGTGCACTTCAAAACTGAACTCACCTCTATCAAATCACTTTTCGCTAGTAATTTTCACAAAAAATCGTTTCAAAACAATGTATTAAATGCAATGTTTGAAACTACAATTATTTTATATAATAAATAAATAATTATTATTACAGTTAACTAGGGAGTTATTATATTGAAAATATTAATTAATCCTACGCAATCACAAAGAACATAACCATTCACACTGTGCACTTCATAAAACTGAACTCACCTCTATGAAATCACTTTTCGCTGGTAATTTTCACAAAAATCGTTTCAAAACAATGCAATATTTGAAACTACAATTATTGTAAATAATTATTATTACTGTTAACTGGCTCCGAAAGATGGCCAAGTCCCTATGTAGGAAAATGAAAGAGAGAAATGGAGAAAAGAAAAATAGAAAAACTAGAAGAAAATCACAAAAGAGTGGAAAGTAGAAAGTTTTACAAAGGGCTAAAGGAAATCAAAACGGGGTGGGGTATAACCAAAGAACTGAGTTTATAAAAGATGAAAATGGATGTCTTGTGGGGGTTGATTTCCTTTCAACCTGAAGGATCATTGACCTGAAACTACAAAGGTGGGCTAGATTCTTCGCTAAGGAGCTTAACGACATTTATGGAACAGAGAAAAATGATATGGAACATCAAGAGAGGATGGAGTGCAAAGACGAGGTAGATAAAGAGGTACCTCCCGATAGGGAAGAAATTAAGGAGATGATCATGAATCTCAAAAATAACAAATCCCCAGGTCCAGACAATATAAATTCAGAAATAATAAAGTATGCCTGAAGAGAACCTATGGGAAGAAATATTCCAGATAATATGGGAGTGCTGGATGGAAGAGAAGATGACCCCGTCTGTGGTCAGAATCAGTCATCTGTCCAATATACAAGAAAGGCTGTAAGCAAGATTGTAGCAACTATCGCCCAATATCATTGCTTAGTACTGGGTATAAAGTTCTATCCATAGCCTTGTGAAGAGTATATGAGTGGGCGGAAAGAATCTTGGGAGAGTACCAATGTGATTTTAGGCCTGGGAGGTCAACAGTGGACCACATGTTCTCCGTACGACAAATGCTGGAGAAGTCCTATGAATTCAACGTGGAACTCCATCCATCACTTATTCATTGATTTTCGTCAGGCATATGATAGTGTGGAAAGAAATGAAATGTACAAAGGACTGAAGAATCTGGGACTGCCGTCAAAATTAATTAGGCTCGTAAGAATGACTCTGAATGATACTAGGATCAGAGTAAAGATCCAGGGAAAGCTTTCAGAAGAATTCAAGGTAAATAAGGGACTACAACAAGGAAATCCTCTCTTACCTGTGATATTCAACCTGATTCTGAAAGTAGCAATCAGATGTATAAAGACGAGCCTAAACGGCAAAATTTACAATAGGTTGACACAGCATCTAGCATATGCCGACGATGTCCTTATAATGCCCAGAACAATGTCAACTTTATCGGGGGCTATAGAAGAGTTTGAGGGGGCAGCAAGGAGACTTGGCCTCGTTGTAAACAATGCCAGTACAAAATATATGATAACAACGAGAAATGGGACATATAGGAATGGACCAGTAAAGATCGGTGACCGGGAATTCCCTGGATGCGATTCTTTCAGATACCTGGTAGGGATGTTGCCAAGAAACAACGACATGACAATGGAAGTCAAGGCAAGAATTACAGCGGGCAACAAGTGTTTTTATGCTCTACGGGAGGTCTTAAAAATCTATCCCGGAAAAGTAAAATATTAATCTACAAGACAGTCATACGCCCCATTGTGACATATTGCAGCGAGACATGGGTCCTAACAAAAGCAGCCAAAGATTCCCTCAGAATTTGGGAAAGAAGAATATTAAGAACAATATATGGCCCTATTAAGGAAGGTGAGCAATTCAGAATGAGAAGCAATGCAGTACTGATGGAATTGCTAGCGGAGCCAGACTTAGTCACGGTCATTAGAAAGAGACATTAGAAAGAGAAAGAGAGGCTTGGCTTGGTTAATTTGTCTACTTGAAATTAAATCTTTTATTTTATACTAATAATACCCAGTTATGATTAAAATATTCTTCATATTTATTGAAATGTAAATATTTAATAAGTATAAATATTATAATAATGTAATTTTTCCTTGTTCCCAGACTTATGGACTGCATGAGAAACATCCAATCTCCATTTACTGGTTATCAAGCTGGGAAAATTTTGTGAGGGGAAGAACATCAATTTCTCCTGGGCCAGTTTCTACTGCTGGTTAGTTTTCTTGCTAATGATCTGTATGAATAGTATTGCTTAATAACTTATATATAGGTATGATTTGTGTATATACTAGTTATACCTGTTCTAACTTTGTGCAGGTAAAACTTGTGGTGTTAGTTTGGGAAGGTGGGAATTTTTAACTTCACTGTACGGGGTGCTGCAGCAGTCTACAGAATCAGATTCAGATTCCAGGTGATGTTATTGTTATACTCTATTATATATTCTACAGTAATTTACTGATATATTTTAGAGGATTGCCATAATAGTTGATCTTTTTAAACATTTTAACTGCTTCCTCGACAATAGAGAGAGAATTGGACTGATAAGGTGTAGGTTGGTCTGCTTCTTTTTATTTGCACCTAGAATGCCATTTTACACAAAGTTATTTCTATGCTCAAAGCTACTCTGTGATGAATTTATTAAAAAAATTCTTGATTTTTGACAAAGGTTTTGTTTTAAAATTTGGTTTAGGTGGGTAGGCAAACATTTATAGAACATATTATTTTAGTTACTGAATTTCTGATTAGGAACCGATTACTTTTTACATTGAGCGATTACTTTTTACATTGAGCGGAATTCAGTTTTTAGTTTTTGCTGTTAAATCGCTTTATGAAACTGAAATCTCCTAGTGAAAGCAGTGATTGTGAGTTTTATTGCAGTGTGAAATTTGTGCTAAACCACCACAAAGCTGTTTAAAAATAATATTAGGGGACGTGAATGCAAAGATCAGAAGGGAAGAAGTTTATTAACCGACATTCGCTTAAGAAAGTTTTAATTACAAGTGCGATACGACTAATAAACTTTGTTATCTTAAGATGATCAATAAAAAATAGTTGAGAATAGATTATGCACTCTAGGCCCTGAGATCTACGTCTTTTAGAGCCATTTTTAAGGGACTTGTTTTGGGTATTCTGTGATATGCCTCTTCTGCATGGAGTTGCTATCTCACACAAAAGAAGAAGCTGGCAACTAAAGGTAAACTACTGAAGGTCACCAAAGCATATAGAACTGTGTTGCATGTAGCAGTGCAGGTACTGGCTGGAGGGATGCCGTTGGATCACATACTGTGAGAGAATGCCATCAAGTTTGATTTTAATATGCAGATGCTTGACAGGTGGCAAAGGTTGACGATGAACCAGGGAGATGAAGAAGACTGCTCAGGATAGACTCACTGGAAGAGTGGGACAGACAGTTGGATACAAGCAGAAAGGGTTATGCTCTGAGGAAATATTTTCCATCCATTCACTCCAGAATGGCGGCTAAGTGGGTCCACGAAGATTACTGTACATCACAGATTCTAGTGGGACATGGAGGATTCTGAAAGAAGCTATATAAGCATAGAAAGAACATTGATCACTGATGCCCATTCCAAGGAGTCCCTGATACGGCTGAACATACTGTGATATCCTGAGTAAATGCCCATCAAGCTTGGATTAAAAACGGGTCTATATTTTATTAGTGATGCAGATTTCCCGAGAATGATAAGAGTATAAGAATTACCCGTTTTCATGGATTGTATACAGAGCCCCACACCTTTTGCCCTTGGAAGGGATCCCCAGTCTGCAGAAGAAAATGAAGTTGGAAAAAGACAACCTTTTTTTTTTTTTCCTTCCCTGCCTGTGAGGCATACAGAGTTTACCTCCAGTGGGGGTTTTTTCTCTTTATTGGTAAACAAACTCTGGTACGGTTGGGCACCTTATCCTTCCCATCATAGCTTAGTCTTCCTTGCCAATCCGTCGATCCGTAATTTTCATCCTTTTTTTTATCCCCTTCCCTGCCTGTGAGGTATTCACCACTGTGTATTGTGAGGGGGTTCACCACTGGAGGTACAATGTCGGTTTTTTTATTCTGTTTTTCCATTTATTAATATAAAAAAAAACTGGAACTATGGTGTAGCCCGATGCACGGTTGAGCACCTTGGGGCTACACCCTATCCTTGTCTTCGTCTTCTTCCTTCAGTTGGTTATCCTTCGTGGAAGTCCTCCAAAGGTTGGTCCGGCGGCCTTCCCGGTGCCGGTCCTCTCCTGGTAATCAGGAAATGGGCCGGACCTACTGTCTCCTTCCATCCGTATGCGTATTCCCTGAAACTTGCGTAGTTCGCCTCCTCCACAAGTTCAGGGAACGTGTACTCGGTAACAACATGTATTCCCGTTTTCGTTGACACCCTCGCTCTCAGGGCGTTATAAGCGATGAAGGATGCTACCACGTGCTCGGCAGTCTCTGGAACTCCGCAGTTGGGACAGTGGGGGTCCAGCTCATATCCATGTTGTCCTATTTTCCATCTGAAACCCCCATGCCCCGTGAGGATCTGTGACATCCAGTAATCAGGAACTTAGCCTTTAATCTTGATTCGACGGTGGGGAAGTATTTCTTAAGGATACTCCCTTTTTCGGTTTCCATCCACCGTCCATTCCATTCCGTTAGTGAGTCCTTCCTTACCTCATCTTTCCATTTGTTGGGGTTCGCTTGGATCCTCACATCTAGTACCTCCGGGAGAGTTGCCAAGCCTCTTCTCTTGATTCCAATTTGATAGCATCTTCCCTCAGCAGTAGGTCAAGAGGCATATCTCCGGTCACTCTTAGCAGAGTCGTTCTCTGAGCCGTTGCCAACTTACTTTTCTGTCGCTGCGAGAGGTTCCTGTTCCAGAAGGGGGCTGTTGTACGGTGACGTACTGTCCACGATGATCCCTTGGATTTTAAGGTTGTGCAGCTCTTTCCGTATGTGTTGCCATAATGCTTGCGGGTACCAACGTTCTTTAACATATGTCACCCTGTCTAGTTTTAACAGGATTTCGTGTACCGTCTGCCCTGTAACACTGAGGATCTCGCCTTCATTAAAAAATATATCCCCGAATTCCTTCTTAATGGGGTGGCGCCAATCTTCCGTTTGATTAATGCCCCGATCTTTCCCTGGCCGTACTTACGTATAAACGTAAGCCTTTATACACCCTTTTACTATCTTCACTATCCACCGTCCTTTTTTTTTCCGTTTTTACATCTTATTCTGGCTCCCACTTGCCCCATTAAATCGCATCCGATTATACCCCCATATTCCCGAGGCATATTTTCCACCACATGAATGGTCATGCGCCCCTCGGAACCCCATCTCCCGAGTTCAATCACGGCCTCCCCTTCTACTTTACAGGGACCACTCAGAGTGATTAATTTACAGTCACATACCTGTATCCCTTCTCCTGTACACAGTACCTTCACCATGCTCCGACAAATCACAGTACTTGAACTGCCCGAATCCACAAGACATTTCACTCCTCTCCCGACTCTTATGATAGGCAACGAACCGTAGAAACCTTCGATGTTATTAATCACGGTGCAGTTGCCTTTCTGCTGATACTCTCCTCATTCTTCACCCTTCGGCTTTCTATCTCGGCTCGACTTTCCTTCAATCCCCTTAAATTTTCTTCCGACTATGGCTCCACTGGATCCTGGTTCGCTCTCCTCACCTTCTGTTTCCGACACTGCTGAGGAAATAGTTGACTCGGACGGTTGCCTCCTTATCCACATCCTCTGTGCACTAACGTCCATCGGTTCTCCTCGGTCCGCCTCTCTTTGTCTTATATATGGGCATTCCCGGGCAAAGTGCCCTTCCGTTCCGCATTCATAGCACCTGGAGCGGGGGCATTCAGCCACCAGGTGTCCTGCTTTGCCGCACCCATGACATTTCCTTTCCTCCCTGCACCAGTTCTTTCTATCCAGTGCCTGTTTCTTTTCCCGGATTTGCGGTCCCTCTCTCCTAGTAAACTCTACTTCTCTCCGTCTTCCAATTTCCTGTCTCGCCTGTGTTCTGCCTGTTTGAGTTCTCTTAAAAGGAATCCTGCTCCATCCTGGTTCGACCTCGTCGCATGCTTCTTCCTCCCGAGTACTCGAATCTACCATTTCTTGGGCGCATTCCAAGAAAGACTTATCTCGAAGCAGGCAATCCTTCTTTCCTGCGTCCCTTGCTAACTGTACTTAAAGGACAGTGGTCATGAAAATCATCCATGCTTCCACTGCGCCAGTATCCATTACCTCTCGTAGTTTTTCATTGATCCGGTTAAATTTGGCGATTTGGTCTGCCGCGTTGTGTTCGACTGGTTGGGTCTCTTCATTTCCCTAAATATGTAGAGCATGTCTTCTTCAGGGGCCCATCGCCCCCCTCCTTATGCTTTTTTCAGCCTTTCTTTTATAGCTCTCCACGGGGTATCCTCCTGTATTAGGTCCAGTACACTTCTTTTAATCCGGCGTGGTAGGGCCACCCGTAGCCTTTTAGCGTCTATTAGATCTGCAGCGACCTGGGATTCAATACTGAACATAATTCCATCGCCGCTTTTGAGGAACTCTCTCTTCTTACATCCTGTGCGTTAGCCCTTTTTAATTTCATACGTTCAAGCGCATTGGTCTCCTCTGCGATCCTGTTCGCCTCCCTGGCTGCTAGGTCCGCACGCGCCTTTGCGAGCGTAGTCGTCGGCAAAGGCGGGAACTCCGGGTCCACCGGTTCCGCCTGTGTCGGTGGTTGCGGTGGTGGCGCAAGTGTTAATGTAGCTGGCCTAAGAATGTCTCTCTGTCTCGGTTCTGTCATTTTTATTTATGGCAACAAGAGAGAGAAGAAGAAATAGTAAACAAAAATGATAATGGATTTTTTTTAACCATAAAAAAAAAATTATCTTTAAACTTCCCTGGTTTTGGCACCACTTATATAGTTCCAGGAACTAAATATTTAAAAAAAAGGAAAATAAGGATGAAACTCTTTGATTAATAAGGATGATCTTGAACCTCTATACATTCCTACAGCTGTATACAATGCCAGCTTGATATTAGCGTTCATCGTCTTGTCTTAACTTATATATGTGTGTATAATGTATATATGTGTGTATATGTGTATATATATATATATATATATATATATATATATATATATATATATATATATATATATATAAAATGTATGGTTGCCATACTATAACTCGGGTTTAACTTCCCCTTAACTTATTATAGAATACTTGTGTGAAACGCTGTTGAAAATTAGAAAAAAAAAATAAATGATAAAATTAAAAACAAAACAAATTAAATTAAATTAAAAATTAAACTGGAATACGATGCTACCCGTTAATACCTCGGACAGTATGGCAATAAGGTAAGGAAATAATCAGGCAAGGAAATAAAAAACTGACTCACCGAATCTTGCCGGACACTCCTCTCCTTAATGACGTCTCGTAGGTTTGAGCTCACCGCGGTGGCGTACGTCCAATGCTGGTCCTCTCAATTCGGTAATAAAACATAGGAAGTGGCGGTGTAACATAAGAGGGCTAATCAAAGGAGCGGTGTAGAATAAGCGGTGACCAATAGGTTCAGGAAGCGGTAAAACAATAATAGATGTAGGAAAATGCGGGGGATAAATGCAGTTCTGCAACAATAGACTTGACTCCAGGTAGGGGGTTTTAATCCTGTTAACTGTAAACACACTCACCCGGAATTTTACAGAAATTAGAACTCAAAGTACAGAACTAAACAATACTATATTAAAAAAAAAACTAAATTTTCTCGGGTTATTAATTAGTTCTATTTCTAGAATTTAACTATTTTCTTTTACATTATAAAATAAAAATAATATTAACTTTTGAAGGTCACTAGACGAGAGGATTGATGACAGTGGAATTTGGTTGCAGAATACTAAAGAAAAATGTAAGTTTCACTATTAATGGCAATTAGTGATCATTATCTTATTTAATTCATACGTCTGTATTCATGTTTTAGGTTCCATGCCTGGAAATTTGAGCATTGATATTCCAAAGCATCCAGAGTAGTTTAAAATGTTATTATTGTTGATATGTTATAAAATTCATTTTTTTACTAATAATTTATTTGATGTTCCATGTATTAGCTTGATTGAAATTTGCATTTAAAAATACTGGAATTTTATATTTATATAAAAATACAAAAAGAATAATTTTTACTTTTCAAAAATTTATTTTAATTTGTTTTCCCTATTCCATCCATGTGTGTATTATAGAAAATTGCTAAGGATATTATAGTATAGAAATAGGCGTGCGCACACAAGTACAATATATGCCAAGACACCTGATAACACGTCAGTCATGTCTTTTCTAGCTCAAGAGTGTGAAGTTATTGTTTTAATTTTATTAAAACAATTATCCAGGGGAGTATGAAAAAACTCCTGTATGTGCTATGTAGTACTATGTTTTAGGAACCCCATATTATTATTTTATTTACCACCCTACCTAGCCTCTAAGTTATTAATAGCAGGGTGCTGTTATATTTGCCTGTGTAAAATCAAAATACAGAAACTAAGTCTTGTTAAAATGGTTGTACCAATAGCTGTGCACACTTCCTCTTTGCTACTTCTCAATTTCTTCTTCAACTTCTCCCTTTCCGTCCCGTTGGCCTCCCTGATGTAGCCTACCTGGGAAAAAATTGGTTGGCCACTATTTTCTTTTAGCCACACAAACTTCTGAGTGCTTGGTTTGTTTGTTTAGTTTTCAGCTGAGAGAAATCAAAATTGTAATTTTAAAACATTTCTTGGAATGCTCCAGTGTTGAGTGGTACAGCTACAAGCTTATGAAATTCACCGTGGAATCACAATGGGACACATTGGAGAATATTTTTTGTAGTACATTTGGGAACAAAGGATGGTCACCCACTAGATATGCTCTCGCGTTTAAATGCCAGTCAGGCTCGTTACTTGAGTACGCTTTAAAAAAAAACATTATTACTCGAAGTTGGAAAATCAATTGATATGGGGACACTTCAGACCTTATAACATTTGACTTGCTCAATTATGTGACTTACAAAATTGACAGAGAAATTTTACAAGGAACGGAAGACCTTTACAATGAAATAGGGAAATTGGAACATCTTGTTGGGAAAAATAGTACGATAAAAAAAATATTATATATTCTGACAACTAAAAAAAAATGACGAAGCCAAATTTGTGTAAATAAAAATAAAGGAAATAGTTACCATCCCGAGGAAAACTGCTGGTTCAAAGAATAAAGTCAAAAAGCAGTTTTTAAATCTGTTAATAATTCTGAATTAGAAATTGAACTGAACGAGAATAATAAAAAAAATCAGATGCCCCATCATTAATAAAAGTCAAGTTACTATTAAATGGTACTTTAAACGTCTCTGGAATTTATGATTCGGTTTCAAATGTGTCATTAATTAATACAAAATTATTGAAAATAGTAAACTTGAAGACTATTAATGGTGAGAAGAAAACAAAAGGTATGGTAACACAAAAATTAAAATCCACAATTTAGAAAGAACTATGGACATCTTTTGTAGTAGATAATAAAAACTTTAATTATGATTTTCTAATTGGTTTGGATTGTATCAAAAATTTCAAATCAATACAAAATGAAGAATTATAGATCATACAATGTAACAATGCAGGAAAAAAGAAAGTGACCTCAATTGAAAAGGATACAAAAAATAATAACTATTCAGCAAGTGACACTTCAAATTTTACAAAATTCAAAATTCCTGAGGTACTAGGTAAGCAAAATGAAGAATTTTTTTTTCAGATTCTGAACAACAAGAAATTAAACACATGAACAAATGTGAAGTCAATTTCAATGAACATATTAACACAGATGGATTTGAAATGATAGTAAACCGTCTAGATTTTTATTAGAAATCAAACCAGTAAAAATACAAACCAGTGTTCGCCAAATATAAATATGACGTTGGTACTGTAAGTAATTATGAGGCTCATATTGACCTGACGGTGGATAAATACTGTTACAAACGTCCATACAGGTGCACATCGGAAGATAAAAGACAAATAGAAAATGAAATAGCAAAACTATTAGAGAAGAATTTGATTGGAGAACCTTATAGCCCATTCGCTGCTCCAGTAACTCTTGCATATAAAAGAGAAAATGAAAAAAACAAAACAAGGTTATGTATAGATTTCAGAGAACTGAACAAAATTGTCGTCCCTCAGTCACAACCTTTTCCATTTATTGACGATTTAATGGACAAAACTGTAAACTGTAAATATTTTTCAACTTTAGAAATAAATTTCACATTTTGGCCAATTCCTTTGAAAATTCAAAATAGATACGAAACTGCATTTGTTACACGAGAAGGTTATTTTCAATGGACGTGTCTCCCATTTGGATTAAGGACTGCTCCCGCCATTTTCTAAAGAATATTGAGTAACATCATAAGGAAATACAAACCCTCTAGTTTTGCAGTAAACTTTATAGACGTCATATTAATCTTTTCAACAACTTTTGAAGAACATATACTGCATCTACCAAGACTTATGGAGGCAATTCTAACTGAGTGTTTCAGATTAAAATTTTCGAAATGTACTTTTGCAAACAACTATGCCAAATATTTAGGTCATATAATAGAAAATAATTCAATCAGACCTCTGAAAGATTATTTAACCGCTGTCAAAAACTTTCCAGTTCCAGAAACAAAAAAAAACATACGTCTATTTTAAAGAAAAAAAAAATTTCATCATAAATTTGTACCGCACAGTGCAATTATCCTGGACCCATTACACAACTTATTAAGGAAAGACTTGAAGTTCATTTGATCCAGAGAATGTCAGGAATCATTTGATAAAATAAAGGAACTGCTATGTTCAAAACCACATCTAAATATCTTTGACCCCGAACTACCAATAGCCATTTACACTGACGCTAGTATTAAAGGAGTGGGAGCGGTGCTGAAACAAGAAGATAAAAACGGGGACAGTAAGCCGGCTGCTTATTTTTCAAAAAAATTAACAGACGCTCAAAAAAAGAAGAAGGCAATATACCTAGAATGTCTGGACAGTAAAAGAAGCTTTGAAATATTGGCAGCACTGGCTTATGGGAAAAGAATTTATAATATACTCAGATCATAAACCATTAGAAAATATGAACATCAAGGCTAGAACTGATGAGGAATTAAGTGATTTGACATATTGTTTATCCCAAAATAATTTCAAAATTAAATATAACCCAGGAAAATCAAACCAAGAAGCAGACTATTTAAGTCGAAATCCAGTTCTAGAACCTTATGAAAATGCTGACGACTTTTTAAAAGTAGTAAATTTAATTAACCTAGAGGATATAATAAATGACCAACATACAAATCCAGACTTACAAAAAGGAAAACTCATTTTGGAGAATAAAATTTACTATAAAAAGAGTAAAAGAAGAAAAAATCGTACTATCAGAGCAATTTAGCAAAAATCTAATAAAAGATGTCCATTACACTTACTGTGACATCGGAAGAGTACAAATAACAAATAAAATAACAAAATTCTACTTTGCTAAAAATATCATCAAAAACATAAAAACAATTTGTGATGAATGTGAAATTAAAATAAATCAAGGAAGAAGCCAAAATATGGTCTAATGTCACATTTAGGTCCAGCAACACGCTCATTTGAAATTATATCCATTGATACCATTGGTGGATTTGGAGGATTTTGGTCAACTAAAAAATTTCTAATTTTTTGTTAATTGTTTTAATTTTTAAATATTTTTATTTTGAAGAGAAAAGATTTGCACTGGCCGGGATTCGAACCCGGGTCGTCCGTCTCTCCGTGACAGCACTCTATCAATTGAGCTACCGGCGTCGCCTCTCAGTCAGGACAAATCCGTTCTCTTACCTTTTGGAAGGTAAAAACGTGTATATTCTACCCCTGGAATTGAAATCAATATGTAAAATGGATGACCTAAAAAGTGATAGGAAACTTGCTCTTGAAAACACTATAAAATCGCGTGACTATAATAACAAAAATTTAGACCTGCATAGGAAAGAATATAAACTAGAAGTGGGAGACTGAGTATCCGTGGAAAACGGAAATAGACTAAATAGGAAGAAATTAGAGGAATAGGGAATTCGAACATACGAAATTCTAAAGAAGATATCCAATTCAATCTATAAAGTTGATACTGCAGAAAGCAGAATCAAACCTCTACTACATTACAAAGCTGTGATTAATGAACAATTACGTACATTCTCATTCGCAATTGTTCCTCCCTAAGGAGAGAGATGTAAAGAAAACTGCGTCGCTAATATACGAACGTTTTCTTAATTTTGTATTTGCCACGATAGCGTCACAGCCTTTTTGACACAACATCTGTTATAAATAAAATTACGAGAGAGGGGACAATTGTGTTGAGTGAATTGAAAACAATACCCTGAAATATTTAAAGAAACACAAGGCTTTGAATGCTGTTTCTTTGCTTTTGTTCAGGTGAGTGAATGTTTTATTGAAAATCATTGTAATTATTTAAGACATGCAAATATCCTTTGAAAATAAATCTTTGTATTTTTTTAGAGAAACTATTCTGTCTTTATTCCAAAGGCATAAAACCATTATAACTTTATAAAATATAATTATACATATATATATATATATATATATATATATATATATATATATATATATATATATATATATATATATATATACTTCCAGGAACAAAACATAAAAAAAAGGAAAATTTAGGATGAAATGACTCGCACGATAACTGGGTTAACACTGACTGTATTGCCATCTTGAATCTCTATATATAGTGCTTACATATTAACAGCTGTTACAATGGCCAGCTTGACCTTAGCGACTACGCGATAATCAGTTTTGTCTTAACTCCCCCCTGCCAGTTTACGAACACCCTCGTAAACTCAAAATGAAAAAAATGCAGAGAGATAATACAACAACCAAAATAAATTACAAATTACTTGAATCTTTTTCTACTTACTTAAAAATAAAAACAAAAGACCTTACTACTAGCTTGATCTACATAAATATCATTCGTAATTAACAAAAAATATTTCTATGCAAATAAGTTACTTTAAAAGACTATACATAAGAGAAATGAAAATACACTGTTCCACTACATCTCTAAAATAACCTCCAAAAGTACTTCAAATAAAATAGTAAATAAATAATTTAAGAATATTAAAAAAAAAATGCTTCCTTAGCAAAAACATTAAATACCGAAATATAGTACACGGTTATGGGCTGGCTTCCCGAGCTGGAATCTTGATCTCGATCACGACCATACTCTCCCTTCTCTCCGTCGTTCATGTAGGCCAAAAAGGGTCTCGAAAGGGGAAAAACCAGTAGCCACGTGGATGGAGTGGTTATATGCCGCTATTGTTCGGGACGTTGCCGCATCTGCATCCAATCCCTTGTCCGCGTTAAATACTCTCAGATGTTCCCCCAGAGTATTGTGAAGCCTTTCGATCCCCCCTCCCCTGCTTTTGGGATGTCCCGGCGTATTCCAATGCCAAGCAAAACCTAGATCTTTCATCTTTTTCCTAAGTTGCGCATTGTCAAATTCCCTACCCCCTTCTGTGGAGATCTTATCAGGCACTCCATAAAACTGGAACCACGTTTGGAGGGCTCTACTGACTGCTGCCACTGATTTCTCCTTCACCGGGTGGGCCATGTCTATCTTGTTGAAGGTGTCCACCACTGTCACCCATTTGAATCCCCGCCACGGAAAAGTGTCGATCTGCAGCTTGGTTAAAGGTACCGTAAGTGTCTCTGTTTGTATCCCTACTGGGGGCTTAGGATCATACTTCGTGGTATTGCAAATGTGGCATTCACTTATTACCTCTTCGATAGATTTTCGCATTCCTACCCAATAATAGTTTCGTTTCAACCCCGCCATTGTTTCAGTAATCCCTCGGTGGTTCGTCTTTTCCTGGTGATATGCGAGTGTCAACTCCTTTTGTTGATCGGGATCACGAATCGTTTCGACCATAACACAGCAGCGGATGAATGATCTATCTAAACCTATTTTCTAGGCCCTCCTCAAGTTTCGGATCTTATACCAGATCGTTGCGTTTCCGACGTAGAGATAGTGGGTTGTGCCTGCTTTCGATGCGTCCTTCAGCACCCAGCACATTTGTTCTTCTTTAATTCCTGGTTGGGACCAAATAGTGACGATATCATGTTTTTCATATTTTGACTTTTCCATTTTCAGAAGTCCCGTGGTCTTTGTCTTTCAAATAATCTGACGAGGCTTGTTGTTAATGACAGCGTCTGTTAACTCCTCCATCTCTATTGGCCTTTCGTCTCCCGATTCATCTCGATCAGCTGAGGCCAGTCGTGTTGGTGATCTGCACCGCCTTCTCCTTCTTCGTCCCGTGTCCATTCGCGCTCGAATGTTTGGATATCTGTGGAATGTTCCCCTGTACTCGACTCGATTACGTTAATTTGAAGAGCTCGCGATAGCCAATCTGCTACAATATTTTCCTTTCCCAGCTTGTACACTACTTCCATGTTATATTGATTGAGCTGCTCTTTCCAGTGGGTGACACGTGCTGACGACTCCTTCAATTTCCCGACCCATAACAACGGCCTATGGTCAGTGTGGACCACAAACTTTCGCTCGAACACATACATTCGGAAATGCTCTATCGCCACACCTGAGATAATACAGCACCTAAGGCGTACTCACTCGCATCTGTGGTGATGTGAAATTTCAGCGTAAAGTCAAGAAAGGCGAGGATTGGTTCTTCCTGCAGTTTCCTCATGCATGTCCGAATGTTATTTTCGATTTCAGGGGTGATCACGATGCTCCGTCCTTTCTTCAGCATGTTTTTGAGTGGCCCAAGATACTCCGCCAATTCCGACACGTCCAACTTGTCTCCACTTACTGCAACGTCATTATCTCCGGCGATTTTAATATTAACATGCTCCGCGAATCCGATGACAAACTTTTCCTTACGGAACTGGTGTTTTCCCTCAATCTTTACTTCGTACCTTATTCTCGTAAGCATTGTTAAAGTTATATAATAGTCAACACTGTACAATGTAACCAGTAAGGGAGTTTACAAAAATATAGACCTCATTGTTCCAAGTTAACAAGTGTTATTTATGTCCCTAAATCTTAATATGTTTAACATGGTGTCAGAAGTTAAAAAACTGTAAAATACGGAAATGCCCAATAGCGACAACGATAACAAACGAGACGAAACACTTACAAGAGAAAAAATGACAGCGCCGACACAGGTACCGTCAACTTCACGTTTCTTCTCAGCACAAGTGGACCCCCTTCCGAGTGAATCAGGTAGAGAGGAATGGGAAGAATGGTTTTTTAATATATAAAGATATATATATATATATATATATATATATATATATATATATATATATATATATAAACCTATATAAAGAGGACGATGAACGAAAAATTAATCTTTTCCTTTTTAGTCTGGGAAATGAAGGTCGGCGAATTTATAAATCATTTAAAACGAAACCAACAACTTACGATGATTTGGTTAAACTTTTCAATTCGCATTTTGAACCAAAAAAACACCTTGCTATGGAAAGATATAAGTTGTTCACAAGAAAACACGCATCACAGACATTATTCCGACACCTGGCTTGACCTCTTCGTCACTGATCCTTCTAAGAAAATCCTTTCCTCTTCCCAGCATCCTGTGCCCTTCCTTTCATCACACGACCTCATCCAGATTTCGTATGACCTACCCGTTAAGTTCTTTACTCCAAGAATCTTATCATGTCGAAATTTGGACCTCCTTTCCTGTCAATCGCTTCAACCTGACCTAGATCCTGTCCATTGGAACATTATTTACTCCTACAACTCCATAGACCCAATGATTTCTATCCTCACCTCAAACCTACAAACCTTATTAGACAATCACGCTCCTATGCAAACCCGAACCCTACGCCGTCCTACTGCGCCCCTCCGCGAAATAAAGGAAATAATAAAGCGAAGGGATTCAGCAAGACGCAAATTTCGGAGAACTCGTATGTCAGGTGATTATGTGAGTTTCAAACAATCACGTAATGAAACCCAAGCCGCAGTTCGACGTGCTAAATCCTTCTACTTCCATAACGCCCTTTCTACCGCACCTGACCCAAAATCCAAATGGAAAATAATCCGAAAATTATCACTACCAGAATCTAACCACATCTGTTCTCTCCCATCCACTCCAGATGATCTCAATAACTACTGTATACACTCTGCACCCAATTCCTCACTTGCTACCGATTTCAAATATTATTGTTTCAATCCTGAAAACTTCTTTTTCTCCCACCTTTCATATGATGAAATACTTGCCGCTATCCTAAAATCCCGCACCAATGATTATGGTCCTGATAACATTCCTGTAAAACTAGTAAAATCCTGTCTTCCCACCCTTTTACCCCGTCTAAAATGGTATTATGTTCAATATTGAATCCCAGGTCGCTGCGGATCTAATAGACGAGCTGAATTCTAAAAGGTTACAGGTGGCCCTAGCACGCCGCGTTAAAAGCCTTTCCCCAGCTCAAGACAAATAACCGCATGCAAGATACTGTCTAGACAATTCACATCAAATCCACACTACTCGCCAAAACATTGAACCTGAAGATGGATCAGGACCTTCTCAAGATGACCAAACAAGATCCTGTTTAGACAATTCGCATGAAATCCACACTACTCGCCAAAACATTGAACCTGAAGATGGAACAGGGACTTCTCAAGATGACCAAACAAGATCCTGTTTAGACAATTCGCATGAAATCCACACTACTCGCCAAAACATTGAACCTGAAGATGGAACAGGGACTTCTCAAGATGACCAAACAAGATCCTGTTTAGACAATTCGCATGAAATCCACACTACTCGCCAAAACATTGAACCTGAAGATGGAACAGGGACTTCTCAAGATGACCAAACAAGATCCTGTCTAGACAATTCACATCAAATCCACACTACTCGCCAAAACATTGAACCTGAAGATGGAACAGGGACTTCTCAAGATGACCAAACAAGATCCAGTATAGACCATTAGCATAAAGATGCGCTGTATTCTTTCATGTCCAGGCAGAAGGCAATCACTTTCACTTTGTAAGTCTGCAACTTTATCATAGGGGAGTTGATAGCCCTGACATTTGTAGAATGAAAGAGTTGCCATCTATCGGTTCCAGACTAACATTTCAACGGCATGTTCAGTTTTATCTGAATCTTGTCACATTTCGTGAATAAATGTATAAATAATTAGTACTAAAAGTATTTTAGCAAACTGTACTTACAAAATACTAAGATACCAAACAAAAGCTATTTAAATACAAGATACAAAATGAATTTTAAAATAGAATTTTAATACCAGATGAAAATACGTATTTTGTATCTTGTATCTGTATTGTAGATACTTGTATCTCAAATAAGTCACATCTCTATATATGAAAGTGCCAGTATTCTCTTATTTTACAATGTTCAGTATTTTATGACTTCGACAAGGCGTAGTGACCTGTAATTGTCTGTTTTATTTGAAATGTAATGATTCGTATATTCCCTTCATTGAATGAGCATGCGTCGATCAATATGGCAACGCGGCAACTAAGGGTCGCAATACGAGGAACTTTCAACAGTTGGTAATCGGCCTCCAGGTTACAAGGTAACAAAGCTCATTTTGTTCTGAAAAAAATATATATTAACATTGTTAAATAAACTAATTTGCTTTAAATTAAAGTTGAAAATACCTGCTTTGCATTTTCTTAAATAACAACAGTAATGGATACATATATAAATATTAATCTGAAAATCATCATAGCAGAAGTTCGGATTTAAAATTTCTGTGGATTATATAATTATACAATATTTTATGTAAAAAATATGCAACGAGATACCATGCTATTATTCAAACAATAATGATAATTTAATACTCTACAAACATGTTGTAATACATTGTAATTATGGTTATTAAAATTTATTTAATAGAAAGGGTTAGTGTTACAAATCTGATTTAACTTTATCTTTATTAAGACATGCAGCTTGAAGAGTTAAATATAGTATAGTATAGTATATTTAACAAAATTTTAAAATAAGTTATTTATAAGTAATAATCTTTCAATAGTAGAATAAAATTATAAAGCAATTCATACGGATTTCTCAAGTAATTCTAAGTATCTTACCTTATAATTTCTAATTCAATTATTTGAATTTCTTATTTCTTTTCTTTATAATATTTTCTCAAATACTTTTCTCTTCACCGAATTCGGTTAATTAATATTTTTGCGATTTAATACCTATATGCCAGAATGTTGTTTCTAATAAGATTAAATGTAGAAAAATAGTTATATTTTTATAGGATTATGAATTTAAATGAATAACTTTACTAAACTTATAATTTACTGATAAGTTAGAGAGGACATTTGTGATCCTTATCATATGTTTACTGATAAAGATACCTCTAGAAGATGGGCTCAAACCATCAGTTTGGCACGACAACCGATACTCCTCAACTCCATCGATTTTTTTCGTCAATCCGAACCGTGCTAAAACGGTATATTTACTACTTCATAAATACTAATTATTACTATATCATATTGCCATAAAAAAAATGAAATTTGTTCTACTAAATATTAAGGCTTAGGGAACCCAAAGGCTCGATGCCGATACCACTATTCTCTGCTTACTAAGTTTCCTTCACAGGCTTCTATCAAACTCAAATCCACCAACCTCAAATTGTCATGCCCGCCTCGACATTCACATTGTATTAACCGGGTACATGTTTTGTTTCATTGCGTTGTGTAATTTCCTAAATACTCCAACTCTCGTTCTATTTCGGACCTAATACTCGTACCTTACTTTAGAATACCTTTAGACGTTATTCATCCTTCTACGATAAATTCCACGTTTCATATTCATGAAAAACAATTGGTATGACAACAGTTTTATAAATTTTAATGTTTTAAATTTTGTACAAAACACGAGAGCTTAGTAATGCTTAGAATTAAAAATAACAAGCATTTCCTTTCTTTAAATCATTCTTTATTCTTCTTGAATTTCGTTTATTTCTAGTTATCATAGACGTACTTAAACTTCTCGACATGTTCAAACTTTTTCCTTCCTACAAAATATTTTAGAAAGAGTTAATTTCACTTACAACCCACCGTCTATTCCACTTACCCAGTGAGTCCTACCTCAGCAGTCTTTCATATCTCCCATGTTCATGACGTTTATGATAACTGGGAATTACGAAATCCAAGAGGAAAGAAAGGAGGGTATGAAGGCTGGTTATTTTAGTTCGTCATTACTACGTTCTCACTCCTTATCTGAAAAATTTGAAGTATAAATATAAAAGTATTAGGTAGGATATTTATTTTTCCGCCGTACACTAAGTGGGTTGCTAACCTAAAGCAGATTGCTGGACCTCGCAGATCATAACTGGACATGGAACGGTATATAAAATGGAAGATACCTGGAGATTTTTCAGGAGATTATTATACATGCATTGGGATTGATTAATTAGGAAAACTTTTGTGTTTGTCTCCAGCGAGGCAGGCTTCCCGAAAATTATGGACCGTTGTATAAAAAGAAAAGAAGAGTATGGGCCCCAGGGAACGTCCGCCTGCGGAAGAAGATAAAGTTGTACGAATACGGCCACCGTCGAGAACACCGAAAGATTAGGAAAGGACAAATAGAAAACTAAAAAACAGAACATAAACAAATCCCACGAATAAGCTGCGGTCGCCCATCGGATTGCACCACAGACTAAATATACAACCCCTTACATAATAATGCCGTATATGTGGAGAGGAAATTTCTGATATGTGTCGACTGTGTAAAACAACCACAGAATAAATTCATTTTCTGAGAGATATGTGGCAAAAAATTGTCATCAAGAATTGGCCATAAAATTTAATATTGTGGACAAGACATACCCTTATTATAGGTACAGTCCTCAACCAATAATTGATAAAAGCCACGTCAAGCTTTATTGGGACCAGGCCATCATAACTGATCATACAATTGTTCACAACAAGCCTGATATTTTGCTGATTCTAAAAGAAGAAAAATGTGAGACGATAGTTAAAATAGGAGTACCGGCAGATAATAACCTCCACAAGGTGGTCGTTGAAAACATTAGGAAATATCAGGACCTGGCAGAGGAATTGAATCATTTAAATAACCTTCACAAAGCAAAAGTATTTTTTCAATGGTCATATCCACGAATGGACTGATTCCAGAAATGACGTTGAACAGCATAAAAGAATTAAAGGGAAGAATAAAAGAATCGATTGATACATTGTCTTCTTTTCCGTGTCGATCATTGGTGAAATGTTTGAGCTATCTTCTAACCACACGGAAGGGGCATTGGTGGGGATGATGAAGCGGTTGTTTGTCTTCGTGTATTCTCTGGCGGACATGTGAGAGTTGGTGAGAGTTTCTAGGTCCTGATGGATCAATAAATTGCGAGAATCTCTTTTCTGGCCATTTGTTTATCTGTATTGATGCAGGTTTGATCGAGCAATATACGATGATTTGTCACTGTTTCGTTGGATTCCAGAAATTCTTCATAAAAGCTGTGCTGCAGAATATCCATTTTCGGAGACAACAGTTTTTAAGCTTTGCAATACAATAGGTAACCTAGTTACCCAATAGGCATAATCGTGACATTTTAGTGCTGTCTTCAAAGAACGGTGCCATCTCTCATGTTTTCCGTTCGATTATTGGTGATACGCTGTGGTTCAAGTAAGTGATTTGATTCACGAAATAGGTCTGATTCGAACTGCCTACCTCTGTTGGTGGTAATGCTGGTAGGTACCTACCATATCGTGCAATCCAGTCTCTAATGAAAACTTTAGCAACAGTTTCAGTGGTGATGTCTTCAATAGGTATCGCTCCTGGCCAGGAACTAAAGCGATCTATTAATGTGAGGCAATATCTAATTAAAAACTAATTTATGAATGTGTTCATAATAAATATAGAAAAGAAATAAAGTAACTCAGGCAGTGTCTAAACCATTTCACACAAACCTCTTAATTCAACCCAGCTGTTTGTAACCTTCACAACACTCCCGTCGCACTAAGCTCTCAAAGTAGCCTGGCATACATCTACTTGCTACAACACAGAAAATACTACTTACTATCTACTCTTATTCTTCTATCTGTCTTGCAATAGTTTAGAGCAATTATAACTACATATAAAAGAGATGGGGAGGTTAAGGTAAGTTTACTGTGCTGACCATAAAGAAGAAATGTCATAATTTTCTGGCTTACAAACCCTTATTATAAGCATGACTCCTAAGATCATGAACCCATAAACTAACTTGTGGAAGCAGCGTGAACCGACAACATTCCTAGTTTCAACAACTGACAACCTACTTGAATTAATAAAATTTTGCAGGGAAGCATGAATTTCTGTGGTTCACCTTTTGGTTCAAAAGATCTGGTGAAAATAAATAATACCAGAAGAATGGAAAAGACCTACTTTTATTCCGATCCATAATAAAAGGCGGAGGACAATGGATACAATTCGAAAAATGAAGTTAACCTTTAAATCACATATGAGCTGACCAAGGGAGACTACTTTGGAGACTACATAAGATCTTTTACTACTTTGTTAACAAGGAAACAAAGACATCTTGGTTCATAGAAGTTGAAAAATATACGTATTCATAAATAAGAACCATTGTGAAAGAAATCCAGCGATTGTGAAAGCGATCATTTTCGGGAAAAATCAAGTTGCAAGAGGTTTCAACAAAATCTAGAGTTAAAAACAGGCAAGACGTGGACTGCTGAAAAAATGAAGGTTTGCTGGACTCACTGGAGTGCTCCATCGTCCATTCCATCCACTCCAACGTTATGGAGAAGAATTTAGTCTCAAGGATGTAAACGGTTAAATGGATTTAGCCCACAGCAGGCCAAAAACTAGGGGGAAAATTAACGTTGTATAAATATATTTATATTGCATATATGTATGTATACTATACTTATAAATTTGTTCAAATGTTTTTTAAATTCCTTATATTTTTGAAAAATATTAATATTACTATTAACAGGTTCAGTATATAACACAGTTTTAAGTATCTAGGTCAAACCATTTGAAGGGTAAAGTATTATGACCGTTTTGTAATTATCATTTCAATACGAATGGAAATTTTCAACTAACAATTAATTCAAAATAAATTAAATTAAATCGCATTGAATGTTATCTTTTTCTAGATGTCAATTGATTCATACTCCGATGAAGCAAAAGCATTAAAAAAATTGAATCTCGAAAAAGCTACGAACTTCATGAGACAGTTCAGGGATCCTGATAGCAGGGAACTAAAAAAACTCTCAGCTCACCAATTCATGGAGGTTTGGAGTCACTACGACAAAGATTGTAAGTATTAGCTGTATTACATGATTAGTATCTTATAATTTGGATTCCACCAGAACAGTCATTCCATGTCAGTTAAGAGAGTTGATTAAGTGTTGACCAAAATGGCGCTCTGGCGAACTCAGCTTCAACAAAACAAGTATTTAACCCTACACTCAGCTAAATAATCGTAGATATTTAGCTATCATAACCAACAAAAGACATTATGAAGGTTATTTAACCATTAGGCTACGGAAGAAGTAAACATTTCAATTGATTTCCGAAACCAACAGATCTGGTTTGGGAGGAACTTTAAGACGTTTAAAATATAAAAAAGGGAATTTGGACAGTGATTAAGGTTGGGTTGATGTTAAGATAAAAGTTTCACGCACTTGATTAAAAACGTTGGGTAGTCGACTGGATAAGGATATATCTTCTTCTTAGCCTTCTTCTTGTACCATATCTACGTCGAGGAGCCCCGATAAATTGCGATCCTCTCAGTCCCTGCATAGCTGCTCATCTGCTGGAAGGTTTTCCCTGTTTCCCTCCAATCCTCTTGATACACTCCTCGTAGGAAATTCTACGACGTCATCGCGGTGTTTTTTCAAGGCGTAGAATACTGTAACCTCCCTTTTTGTCATTCCAACCGCTCTCCTCTTCATTTCCGCTGCAGTAAATGCGGTTGGCTTGCTTATCAAGCATTATTCAGCTTTCGCTTCCTTATGCAAAGGTCGGGGAAAAAGGAAACAAATTTATATATGAGTCTTTTAGTCTCCATACCTACTTATCGGTGATCAATTATACCTAGTTATAAACAATTAGATCAAGTAGAAACAACATTATACAATTAGATCTAGTTATAAACTTAATTGGCTCACAGTCTTCAAGTTTGTTAAATCCCTTTCTCCCTCTCCTACCCCTGTCCCCTCCTAACAAGTAAAATTGTTACTTAAAAAATCTTTTATTTCTTTCATGTTGATACTATGGGAAAAAATCTCATCATAAAAACTCGTTAATTTTATTTTAGCATACGTTTTTAGTTGTAGTTAATAAGCATGACTGTACTGCATTAATATTCTGATTGGCTTGAAACGACTTCATGAATATCTGAACATTTCCAGCTAATGGTTACATCGAGGGTACGGAATTGGACGGCTTCTTAAGAGAATTCGTTTCAAGCGCCAACGTCCAGGATGTTAGCCCAGAGGTGTGTGATACTTTATAGTTAATCATGTCAACTTTTTCAAGATTTCAACAGTTTCCATTACACCTTTTTTAATGTTACAGGCAGTTTCGGATGCCATGCTAGAAGAACTCAAAGCGTGTTTTATGGAGGCTTATGATGACAACCAAGATGGAAAAATCGATATCCGAGAAGTGAGTAATTGATTTCTAGCTAATTATTTTCATGTTTGATGTCTGGCTTTGAAAATGTTCGAGATTTGAGTATAAAATTATATTGAAGATATATATTTGTTTATGAACTCTATTTCAATTCCGTAATGAAAGTATCGAAAAATAGGTAGTTTCATTTGCAATAGAACTAAATATATAAAATAAAAGAAGGGATCGAATCGATATGTTCGAGTCTAACTGTTTTCCATATGAGGAGTAATCTCTTCATACCAATATGCGTCTTGTTGTCACATCATTATATTCTGAAATAAGCCAGGTCAGGATTTCTCCGTGGTATTGTTGAGCCATTCAGAAAGTATACCCACAATGCAATTGATTGAAGAATTCAATTCTTGTTTCCCTTTTCCCCTGTTGATTTCCCATTTTTTTCACCAGTCTCAATGACCATTTCAAATCATTGTTACCATTTTTCCATTAAAACCGAAAAATTTTAAACAAGGATGGACTAAAATATCAAGGCATGTGCAGGCACAAATATTAGATAAAATATTTAGCGTTTTTAACCTAATAATTTCGACCCCCCTCCTCCCCTCGCAAACCCACACACATACATACATTATACAAATTTATAAAGTGGGACGGACTGTAACAGGGACATCGGTTTCTGATCTCAAAACTCCTTGTATAACTTAAAAGATGGGTAAAACTGTTACCTGCAACTACCCTCTTAGAGGACGTGGACACATGGAAAGGGCTGGATTTGGAAATGAGGTACGTTCAAGAGCACATACAGGAAGCTTTTGAAGGAAATAAACCCCAGAGGTGATCAATAATAATCTGATAGTAATTTAATAAGATTCATAATTTTAGTTGGGTAATGTTCAAGTCGTTAATATTTGATTATCATATTGGCAATGTTCAATATATCAATAAAAGTATCAAATGAAACTGCAACCTTGCTATACCCAAATATAGTAACTCAGACTACATTATAAAAGTCTTCTTAGCATGATGGCTTCATATATCTTCAGCTCCGAACTGAACACATACTCGGAGCACCAGTCTTCTACTCTACCTTATAGGCAAAAGTCGACCCTCGAAATTCGAAGTAAATGTGTTATTTTTAGCTAGAGTAAACAGAAACATCAACTAGTTATCTTGTTTGCCGTTATATTTTCATCAGTCTATCCGCATAGCTCTTATAGAAACCATTCAACTAACCTGTAAGGATGGATTGAATATAAATTTCAATTCCGGTGAAACAAAGAAGGCTTATTATACACTACAAGATTTATTGTACAATTGAGCGTGGGGACTGATTAACCTGCAACGCCTCCATCACTACATCACTAAGGAGGCCTTTTTTACTACCTATTTATTTTATTATTATTATTATTACTAGCGAATTCTCCCCAGGTTAATGGAAGTTGTTAAGCAAGTAACTCGATCAATTTTTCTTTCGGTTCTTCTATTTATTTTCTTATATATAGATATATAGAGTTAAATGTGTTAAAAGTAGAAACCAAAAGTGTAATCATAAACGATTCTAGGAACTGTTGTGCAGGTGCAATTTGCTGCTGCCTTACTAGTAAACAATACTAGGAATTAGAATCAGCTATGTAAAAACCTATATAGGACCTCTGACCAGGAGGAGCCCTCTCTTATTATTATTATTGCAGTAGCTCGTCACGTTAGTTAGCCTTTAGTCTCTCCATTTTAATCTACATGTTTTACTTGAATAAAAGTTCTTTTTAAAAAGTGCTTAGTATATTGAACTTATTTAACTATAAATATGATTGGTTTCCAGGAGAAATTTCGTGGTGCGAGAAATGGCCGAACTTCTCAAATGTTGGTCGAAACCGAAATAGAATCTGCTTGCCTTAAAGATCACTGGCCAATTTCAGAGAATATTCGGTTTTACTTAATTAGAACAGCTCCAATGTAGATGAATTGATTTAACGTTCTCAAATATAAAGTGATCCATTACTATCGGTTTCCGAACTGCTAATCCAGTTAAAATTTTTTTTTAATATTTTTTTTTAAAATATTTTATTTGAAAAGAAAAGATATGACCAGCACCGGGAATCGAACCCGGATCTCCCACCTATCCGTGGTGGTGCTTAACCATCTCAGCCATCCTGGTTCGCTTCTCGGTCTGTCATATCCCTTCTTTTCACTGATATAGGATCCTCAATAAATACTCAACCCCGACCCCGTTCGAAAACCGTGAATTTATGGTTAGTTGTATCATAATAAACATATTTCAGAAGAAAAATCCTCTTACAATACTTTTGGATGCTCCTGCGCCATAGTCGCGTAGTCCTTCAGAGCAGTTCCGCGTCAAATAAACAAATAATATCTTTATATTTAAACCTCTTCATTTCATCACGTCACTGAACTCTTCCTAAACGAATGGGCCTTTTTAATGAAATTTTTAGTGAATTTTCAATAGATGTTCAAGAATTCAATCTCGTGGCGAGAAATTGTTTTAAAAAACCAAAATGTTTAAAATGCTCAGAAGAACATTTGTCCAAAGATTGTCCGAATATTTTATTAGTTGGTTTTAAGCCAAAATGCAGTAACTGCCAAGAAGAAAGCTTCTCAAATTATGAAAAATGCCCTAAGCTGATACGAAATCAACTTTAATCATCGTCATTAAAAATTCTTTTAAATAACTTTATATCAATTATAAGTCTGAAATTCTTAATGTCATGTTTAAATTTTTATTTCTCCTAAAATTCTTTTATTTATCAATTCTTTTTAAAATTTATCCTCTATGGTCAAAATATTTTGGGATACAGGATTTTCAAAGAGATTCAAAATGACACCATGATGTCGAAACGTTTTGAATAATGTAGAAATCAAGAATATATAATGACTGGAACATATTTTTTCTCTTTCCTTAATATATAAATTATCAATATATATCTTGGATCGTTGTACGCTGTAATAATGGTAATATAGTATATCATGTAAGTCATACAGTGTGTTTAAAATAATAGTCGGTAGGGAATTATCTTTAAGAATCATCCTACTACAACAAATAAGGACAAAAAAAAACTTAGGAAATCCCTTAATGCAATCAATAGGAAGTTATAAGAAACAAACCTTAAGACGAAACATACATAGACATATAGTATTAGAATAAATATAGTTAATTTATTACATTATAATAATATATTGATTATAAGTTAATTTATTCCTCAAATGAAAAAAATGTATTGTACTAAATTCGTTTATTTTACTACCAAATATTATACTTATTTTAATTTATTTATTTTATTTTTTCTATTTTTTGTACGTTTTTCTAACTATTAAAAAAAATATTTTTTTAAATAATGCAGATACAAATTAAATAATAAATATGTGGAAGAAAGTGGTCCGGGTAAAGGTCACAATAAATTTCTCGTAGAATTGGAGAAATTCATTGTGACCCCTACCCGGACCACTTTCTTCCACATATATTATCAAGGTCAACAATTATCATTCAATATGAAATAATAAATAGATGAATAACTTCAATTTGAACGAAAAATCTAATTGCGTATTTTATTTTGATGGGATCAATGGTTACAGTCAGTAAACAATCATTTTTTACTGTAATGAGGATTTTAAAAAGTGTTTTTAAAACTCGGAATGTGTTAATATCTTCCATGTTGCAGATACTAATTCGATATATTTTCGAAATTGATATAATTTGATTCCATGAAATTCATTAGATAAACTCAATTCCATGTTAATTTTTAAATATACAGGTTAGCAAAAAGGTATTGAAGTATTATGGGAAATTGTTTAAAAAGGCGCGCTGAGTGAGGTCTAAATACTTCCTCATTAAAACAATCCTGATTAGTTTTGAGAATTATACAATCACGAGAGCATTTATGTTTTAAGTTGTGGTTAAGTTAAAATAATTCTTTCTATTTTTATAAGAGACAAATATTGTAGGAGGAGATCAATACGTTAATCCAAGTTGGTCGCAAACTGATTGTGGTGAAAATAGAAACTTCATTGTTAGTGAAATTAAAAGTAAGGAAAATAAAGATAAAAAAATCAAATTTACATAGGGTTTTTTGTTCTATAACGTTTTAGCAATAAAACGTAGTTAACGTGGGAAATGCAAATTACATGCGAATGAATATTCTGCTGAAATCACGTTAAACATAACGTTTAATGTGTAATTGTTAATCTCTGGCATAACTATAAACGCATATAAACCAGTATGTATCTATTTGTATGTATTCCTCCTCGATGTATCTCCACCTTGACGTGGTGAGGAGGCTTAAAGCGAAAACAAATAAGAATCGCTAAACTAAGAGAGATACATACACCGTTTTTGTTGTTGAGTGATAACCCAATTAATGTTTTAAATAATATTACTACAAATTTTTGTATATTTTTTCTTAGTACTTCCTCCTATGATCTATTTAAGGTAATTATAAAATATATGATTCGATTAAGCTACAAAAAAGAAGATGGTAGTGCCCAAGTGCCATCACCCAATTAGCAATATTGTACTTATAAACGTTATTAAGCAAAGTACTTTCATTGAAAACGAGAAAGCTCGGGAAAACCTCTCTCTAGGTTGCGTATCGAGGGGCTCCTCCTAGAATGGAAGGTAAAAATATATTTTAATTCAGATCCGATGACATTCAAGTAATTAGTTCCGGATGGCACAAATCGGTGAACTTTGCTTCCAATTGATCTAATTTTTCTGGCAATTGTCTAATAACCTTCATAGGAATGCATACCCAAAACAAAAGTTTATCCTGCAAAAAAAATTGATTACGTTAACAACAAGGCAAGGAAAAGGACTTGAGGTTTTGTACGCGATACAGATACATATAATTAACTATACCCACTGGCGGATCTAAGAGAATATTTAGTGGAGGGGCCATGGGTCAATGTGAATTTGTTATCAATGTATACAATCCATATATGAATGAAGATACATAAAATATCAATTTTTAATTTAACAAATGAGGCCAGAAAACAATAAAATGGATAAAATAAGCTCCTTGATCAAAGCGGTAGCTATCTATATGTGAATGAAAAACATAAAAGGGTTCACCCATTTTTGGATGCACCCATTGAGAAAACATTCGATACTGAATAATTTTGGTGTGTAAAACGTGTTTTTTTGTTGAAAACCAACTAAAATTCAGGTCAATATCAACTAATGAGAACTCTGGGGGGGGGGGGCATGCCCCCTTAAATCCGCCAATGACTATACCAATATGTGAAACTGACTGATAAGATGAAGAAGTATGGGATGTATTAAAGGCAAGGTAAGGTTGAGAAAAACAAAGTAATAAATCTCTCATTAATTTACTAAGTATTATAAGGAATATTATACAATACGAAAACAAAACTAGTGAGAGGGCTGGAATCCTAATGAAAGTTGAAAGTTAAAAAAAAACACCTTGTGGCTACTAGGAGAATGCAAAATAAAACAAAGGACATAATACTAAAGGCTCATAAGGGTCGGAAAAACCAACTCCAGACATTTTTTAAGGACTCTATTAATCCAAGTTCTAGCTTGGATGACAAAATGTGAAATAAAAGAACTATCTATATAAATTAACCTCTACAGAAAGAATGAGGCAACCCTAAAGATATGTTATAATGTGCGGATTTTAAAAATTATTTTTTAATTTATTTATTCACTATACCTTGCCTTACGGCAACACGGGTTTTGACAACATCAATGTATACACTAGATGCGTACATAAAAATATTTTCCATAACATTCTCGCACTGTGTCAGTTCCTTAGTTTACTTCTCATAGCTCTGCTTTCGGTCGTCTTACAGAAACGTGTCTTCTTCCGAGGTTGAAATAGGTGGTTCTATCGTTTTACACCCTTACACAAAATCTCTCTAGTACGGATATCTTGGGCCACACACAAGCTTAGGAAAATGATTCTCAGAAAGGAGGTTTCCCTATGCAACTTAAATCTTTGTGCCTCAAAGATGCAGTTTATGACGATATGCTCAGAGGAATCCGGGAAGCCGCAGCGAGGACGTACAGGGTCAATATCCTTCCGGTAGTAATACAATTTGGCTCGAAAGCCGCCATACCCTATAAGAATTTTGCCGTGACTGGACGGTGTTAATGTAGCACCTTTTGAGGTTGCCTCCCAACGTTGGTCCTGCAGGTCAGTGGTATCTTTTCGGATTATCACTTTTTATTTCCTGGGGTTCTCTTCTATCTTCGTACGGATATTGTCTGATAGACCTGCTAATCCTAACTCTTAAAGATTGGATTTGAGTGAAGCTCCACCCAAGGCAAGTTCGAGAGGGACCTCTTGTGATAATACTTGCCCGCCTCTCCTGCCTCGAAGTAGAACCGTCCTATGATTCGTCACTTACCTGCGCTGGTGCCAGTGTGAGAGGTTCTTGAACGACGCGAGAGATGCATACCTCAGAATACCATGTATCATGGCTTTATAAACAGTCGTAGTGGCTGAGTAAGACCCCAAAAGGCACTCTCCCCCTCCCAAGGGACTGAGGCTAGGGATTCTATTCCCTACGTAGTCTATGTAGAAGGGCGTATTAATTGCTGGGGGTTCAGTACTTATGCGGCTGAATATATGATAACTTGAATGTAAACCATGGCCGAACCTTAACTAATGCATTTCGGCCTTCTTTAGTCGTGTGGTCATTAAGTCCTGGCCTTCTTTATCTTAAAACTTTTTTCTAACTAGTCATTCACAGTGATGCATCCAGTCCCGGACCCTCGGTCGCCATTTAGGCTTTATAGAACCTTAAGGTTTTTTTATCTAATAAATAACTTTTACTATATATACATTTTAACTTGAAGTTGCAATCGGATTGTCTGTTAGTAGTCACACATTAACCATTAGAGATGAGAAGTACGTGAACGAACTAGTTCATTGAACTAGATCCGGAAAATGAACTATGAAGAGCGCTCTCTGTTTTGGTGAACTATAGTTCTTTTTAATTCACACCGCTCACCTGCCTACCACACTCGGACAGGGGACCGTCGCACAGTAGGGCGAAATCGCTAAAAAGCGATAATTAATTAATTAATTTATAAATTATAATTTCTAAATTAAATTATATTAAATTTATTGATTGGATATATTAATTAATTAATTAATATATCCAATCAATTGAGGATTAGTAAATTTGCATAGGCCTACTTTTTAGGCAATCAGAACTAAAATTTTAGAGCCCTTTGTACACTACAAAGCTGAATGGAGCCTTTAGACGGTGGAGAATCCTAAGTGCGGGAATTAAAATAATTGCTTTTAAGCAAATAGGCTATAGTTTTTTTTCTTATTAAAGGCGGATAAATTTAATTTCTCAGATATTGTCCAATGGTATTAATAAGAGAAAGAAAATGACTAAATCTAATATTCAAACCGAAAATCGGTTTTGATCAACTATGAAAAACTAGGGAATTCAAGGTTTTCAGTTTTTTTTCAAAACACTCTCCAAAAAATGGCTTCTTATGTACTCTTTGAAATAAATATTAATTAGTCATCTAGGACCTGAATGAAGATCCTGAAAGGGAATTAGCTGCGTAGACCTGCGAACTTTGGATACTGAGCCGAAACAAATCGAAAAAACTCGCTAATTCGATGCCCGTGTAAACAAACAAATGAGAGACTGGAGATCGTAATCCTTTTATTCTTTACTCCATTCTGATATTTTGTCAGTTGTCGTTTATCTGTTTGATTATGCTTAACATGTCATCGATAAAAGTGAAAATCTGTGTCCTTGTGGAAGAATTATTGAAGTCAAAGGAGCAAAATGCGCACACTTTATTTAAATATTTAGTAGATGAATTTCACCCGTCCGATCTTCATCAAAAGTTAATTTAAGATTAAGTATTGTTCACGCCATTTGGCGTTCTTTTGTTAATAAATTAATGTAATGCAGGAGAAAAAGAAAAAGAAAATCTCTTTACATGTGGCACTGTTTTTTAATCTCGGGTTCAGCGTGCAGTTACAAAAAGCAGTTACATGTTCATCACTTATACCTCCAGCTATCCAGCTCAATTTTAGCGAGTCTAGTTCTTGACCAGTTCTCTACTTTCCGTTGTATTATTCTATTCACGGTTTTTACAAGTAATGCCTGTTTCACCTGCAAATAAGTGAGAATTCCCCTGGAAAATTTCTAGACCACATGAACCCCCAGCTAGAAGGACGCTACGAGCTACGGACTCAGCTACGGACTCAATGGCTACCAATCGCACTGGATCTTGAGGATGATGATGCTAAACAGTTAATTTCTCATGTTGAGGGAGCATCAGGTAAAATTAATGAAACTGCGACGGATGTAGTTTAGTTTTAATGTAGCTTTTTTTATATATAAATAAAATATATTTTCTTTCATATAAATGGTTACATTTATAAATAGCTATAGAAATTTCATTTGTATTACATGACCTCCCACTCAAGTTAATATAATATGAATTTGAATTATACATTCAATTCAATTACATAAAATATTGAATTTTATAATGAATCATTATAATATGAATATTGGAATGATACATCACACAACTTTATAGAAAAATATTTTTCTATTTATTGACAATTGTCTTGTATACTGAACATTTCATTATCTTCGAATTCGTTTCATTATAATTCTTATTAACTTTTAGGTAACACAAACAAGTCTGCCAAATTTCTAGGCTATACTTCAATCTCCTGAGGATTTAATCATTTTTTAGCGTTTTCGTCCCACTGTGCGTCGCACAGACTGGTATTTTGACCTAAAACCTGGCCAAAAATATATTGGCACTTTTTTCTGGTCAAAAGAGTTTCAAATTACTAAAAACGTATTTAGGAAGACGATAAAGTAATCAATTTTACGGAAAAAAGAAGTTTTTGTAACATTATTATATTTTTATTATTTCAAATTACACAGGTATGTTATTTTAATAAAAGAATTATAATAAAAATATTAAGTAAATTAAACTAACAATATACTATTACAAATTTTGTTAATCATATTAATCTACATATATAAAGTTTTTTATTTTTCGTCACTACTGACTTTACAAAGTCTTTTAGTGTAACGTAGTTAGTTAACGATAGGGTCATGGCATTTACACTCATACACTTACTTTTACTAGTTTACTCCGGCAGAAATGTATTTACGAGCGCAAGGCCGTAGCCAGGGGGGGGGGGGGATCAAGGGGGATTGATAAAAAAAAGATATTTATTTTAGACAGTGATACAAGTATTTCTGGTACTTCTGCTGCCGTTCCTGGGACTGTGGATGATGTTTCTCAGCATGTTTTAGATGTGGGCTATTATGCGGGATCAAACGCCAAAATTGATGATGATTTAAAGTACAGATTGTTGAAATCTCCTTGGATGCCAGAAAAGATATTCAAGTTTCCAGTAAGTGACGATAAAAGAAAGCTAAAATTTCAAATGCAATGGTTTGAACGGTTCTCGTGGTTGGTTTACACGAGTACGGGGCAACAAGGTGCTTTATGCAAATATCGTGTATTATTTGCCAGAGATTGCGCAGGTAAAGGCTCTCATCAGCAGTTGAAATCCTTATTTACTCAGCCGCTCACTAAATGGAAAGATGCTGTACATGATTTCAAACATCACAGTGAAAGCCAGTACTACAAATCTTCTGTATTATTGGCTGATAATTTTATGAAGGTGTATAATAAATCTTAACCAAATATAATAAGTCAGATTGATAGCGGATACCTAGCGCGAATAGCTGAAAATCGGAAACGGCTCATTCCGATTATTGAAACAATTAAATTAAGTGGACGTCAGGAATTGGCTCTGAGAGGTACGTGCGACTCAGGTCCAATAAAAATCTATGATTCTGAGCCAAAAACAAATGATGGAAACTTTCGTGCTATCTTATGGATGGGAAGCAGATGTGGAGACTCAAATATAATAAAGCACACAGAAAATATGACGTTGAACGCTACCTACCTAAACCCGACCATACAAAATGAACTTATTGCAATTTCTGGTGAAATAATCCAGAAAAAAATTGTGCAAGGATTAATTCTACGAAATTTTTTCAATCCTTGTTGACGAAACTACTGATGTTTCACGACAAGAACTGTTCATTTGTCTAAGATATGCCGAGCCAAAAGATAATGGGTTTATCTTGCAGTTGAGAACAGTTGAGAATACAAAAGGAAGATATTTAGGTAATGCAATTTTATCTGAATTAAAATCTTTGGGAGTAGATTGCGAATATTTAGTCGGACAAAGATATGATGGAGCTTCTTCGATGAAAGGAAGTTTTAAAGGTTTGCAGGCAGTAATTCGTGAGTCACATCCAGAAGCCTTGTACGTTCATTGCAGCTCACATTCATTGAATTTAGCTCTGGGTCATTCGGGCCAGGTTCAGCCTATTCGAAATACTATTGGAATTATAAAATCGGTTGGAAATTTTATCAAGTCCTCGGGAAAACGAACCAAGTGTTTAAAAGATAATATTGAAAAAAAACTTCCCTGAAACACAAGGGAAAAACCTTACAGCAGTGTGCGAGACCCGCTGGGTAGAAAATCATGATGGGTTGTTAAGATTTAAAGAAATTTATAAAGCTATTGTTGATAGACTAGACGACTTAAGGACTGACCTGGATTCTGAAACACTGTCAAAAGCTAATTCTTTTCTGAGATCAGTAATTTCAAATGATTTTGTTATAAGCTTATGTTGCTTAGGAATGTTGTTCCCGTACACACTGACTCTATGCAAAATACTTGAATCTCCTCTATGCGATTTGGCAGCAGCTTTACAACATGTCGATTTAATTATAAAGACTATTGAAGATGTTCGCCAAAATATTGATTCAAAATTTGCTGAACTTTTCAAGAATGCACAGAATTTGCTCAGTACATTCTTGTACAACATTCTCGTATAAAACACAAAAGATGAAACTTATTTTAGGATTACTATGATGATTCCACTTTTGGATGATTTCATTGATCAGCTTCAGTCGAGATTCCAAAATCATAAAGCCACATTATCATCTCTGAACATTTTAATTCCGTCTGTGTGTTGCAAAAAACAAATTATTCAAAATTATCAAGAAAACTACTTTGAGCTCTATAAAAAATATTTGGAATGGGACTTTGTAAAAGCTGAATTAGACATGTGGCGGATAAAATGGGTGGAAGAATCTGAACTAGATCGACCAACATGTGCTATTGAAGCTCGGAGAATGCAGCCAGGCCTTATTTCCAAACATTCATAAGCTTTTAAAGATCTTGGTGACACTGCCTGTTTCTACATGTACTCCTGAGAAGACTTTCTCTTCTCAGAAACGCCTCAAAACTTATTTGAGAAACTCCACAGGCCAGGAAAGACTAAACGGTTTGGCGTTAATGTTAATCCACCGCAGAATTGACATCGACACCGAGGAGGTAATTGATTTGTTCTCTGCAAAGAAAGCTAGAAGACTAAATTTAATTTTGTAATAAGGTTAATATTTCTGTAATGGTTTTATAATAAATATATATGATAAGTAACACCATTTTATCTCTTTTATTAAAACGATTTTATGTTTTTCTACTGTTCCACCAAATCAACCCCCCCCCCCGAAATTACTTTCTGGCTACGGCCTTGTATGAGCGGGTATATAAAATGAAATAAAAACTTTTAATATAATTATTAATTTATTTATTAGATTATAACATAATATTCATAAAAAACATTTATTCAAGTAGCTAGGCTCATTTTTGTTAGTAATTGAGTAAAATTATACTATGTTAGAAAATTAACAAAATGCTGACAAACTTATTATTCTTCGTCACTGTCCTCAGATCCGGTTGGTGGTATCAAACTTTCCAAATCTTCCTTCGAAATAGGCTTTCTTTTGGCATTAGTCTATCTAATACTACTCAAAAATGGATCCGAGGTTAGTAAAAGTCTCTTTATCACGCCATCATTGCACTCTGTCCTGGAAAATTTCCTCGCAAAATTTTCTCGGTATTGGCGAAAATGCTTGTTCCGCGCTTCTGCAGCCTCTTCCGATAATTGTCCAATTGGCAAAAAAAATGTGCGAAATTATTGTTGGAGCATGTATTAATATTTTATGAACAGTTAGCGACATAGATTTCCATGCATAATATTTAATATAATGTTTTGCTCTGGTTCATTACATTAAGATACAATCATTTCAGATGTTGTGGGAGTTATTACAATTTTCTTTTTTGCCAATAATAACAATAAATACAAATACAGAGTACAATAAAGATTACACTAATTAAGCTATAAAACCATTCATTGGAAATAAAAGGAATATAAGAGGTTTTAATAAAGGTGGGTAAGGAAATATTGACGTTTTGCATTAGCTCTAACTTAAAGAATTTATACAAAGGCTTAAATTTAAAATATAGATTATGAATATAAGTCTTATTAAAATTAGAAATACAATCATTATTGCTAATAGTAACAAGTGCTACTTATGGTAAAAATATTGAATCATTGTAACAATTACTAAGTTTAGAAATATTATAAGTAATATACATTTTTATAAAATCATTAAATATAATATTAGTATTAGAATTTACATAAGTGCAATAAGTAAAACTGGAATTATTAATAATATTTAGAATACATTTATTCGATGTTTCTTTTGTATTTTTACAATAATATTCATTATTAAACATGCAATCTGCATGAAAATACTTATTATTTTTCTTTATGACTAGTTGTTGATCTAATTCTAATGGTTTAAAAGTATCATTAATGTACATTGGTACTGGAATTATTAAAAATCCATCGTAAGATTGCTCATGAGTAGGCAAACGTATAAATACATGAAATGTAGAATTATAATAAGAACAATAGATTTTAGAATTTTCCCATATAATTTCAATGTTTCTAGAAATTAAAGTAACATTAGGGAGGGTGTTGTTTATAACATCGATCATTAAATTAGTATGAATTATTCCTGAATTACAGAATTCCATTGAAATTAATAGTGCATTTAATTTTTGTTCTAATAACTGTGTATGCATATAAAAATAATAATCTTTGTCTTCTCTATTTAGTTTATTAATAGAATCTTGAATCTTGTTATAATTGTTATTAATAGTTTTCACATCTTTTTCATATTTATTAATCAATTGTTTATTCATATCAATTATGTTTTTCTCATTAATATTGTTTTGAATTGTGTTACTCAATGTCTTTTGAATCATGTCGTAGTATGCTGTATCGTCGGCATCCATGTTCCCTGTTAGCCATGATATAGCTGAACCGAGTCCATTTATCAATCCTCTTTTTGTTCTATGGATATTTTTGGAGTATATTTTAAAATTCTTAATTGACTTTCTATAGTTTCTATGTTATTTAATAAAATATCATAAATATCATTTTCATTAAATTGTTTTAATAATGTATAAAGATTATTAACTTCATTTGAAAGTAAGTCTGTCCTGTAATAATGGTATGTTTCATAATAAGTATCAATAATTTTAATGTTGTTTACCGTATAATGAAGAATACCTGGTGATTGTGTCAAGTCTTGTATTTTTAATAAATTACATTGTATGAAGAGTAGTTGAAGAATGATTAGGTTCTTCATCTGAAACACGAAAATAAGATTTCTTCTTTTTATTAGGACGTCTTATATTATTAACATGTTGATTGTTAATTTTTAATTTATTATATAGATTTTTATTTTTACTTTTAACTTTAGGAGTTTTTACATAAATGGTGTCTTCAAGCAAATCTGGTGGTTCTTCCCTATTTTCGTTAAGTTTATCTGTTGCTTTTTCCTTTTCATTAGTTATTTTATCGTGCACCATTTTTTGTAATTTATTTAAGTGTGTAAAAATAAACATGTATATAAATTTCATTTTTTTGATTTTGAAGATTTTGATTAAGTGAGTTATTGCAAGCAATTACACTCGTTTGTACAATTCTATCAAATTTATATTGTTTATTCGAATTAGCGTTAAGTCTTAAGATTTCAGTTAATAAACTTCAGTTGCATGACGTTTATTAAGTATTCCGAGTGAGTTGGAATGATTAGTACTTGTATAATGAATTTCAATTTGTAGCGATTTAAAAGATTGTTTCATCAATATGTTGTCGAATTATTTTCTTTGATCGCAAATTATTCGTTCAGGCGGAGGATATAGCATACAGGATTTTTCTAAAGATTGAAAATCGTCATAGCGTTTTTAGAATTAATTATTTGTGCATATAAACGTTTTGAAAAAGTGTCTATGCTTGTGAATATAATATGTTTATTGTAAAAGAATAAGTCTATCATTATTTCTTGAAAAGGTCTTTCAGGTGTGTTAGTTAGTTGAAATTTTGCTTTAATAGGTCTCCTATCATATTTACCTGTTTTACAAATATCGCACAGGTTTATAAGTTCAGTTATTTTGTCTTTCATGTTTGGAAAATATATTTCTCTTTTTAGATGTTCGTAAGTTTCTAATATTCCACGATGGCAAGTTTTTCTTAGAATTATCATTTAGGAAATATAATGTCATATGATTTCTAATTGTTCGTCTAAGTCAGTTATATTTCACATAACTGCATAATAAATAATATCTATAATAATAATAATAAATTTAATTTAACTGTTCTATATTCTTTTCTGATTATATTTCTAATATGTTTAAAATAATTTTCTTAAATGTCTTTTGTTGCTGTAAAAGATAGATAAAAGATAGATTCACAATAAATTCCATAATAATTGATTGATTTCATTAATATCTTTAATGTGAAGATTGTATCTGAATTTTTCAAATATTTTACTTGTCTCTACTTTGTTCGTTAATCCTTTCTTTACTATTATTTGTCGTTTGTCTACATTAATACATTTGTCTTTCTCTACTATCCAAAAAAGGTTCATTATTGCTTAATTGTTTTAATCATTTGAGCTCCATATGAAAGAATTGAGGAGACAACAGTTGCCAGGAGCTTTCTGCGACTCTCTTTGGGTCCTCCAATATTCGGCATAAGACGCGTCAGTAATGAAGTAATTCTTGCCGCTTTGGCGCTGATATACTCCATATGTGCGTTAAACTGGAGACGTGCATCGATGAGAACTTCCAGGCATTTCAAGTATGGCTGGGAATGAATTTCGTGCCTACCCACTGTGAGAGTAACATTTTCAATCTGCTTCCTGCTACTGACCAGGTGCGCCTTAGTCTTATGGTCAGCAAGCTGCAACCCCAGAGTACTCAACCATCCACGAATAATAGCGACAGCCTGGTTGGCAATTAAGGTAATCTCGTTAATATATTTTGCCAAGACCACCACTGCCACATCATCGGCGAAACCAACAACTGTAACTCTATCCTCCAACTGTTACACAAGAGAGGACCTAAGACTGAGCCCTGTGGGACGCCACCAGTGACCTCATACCTCCAGAAACCACTATCCGAAGCATAAAATAGTATCCTATCTGTAAAATAGTCGTTAGGGACCCTCAGTAGATACGATGGGACCACCATCGTCCGTAGGGCATCTAATATTCAGGCACAGTTCGCCATGTTAAATGCGTTTTTAACCTCCAAGGTGGCGATAGCTGCATAATTCTTCGCCCCCCTCTTTCACCTCACTCCTGCAATCACATTTCGGGCAATCTCGGTCACTAGTCCAATAGCTTCTATCGTAGATCGCTGTTTTCAAAGTCCGTATTGAGCCTTTGAGAGGCCTCTTTCACCTTCCGTAAATTCTTGAAGCCTGAGAGATAGGATCTTCTCAAACACCTTTCCTATAGTATCCAACAAATAGATTGAGCGATAGGTCGTCGGGTCCTCGAAGCTTCCTTTACCCTTTGGAATCAGAACGAGGCGCTGTCTCTTCCAAGGAGCCGGGAACGACCCTTTTTGAAGGTAGGGATTGAAAACCTCCTTAAAAAGGTTTGGACACTTTTTGAGAGCCACCTTAATGGCTACATTTGGAATGCCTTCCAAACCAGGCGCTTTTCCAGGTTTTATATCTGCGGTAATGTCCTCCAATTCTTCCTCTGTTACGAGTAGAAAATCAGATAAACAGGTGTCTTCTATATCTCGCATACTTTTCGACTGTTCCGGGAATAACGTTCTGACAATATTGTCCACAATTTCCGGCCTTGTGGGGAGGTGAGGTGACTCTTTATTCAATTTCTTTAAAGCTATTTTGTAAGGCCTACCCCAAGGGTCTTCATCAACCTCATCACAAAGTTCTTTCCAGCACCGTCGTTTACTATCCTTGATAGCTCTGCGGAGTTTTCTTGTAGCAATCATGAACTCTTCCTGAAGCCTGCAAAACTCTGGTCGATACCTTGTTCGCTGGTAACATCTCCTTGCTAGGTGGCAACACCGACGGTCAGCTATTATATCTGCCCACCAGTACACTGGGGAACGGTGTTTACCCGGTTCTGAACGAGTCATAGCCGCGTCACATGCCCTGAAGATGAATGAGGTGAGTATAAACGTCTTTTCCTCTGCTGAACCATGTAGGGAACATGGATCCACCATCATCACCGAGAATGACTCGTCATCAAAAGTTTGAGTATTCCAGCCTACCGTTTTCCATCTACAACCCTTCCTTCTTTTCGGTATCTCTAGCGTGGTCAAGAGGGCCTGGTGGTCACTGTGAGTCCATCCACAAACCTTCCAAGTAGCGCTCCGTTGCAAGCGTCCACTTATAAACGTCAAATCAATATTGGATGACCTTCCTGCCCTAGTGAAAGTTGGAACAGTACCGTAGTTCATAAGGACCAAGTCATTTATTTGGGCAAATGCTTCCAGGAGAACTTCACCTCGTTGGCCCATGGCAATTAGCGACAATACGATCCAGTAAGTTTGCATAATCTTCGATCGTGGTAATAGGAGCAGCATAGCAGCTAAAAACACACACTACATTAATCTTTGCCCATACAAAGCCAGACTTATTCACTTTATCCGTTGACAAATAGCAGCTTTACCAGTTTTGTTGGATACCCATACTGTACACTCGAGGTTCTTGTATTGTTCACAGACAATAGCAACGTCGATGTGTAGTTCTCGTACAGTTTGACTGAGTAAATCCTTTGCAGCTTCACAGTAGTTCAAATTCAACTGCAGAATCCTCATCTATGATGTTGAACTTGCATCATGGTTTCAAGTGCTAAACGAAAAGCTGGGCACTTATTATTCCCGCTAAGATGATAAATAGTAATAATAATAATAAATTAAAAATTCTTTCCCTCATATATTCCACATTTAGGGCTCTTCCTACATTCAACAGCCATTTGACTTAGCTGGCCACAGTTTCGGCATAAGGCAGTTCTGTCTTCCCTTACACAGTTTCGAGCCATGTGTCCAGACTCCCAGCACCGGAAGCACCTTTGTACTTTGAATTTCTCCCGTATGCGGCTAACGACTAGACCTACACGTATAGTGCCTTGAGCCATAACCTTTCTTGCCTGGAGAACTGGCATTGCATTGACTGCTGTTTGCGTATCTCCATATGCCCGACGGATGAATGTGTGTGTGTGTGTGTGTGTTTATGTGTATTATGTAAATAGCATACATTATAATCATTTAGAATATAGTTATATAAATAATATCTATATAAATTTAAAACTAATAATTATTTTAAATGAATTATTTGAGAATGTGTAATTAATTAACGTGGGAGCCAAATCATGGTTATTCTAATAAAATGTAGATTTTGTAACATCTAATCGCTGTATCATGTCCTAAATGCGGTGTAGGGGTCCTGATTCATGACATCAATTATAGTAGGGTTATTATAATATGTAAAAAAAACATTGTTATTAATATTGTGTTCTTAGTCATATAGAAAAGATAAACTACTATTTTATTGCTGTATTGTATATGTATTGTAATATTTCAAATTACAAATCATAATAATTTTATAAAAGTTTTTTGATTTCGAGGTTATCTTAAACTAAATATCGATATTATATTGTCGCGCATATAATATCTACATTATTATTCCAACCATAACAAACACGAATATTTTGTTACTCCAATTTTTTCTATGAGAATTGTTCAGTTTTCCCTAATTTTCTTAACAAAACGCTCGACTGCTTTATAATTTTGTAAAAACCTATTTTGCCTACTTGTGAAAAACAACAGATTATTCCCGTATAGATTTGATCCTTTTATGGCGTTTCTTTGTGAATCAACCTATTGTGTTGAGGTATGACAAGAAAGAAGCAATAAATCTTATGTTATGCACATTTTCTTCTATTTAATTTGTTACAGTTGGCCCAACTTCTACCCATGGAAGAAAACTTCCTTTTGCTGTTTAGATTTGACAATCCTTTGGAGTCCAGTGTCGAATTTATGAAGGTGCGTAATTCAATATTTTTGACCAGCTTGTATCCAATTATAATGATAATAGTAGTTACGTATTTATTGACATATTTGTAATAATGCTAATAATCTTTATTTGCTTATTTCAGTAATACTAATTTTACTATATTCATATTGCATTTTATTACAATAACAGTTGGAAAATATTACAGATATGTGCACAATTATAAAAACATTATTTATAAATAATACAGGCATAAAGCTGTTGGATGCTCTTTTTCTTAACTCTGTATGCATAATATAATCATGGTTGATTGGTTTAACTTTAAATCACAGTATTTTTTCCAAATCGAATGCATATTTTATGGCTTGTATCAAATTGTCTTAATGCAAACTATTTCCTTCTATTTCAGCTTTCTTTATTCAAAATGCGTTATTTTTTTTTTAGTTTTTATAGCATAACCAATATAAATATTAAAATAAATGGGGTATGGCAATGTCATGGATACGTTGTGTGTTGTACGTGAATACGCTTCCGTACAGGGTAACATTTTTTAAAATATACAATACTATTATTTATGCATTATATAAAAAAATGGATAGTTCTCCTGCATATACATCGTAAATAATGTTCAGCGGTGTTGAAAAATGGTCCGGAGCAATGTCAAAACAATGTTCTTCATTCTAATTATTTCCCTTTACATTCTTATCAATTCTGTACATTATTCTGTCATCCATACATAATTCGATTATAATTTTATCTTACTCTCTGTATTTCTTCACATTACTATAATTCTAATTTGGCACTTCAATCATTTATATAGTCACTTTCTGTTTGTTTCTTAGCCCTGAAGACGATGGCCTACATCGTAGGCCGAAACGTTGGCACAATTGAAAAATAAGTTTCACTTTGACTTTCTTTGACTGCACCTCCTGACCAGTTCAATTAGAATTATCAAGTCAACTATTTTCCACTCAAATATTATATTCTTAAGTAAAACGTGTAGTCACCCCACTTATAAAATTGAAGATATTAGTGGATAAAAAACCGGCAATTGCTTTGAACGACTCTGGATCTAATATCTCCTTGGTGAATTACGAATTTTATAAAAAAGAAAAAATGAAGAGAGGAATAAGTGGGGGTGAAAACATAGAAGGCGTATTAGGCGTTGCAAAATCAGAAGGTATGGTGTCTGACTAATAAAGATTTTCGATATTGAAAAATATGTACCATTTTTTATAGTGAAAAGCAGAAGATTTAAAGACGACCTGTTATTAGGTTTAGATTTAATTCAAGCTTTCAAATTGCGACAAGATGAGAATTTGAAGATTACTCAAAATTATAAAATGTTAGAAGAGAAAAAAGTTAATATGAATGTTTTTCAAGAAAAAAAGGAACATGCTATTAACAACTTTGACGACATCTTATTGGAATATGAAGAATTGTTTGCAAAAGATAAATTCGATATTGGTAGAATAAGAAACTATGAAGCAGCTATAAGATTAACTGTAAATAAATATACAGCGAAAAACCTTATAGATGCACATTAGAGGACAAAATAGAGATTGAAAAGCAAATCAAGGAATTGTTGAAAGCAGGACTAATTCAAAAGTCTTGTAGCCCTTATGCCGCCCAATAACATTAGTCTATAAAAAATAATAAAGAAGAAAATCTCGTTTATGCATAGACTTCAGAGAACTAAACAAAATAGTCGTTTCAGAGAGTCAACCATTTCTAAGAATTGAAGATTTGACGGTACGTGCTGGAGGCTGTAAGTAGTACACTAAGCTAGACATAAACTCAGCGTTTTGGTCGGTACCAGTACGAGAAAAAGGCAGATATAAAACGGCTTTTGTGACACATCATGGGCACTGGCAATGGACATGTCTCCCGTTCGGATTGAAATCGTCACCAGCTAGTTTCCAAAGAACATTGTCTAGTGTCTTAAGATTTAGATGCCTTTGCGGTGAACTATATGGATGATATACTGATTTATTCCGAAAATTATTTAGATCATATAAAACATATAGAATTAACACTAAAAGCATTGAAAAGTGAAGGTCTCAAATTAAATAAAGCAAAATGTAAATTTGCACAAAGAAAAACTGCATATTTAGGACACGAAATTGGTGATAACTCAGTAAGACCATTAAATGATAATCTGGTGGCCCATAAATAAATTTCCTAGACCACAAACAAAAAAAGGAATAAGACAGTTTTTAGGAAAAATTAGTTTTTATTTAGAGTATATACCAAAATACTCTATATCATTAGAACCATTATATAATATATTGAGGGAAAATGTGGATTATAATTGGACAGAAGATTGTGAAGAGAGTTTTAATAAAATAAAAAAAAATTATGTTCGGATCCAGTATTGGCAATTTTTAACCCACGAGCACCGATATATATTTATACTGATGCCTCTGTAAAAGGAGTTGGTGCAATTTTGAAGCAGCCACAAGATGATAAATCTTTGAAGCCGGTATTTAATTTTTCCAGAAATCTTACGGAAGCTCAAAAAAGGAAAAAGGCCATATACTTAGAAAGTCTGGCCATAAAAGAGGCGATATTATATTGGCAATATTATCTATTAGGAAAAAGATTTATAATTTTTACAGATCATAAGCCACTAAAGATAATTTAGAAGCTGATTGCATTTCCAGAAACCCAGTTTTAGAATCAAATGAAGAAGAAAATGAAAATGATTCAGCAATCAAAATAACAATTTTTTTAAAATTGGAAGATGTAGTAAACAATCAAAAACAACTGAAACCGGACAAAAATAGTTTTTTGGAAAATTATGTCATTTATAAAAATTTGAACAACAGAAAGAAGATTTGGCTAACAGAAAAATTTGGACAGATTTTGGAAAATTTGGAAAAGATGTACATATTAAACAGGGACACATTGGAACGAAACAATTAACGTTAATAATAGGTCACAAATTTTATTTTAAAAATATGTACAAACATATTAAACAAACATGCCGATTTTGTGAAACTTGTATTAAGAATAAGACAAGAATAGGTTGTTTTAATGCACCCATGTCACAATTGGGTCCCGCAAAAGAACCTTTTGAAATTGTATCTTTAGATACAATTGGTGGTTTTACTGGAAATAGAAGTACAAAGAAATATCTGCACCTAATTATAGATCACTTTACTAGATATGCTTTCATTGCTGCATCTAAGACACAGACTGCTAAAAACAGTGGAAAACAAAGGTAAAATCAAAACTTTGTTAACAGATCAATATTCTGGAATCGACTCCACACAATTTAAACAATATGTGAAGTCAAGAGGAATAAATTTAATATTCACAGCAGTAGACTGTGCATTCTCAAATGGGCTGAATGAAAGAACAAATCAAACGTTGGTTAACAGAATACGGTGTAAAATATATGAAAACAAGGAACGTACATGGACTATTATAGCAGAAGAGTGAGTAAAAGAATACAACACTACAATCCATAGTTCAACGGGTTTCACACCAAATTATTTGCTAACAGGAATTAACAACTCAATCTTACCAAAAGAATTGGAAAAAAAAAAAACTTAAAAGAAAATTGATCAATAGCTTTTGAGAACTCAAAAAAAATACATGAACAAAATGAGAAGTATCATGACAGAAATGTAAAGGAAATCATATATAAAGAAGGTGACTTGGTTTACATTCAATATACTAATGGTCTAAACAGAGGTAAATTGGAAGTGATTAGATCAGGTCCTCACAGAATAAAAAAGAAATTATCTAACGTGATGTATAGCATCGACAGTGGATTCAAAAAGAAAGAACCAAATTTATTTCACGCCAGCAAATTAGTTCCTTATCGGGATGATGACGGTAGTCCTCTTCCAAAAAGGGGATGTAAGTTTGAATACTGACGCCAAACTTAGTCATATGACGCAGACGGGAGATAACCTTCAGGGACAGATATGAGCGAGGTTATAATAGACATTACAGACTGATATTGTAGAAATTAAGTTATTGAGTGTAATTACTGAATAATGACTATTGTGTTGATTCAGGTATGTTATTAAAGATACCTGGAGTTATTTAGTTAGTTATAAATTTGTAAATATGTTCTTTTTAATTACAGTTCTGAACTGCATCCACAAGTGTTTTATTCTATCACCTCATTGGTTAAGTCGTTGAATTCACGACTTACAGATTTTTTATATACCGTACTCAGATATAAGATGAAAAAGATATAAAATCAAAAATCGACTTAATTCATTTTTTCCATTCATTCATAGTTTCTTTAAAATTCAAATTTTAAAACTATTACAACAGCCACAGCAGCGCGTAGCCGGGTCAGCTAGTAAGAATATAAACATTTTATACGGCTTTAAAAATATTTTTATAAATTTTCTAAGCAATGCAGGTTTTGGTAGGACAATAGAAAATATTAGAAATCCTCAGCGCATTGAGCTGCTAAGTGTAAGTGATGATAAAATGTTACGCTAAAATATTGCTCAACAAAATATCATGTAGCCTACAATCTACAATGAGAATATAATATGGAAATCAGTGTTTTGTAAATGAGTTTCATTGGTTGACTCAAGCTTAAACAAAAATGTAATGGTCACTGGGGAGGTCATAAAGCCTATAAACAAGGATATAATAATTTTATATGAGAGTCTTGGTAAATGGCGCGATTATAAACTCCCATAAATGAAGACTTTGTAAATTTGTGATGAAGGGCCTTGGCGCGACTATCAACGTCCGCAAAAAAGTGATTTTTTTTAATTATATGTCCGAATGATGGTCATAAGTGCCTCTTTAAACGACCACATACCAGTATTTTTAAATTAGATGTATGAAAGATAATCAATGGCATGGATATAAATATACGTAAACCAGGATTTGAATTCAGATATGGGAAGGAAGACTGTGAACTAGAATTTGGTAACTCTGATGTGCGAATAATGTTAAAAAGTATGGTTATAAGCCCCTGTGAAGAAGGATTTGAAGATTTGGTTTTTATACTCTAAAATTGGTAAGAGATAATTGTGGTGAGAGATAACTATTTTAAAGCAATAATTTTAACATCTAATATCGGGCATTAGATGTTAACATTTTAGAGTAAATACGAAATCGTTGATAATTTTTCTTTACCTGGACCAACAAAAATATTCCAATATTGTCGAATAAAAATTATAGATTCATGTCATCATCTATTGTTTAAATTCCCTAAATCTATACTAATTTTAGGTAACGATTTTGCTAGTAAATGGAAAGTCTTAATGCCTTTTACTGTGTAATATTTTGATAACCGTTATAAAGTATTAAGACTTTCATCCCACTTATATACGTTAACTAATAACATATACCGTTTTAGTCAGTTTCAGCACATTTTTTTCAATTGTTCTTGTTTGTTTACTTTTGTTCTTAGACCTTTTTGCAATACTATTTTTTCTCCAAGTTTTTTCAGGTTTTTACCAGTTCAAAATAATTAATAATACTTAATAAACTTGTCTAATTGATTAATAATAAATAAAATCAGTAAGGAAAAGTAAAGGAAGATAATTTCGTACGCAAAATTAAGTAAAGAATTAAATATTATCAATATTCTAGAAAGAGATTAATAATAGATAAACAATTTCGTTTTCAGATCTGGAGAGAATATGATATGGACGGAAGTGGTTACATAGAAGCTGACGAACTAAAGGTAAAATTTTAAAACATATATCATATATTCATATATTAAATTTTTGTTGTTGTTTTAAGTTTTTTATGTAAAATGTTTTTAGAACTTCTTGAGAGACCTTCTAAAAGAAGCCAAGATCAATGATGTAACTGAGGACAAGCTTATTGAATATACAGACACTATGGTAAGTAACAATACGCTGGATCGTGAGTGGCCTATTATCAATCTATATTGTGCAATTTTGGATTATATTTAACCATCATCCTATTTAGATTTGAATTTTTTAACCCGTTTATAAGTTTGAGAGTATGTGGAAAATGATACTAGATATACATACTCTATAGAGAAAATACAAATAGAAAATGCATGAATTTCACGCATCGGAATTAGCGAACATAAATATATTACCAAGCATAATGTAGCGGTTCACTTTGTGGAGTCAACATGTTACGTTTGATTTGTTTACATTTAAATACTTTCTATTACTAAAAATATAAGTTGGTATACCTCGTATTTCTGTTCTTAGGTCTTTCAGTTTACTTTTATGACATTTTTTACTTTTATTAAAATTTGTATTCAAGGTTAAGATTATTACATTGGCCGACACCATTTTTGTAATACTGTTCAGCCTATTATTTTTAAAATGCTAATACTTTCCTAATAATAGAAAAAATATCCCAAAAGTCCTAACACTTACCATTAGGTAATACGCACAATAGACCTTCCCTTACCGGCAGGTATAAGTATTCGGCATAGACACAGATTTTATAATACAGGGCTTGATTTCTAAAGGTTTAAATGTAATTGAAATAATACAAATGAACAATAAGATAGATGTAACCTCAGTCAAACTACTTGGATAATCAGACTAGAAGCTCAAACCCAGGTACAAATTATAAACAACATAAAAACAGTATGCAGTTGCATAATTAAATGGGAGAAATACAATCCCAATAGAGCACTAATTCAATGCTATAATTGCCAATCATATAACCACATTGCTATCAATTGTAATAAAAAACCAAAATGCATGAGATGCTTAAAAACTCACAACAATCTTAAAAACCAAGTATTGCTTAAATATAAATATTGAAAACTTTTCCCCAAAATATGTAAATTGTGAAGAAGCCCACCAGTCAAATTCAAAAAAATGCCCAGTTTATGAAAAAACACTTAACATTAAGCTAAGTAAAAATCCACCCAGGAAAAACTATTTCAAATAAGAAATTACATATCAAAAAGAGAAGTTTTCCCACAACTCCCCTCTAAAACATTGACCTTCAAACTCATTTACGCCACAGGACAAAGAACCCTCTACACTGGATAAGTTCAGCTCTCTGAAAATGACAGAAATATTTAAAAATGTAAAATATATCATAGCTAAAATGAAAGATGCAGAAGACGGAATATCCAAATTTTTCATTTTATTTTATTTCTATTAGACTAAATGAAGGGTTATTGCAACATATCACAACAACTTGATCATCAAACAAGTAAAATATTTATTGTATTTATCTAGCTCACAATACTCATAAACATAAACACATACTGTTTAACGTCGAAGTTGAATGGCATGGCTTCACCTTAAACAGTGTGTGTATTAAGCTTGTGTAGGACCTATCAAGCCCCCTGGTCCCCCCCCACAGCCATGAAGAAGACCTACAAAGTAGGTCGAAACGTTGACTAGTAAATAAACTTTTCTCCAATTGTAAGAGAAATTCATTGACCTCTACCCGGAACATTTTATTTCACATACAATGAATATACTTTATTATTACAATTTGAAATAAGATTAAATCCCTTCCTCGAAAAGCTATCCTATTCCTCACATACATATATAATTCTGTAATCCGTACTACCTATTTTCCTGATACATGAAAACTATCCATAGTAAAAATGATCCTAAAATCTAAAAAGCCTCCAGAACTCCCATCCTCCTATCGTCCTATCTCCCTCTTACCCATAATGGGCAAGATCCTCGAAAAACTCATTCTAAAACGTATGTATCCCATCCTAGATAGTAGTAATCACATAGTTTGGTTTTCGAACATCCCATTCCACTATCTAGCAAGTCATCGTGTTGTGGATGTTGTCTCCTCTGCATTGGAGCGTAGATTGTACTGCAAGAGAACCTTTCTCGATGTAGAACAGGCTTTTGATCGAGTCTGGCACCCAGGTTTTCTTTACAAAATCCGAAAATTCCTTCCTCCTACTTCCTGTTTAATCATTCGCTCCTTTCTAACTGGCAGAACATTTAAAGTAAGTCATAAAGGTTCCTACCCGTCCCTCTATTCCCAGTCTGCTGGTGTTCCTCAAGGTAGCATTCTCAGTCCTATCCTCTTCACAGTATATACAGCTGACATTACAACCCATCCTAACACCTTCATATCCACGTATGCTGATGAAATATCAGTTACTAACGACCTATATATTGCATCCCAATCCCTTCAATAACATTTATCAAGCCTCGAAGAGTGGTGTCGGAATTGGAGAATTAAAATCAATTCCAGCAATGCCCATCAAATTACCTTTACCTTTACCTTCGCCGAAAACCCATGACTTCCTGTCCTACTGTATCCTTTAATAGTACTCCACTTATCCCTGTTGAACAGATTCGCTACCTAGGACTCAAATTAGACAAACGTCTTACTTGGAACCGTCACAAGAATGAACAATGAAAGAACAAGAATGAACAATGAACTAAAAAGAATAAAAATGAACATGGGATGCATAAACTACCTACATAAATAAAATAAAATAGGATACATGAACTCTTTACATAAATAACGAAATAGAACACATAAATGTATAAATAAAGAAAAATGGATAAAGGTGCTAGGCCAGTTGAAAATAAAACAAATTATCACTTAGTTTTACTTTATTTTTCTATCTCAGTACTTCTTTACCTTAAATTGAAACTTATAACGAATATTGTGATATTAAAAATAAATAAGGTTTACAATAAAATACTTGTTTTTTTCACACAAAAAAGGAGGGTGAAAGGCATTCGCTTCATTAACAGGAGGGTGGCGTAGTGCTAATAAGTTTGGGAACTCCTGATCTAGGCGAAGGCGCTCGAATTAATAAAGAATCCAGACACGTTTCAGTTCAACCTGACTCAATAACATGTTTAATAAAACCACTATTATGCTCAATGAACTGATATCAGTTTTAAGTAGGTGCCAGAACCATCGACAATGGGGAGTCGCTCCAGAATTTAGGTTAGATCGAGATAAGGCCACGTCGTTAAGAAGGGGTGAAAATCCAATAGTCAAAGTTCGGAGTGGTTAAAATTCAAATTTAAATCTGGTGCCATTGCCACGTGGCTGGTAAGCGTGGCTATAAAGGACGGGGAGCCTGTTGGTTAAGGTTGAGTCTAGGTGAAAATTTGAATTCGAATTTTCCGCACAGGTGACGTTGTAGTTCACATGACCACATTCTCGCTTCTGATTCCAGCTCCCCCATTTCTCATCCACTGTCGTACTGTTCCAGTCCTGGTTTGATCTTGTTATATATATAGTGTAGCCTTCCTCCTTTGAGCGTATACTTCAATGTCTTTCCTATAGGCACCGAAAGAAGTCACGTGATGGCCAGATTTTGAATCTACTTTAAGATTATTCAATGAGCACCTATACTATGACTACAAGTCCTCATAAATTGCCAAACCAATCTATATCATAAATTGAATACCAATCTCGCACCACAGGATTTTTGGCGTCATTCTTGCTCAAACTGCTCAGGGTTAAGAAAATGTGGAATGCGTTTAAGACTGCCAAATGTATCGTGATAAAGGCCCAAAACCATTTTGGCTGTAACTACCAATTGGGCATATTTTTAAAAGGTTTCTTATCAGGTGAGTTTATATTTATCCTGTACAGTAATTAAGAGAAAATTCGAGCATGGTGAAGAAAAAACATTTCATACTCAGCATACTTCAAGATGCTTGGTGGTTGTTTATGGTTCATAAACAAATGAGTTTTGTTTTAGTTGGAAGTTTGATGGTTCAGAGGTATCTATAGATGTAGCGCTAAATGTATAATGATAATAGATCTTATTTGAAAGAAACCATTCCATTTCTATGCACGAAAGGGGTCATCAAATTCCAAATAAGGAGTTTGCAAACAATATTCAGGCTCTGCACTGGCCATTCTTTCCAGCCCCGACTCATCGTTTTCATTTAGGCCAGGGTTTTATTCTTTCTTGCCTCTATTCTTTGTATTTGATCTTCTTAAAAGATTCTTCGGCGACTTCGGATCTATATGCCCTGTCTGCCATCCGCATAGAGAAGGCACTGGACTACGACAAGACGCATTTTCCAATTAATGTTGGTTATGTTCTCTAAATGCATATTTCATTGATCTAATCCATAAAACATATAAATAGTAAAAGACTAATGCTATCACCCTGCCTGACTCCTTTATCCTCTCCCATTGATTCGCTCACTCCGTTTCCATTATTATAAATTGATTTTTATTTATTGATTGCGATAATCAGATATCCTGAGCTGTTTTATTATTTAAAGTAGTCCATATCTTCTGGTGTCAAAACCATGTCCAGAAAGGCTAGAAAAATGTCGATTTGACTTTTCTAAGAACAAATATTTGATCCTGCGTCTGCATATCGGTCTAAATCAGGTTTACTCTGGCTCAAGCTGTCCCTCTACAATTCACCTGAGTCTACTTTCCAGAATGCGTGTGTACATCTCGTATACCACAGAAAGTAGACTAATTGGCCTATAGTTTTTTACATTCTGCGGTGCTACCCGTCTTATGGATTGGAATAACAACCCTAATTTCCAGTTTTGATACTATTCCGGAATCCCATATTTCTTGGAATAGCCCTTGGAGGGCTTACACTAACTCTTATCCACCATATTTGATGAACTCAGGGGCAATGCCATCTCTTCCTGGGGCTTTTCTAATCCCCATTTTCTCACTATTCTCGGTTATCTATTCTTCTTCTCTTGGCTCCTGGATTTTGTATTCCTCTTTCTCAAAGAATTTCTAAAAAGGTGGTTTATCCATCACTTATTTATTTATTTAACCCATCTCTGAGAGTAGATTTCCATCCCCCCATGTAACGTTCTACGTTACGACCCCAATATTGTTTATATTAATAATTTTCAAAAAAGGCAAACACCTTAAAAAGTTTTCTAAACAAATGAATGTTAGGTATTAAAATATTTTAAAAATCATTACTCCGATAATCATATTAGTATTTTTTTGTTTTTTAGCTTCAGGTGTTTGATGCCAACAAAGATGGAAGACTCCAGTTGTCTGAGATGGCAAAGTAAGTCTTACAAATATCCTTATTGAACTAAAATAGTTTTGCTATTTATTTACAGAATATCAGAAACATATCGCTGCCCTAGTATCACAAAATTCTATGATACACATAAATGAAAATGAGCAAAACATTGTCAAAGATTCTGAGCAACGGATTCTTTAGGTGTGGAATTTGTAGTTGTATTTCAATTAAGACGGGTGAAATAGAATCGTGAAAGAAGATTGAACAGCAGAAAAAGAATCACATAAAAACTATAATTGAAAAATGAAAGATTTATTATTAATACTTATGACAATATAACATAGAACCATTATATGACTAGGCATTAGTTTATTTTCTCTTCAAATCTTAACAAAATTTTGATGAAAGTAATTTCATAAAATTGTTGATCTAATCCTGGCATACACTTCAGAGTATGTAGGTATGAACTTCAGAGGATCTATCTTATATTGTTGAATGTCTGCTTTTACATAATCAATATTATTAATCAGAATTTTACTTTACTTTCTGCTGTTATGTGTTTTCTCAGTTTTCGTACCCTCTGATCAAAAGTTTTTAGAGAGATTCAGAGGGCGCTTCACTTCGTAAAATGATTTACTGAATTCTAGGGATACGACTTTTGAATCCAGAACTATATTATTTAGCATTTTGGAATAATACTAGCTAGGATTCAGAAAATCTTGGTCTCTCATTTGAAGTATTCTATAATGCTTTTTCGTATTCACATTCAATAATACTTAAAATTATTAAATACTCTCAAAAAGTTAGGTAGAAAAATATTCCGATTGTCACAAGTTCCGTTCAATTGCACCTCCTGAATGTATAAATGCCTAGTATGGAAATTTTCATTATGATTATTTTCAAATTTGGACTTATTTGTAGGATATGACCAATGGCAAAACCCATCAAACCATTGCGGTCTTGGGGAACACAGCTATCAGACCATAATATCAAATATTCCAATAAGGGAAAATCTTCTTTTATCCTGTTTAAAATGTTGTATATTGAGCTAGTAATACCGGTTATATAGAAAATATTTTTTTTGTGGGGTGGGGGCAGGTAATGTAAAAATGTTAAAAACGCAAAAAACAATTATATTAAAGAATATTCAATACGGGAATACGTACATAAAAATAAGCTTCACTTGCTATATCGACTAACATGGTTTATATAACAAAGTCCAGGTTTCGAGGTGCACTTGCAAACCTATCCAAAACTTCCTCGTCACTAACATGAATGTCCCTGTGGATAGAGTGAAAATTTATTGTATGTGAGTTTTTTTATTCCACAATAACTTTTTTACTACATAATCTCATTTTTGTTTTGGTGGGTGTTTTCCTAGTTAGAAACAATACATTTCGGGGAGACCTCTCCTGCTTCCTAATTCGTAATTCTTAATTTTCGAGAATAAAAAGGTTTTAGGTGGAACATCGGGCAATGTGACTCCGATTAAAGATCTTCCCGACATACACCTTAGTATTTTTTGTCTTTGGACGATACTCCTTCTCGCTGTTTTGACTTTTTGAAGACCTATCAACACATAGAACCATTTGATATAAAAATCTCTGCTTTTTCAACTTTGTAACATACACTCTTGTTATACTAAGGCAGCGATAAGCCTTAATAGCATTTTTCGACTTTTTACCCATTGTTTTCAATTTGTGGGTATATTTTTAGATTGCTTCCGGTCAAAGAAAATTTCCTCACTAGGCAGATTTTTAAGGTATGTAGAGAAAATTTATGAAATAATCGAAGAATAATAAACAATCGACTCATTTTAAAACTTAATTCGGGGTAGTTAAGTTACTATTTTTTATGACACTTGTTATGTAGGTTTATAAATAATACTATTACTATTACTATTAGTGATAAACACAATTTTTTTTAAATCTAAAAGATGGGACGGTTAGCCACTATAGTGTACCTTTTATATTGCAAAATGTCATTCTTAAATATGAACTCATTAAATGACTACATTACATGAAGTAAAACTATATTAAAGGCATTAACTTATTAGAATAGAACCCATATCAGATAATTCTGACTAATGAATTGACCATGTGAATGCTCCTACCATCTTTTTGATTTTTACCGTAACTATCCGACAAAAATTCAATACTCGACATCAATTAGGTGAACTTGTATTTTTTGTATTGAGAAACATAACGATAAAATCTGAAAACTACAACCATAAATAATATACAACAAACATGAAATATTATATTCTGATCAAATTTCAATTACTGAAGAGCGTAATGAAGGATCATGTGTGAATACTTTGCAATGCTACTTTCCAATATGCTAAGAGGGGTTTCAAGTATATACAAGTAGTGTGTTTATAGTTCGTAGTGTAATGTTTTGTTTTTCTATGAATGCCATTTCTTTTTATAACACTGTTTGTCTTCTTCTTTTGAATGATTTTTTGGATCTTCTAATATGTCATTTCGAAATACTTTTCTTTTATCATCATTTCTTCCTGAGAAAACAAAGATAAATAATCTTTTGTATAAATAAAATATTAAAGTTGAATAATATCCTGTTTCCTAATGGCTCTAAAATAAATAAAAAGGACCATCTATTTCGAAATGACCATTCCTTCAATATAATTTATACTATTCTCTTTTGACTATAGATTCATTAGTTATATAGTTTCACGAATTTCGAAAGAAAAAAATATATTTTTATATGTTTTGTTGTTTTTTTACTTTAAAATAAAAGTTGTTTTCTGATCTGATTTTTCTTGCACTTCTAAATAGAATCATTACTATCTTTTGCACCAAATATTTTAATCTGTCTTTTTCATCTTCGTCTATATTAGGATATAACGACAGAAGTAAGTACTCATAAAAAGAACAATCCTCTTTTTTAGAATTTCTTCCTGTTTTTAATTTATGTATTGTTTGATTCATGCCTTCTTTTTAGATAACGCTCTCATTATTTGCTTTTGCCACTTGATATGTCTAACCTCTAAGCATGCACTTATTGTTTTATTTTTTTCACTCTTTATTTCTTGACTTGATTTAGCTTTTTTTTTAAACTATTTAAGATTAATCAATTTTTATTATTATAAATCTATCCTCTCTATTGACTCCAGACAACGAGTCAATCAGGTACCTAGATTTTAGATTATTTGATTGAATTGAAATAATCAGTACCATTTTAAGATATTTTATTTTGTTTCGATTTTTAATCTAGTATGCAAACAGTTACATGTATAATCATCATGCTTAATGCATCTGTTTATTTAGATTTATTATTCTGGTTAAATCTAATAAGCTTGTGACAACTTTGTTTCTATGTATACAGGGTGTCCCGAATTTAAATGGCCAAAATTTCAGGAACTTATAGGGGACCGAAAAACTAAGACAAAAAGTCCTTTAGAGATTTGCTCGTTTTTGCTTAGTTTTAGAGAAATTCGCAAAAAAAGAAACAAAACAAGTTTTAATTTTTATACTTATTTATTTACATTTATATTTATGTTATGTTCTTTTTAATGTAATTATTGCTCAAAATGTTGTCCTCTTGCACCAATGCAAGCATTACATCTAGCACTCACTTGATAAATTGCAGCTAAACATTGTTCTGATGATATTTGGTGCACTGCATCTATTATTCGGTCTCTTAATTGCTCTCTTGAGTTGATTGACACCGAATAAACTTTCTGCTTCAAGGTTCCCCATACGAAGAAATCCATGGGTGTCATATCAGGTGATCTGGGTGGCCAAGGTACTACTCCTCCACGTCCAATCCATCGTTGTGGATAATTTATATCCAGCCAAGTTCGAGCAACTCTGCTATAATGAGCTGGACATCCATCGAGTTGAAATCACATTTCAATCCGCTGTTGTAAGGGAATGTCATCTAAATAATTAGAAAAGTCGTTCTCCAAAAAATGCAGCAGATACTCTTCAGATGCTAGTCTCAGGATTGTTATCGAAGTGGCGTTGGACACAATTTCTTCTCCGATAATCTGCTCTTACTGCTGCCTGGAATTGGTCGCCTTCATTACGTATTAAGAATGACCCAGTCTCTCGTAGTCTATTAAAAGTTAATGAAAAGACTCGTCGATTAGGCACTCTTCTATTTGGAAATCGCATACTCCCGCGCCGCTTCTAAAGCATTACGGTTACAGAAACCATACACAAAAATCATATCATCGTATTCAACAGTAGAATATGTATGCGGCATTATGGCTGATGCTATTCACACAAAAATATCTGAGTAACTGACTGAAGACTGATTTAGGAATTATAATTCTAGAAGGAAGCCAAAATGTAAACAAATAAAAGAATGTAAAGGATAACATAAGTGTTTACATATCTCACTGCCTAGCCTGACGAACTTTGAAAGGTGATAATCGCTACCAGTAACATTTTTGTTTTGTTTCTTTTTTGCGATTTTCTCTAAAACTAAGCAAAAACGAGCAAATCTCTAAAGGACTTATTGTCTTAGTTTTTCGGTCCCCTATAAGTTCCTGAAGTTTTGCCATTTAAATTCGGGACATCCTGTATACTAAGTGCTCTAGTGATTGATGTTTGTAGTAATATCTATCATGCTATCACCAAAACAATGATGAATCATAATCCAACATGTGAGGCATCAGTGATCTCCAATATATTAATAAGTGTTATCAATGTAATAAACCATTCTAAACACATTTTAATAGAAATGATTTTATTTACTGATAGTCCATATCAAAATAATATTGTAACATTATTTTTTTTCTTTCATTTTAAATAGGGAGCCACAAAATTGACAAAAGAAGACATTGAGAAAGTGTTTGCTCTATACGATAGGGTAAGTTCTTACTTTCTTTTTTTGAATAGTAAGCATTACAAATTATAAAATAGTTGGGAAATGTTATAATGTTTGTTGTTAATATATCTTCTTAAACTTAACTAACCTCTTCTCCGATCTTCAATACATGATTTCCATCATAAACCATTAATAGTTGTGATCGTTAGTAGAGATGGGTCAGGTTGTATCTATCGGATACTTTGTAGCCGATACGGAAAAGTAGTGGACACAAGGATCGGATACGGTCGAAATGTAGCCGCTACAGATACTCACTTGAATACTTGACTCGCGAGTCGTAGCAATGGGGGGGGGGGGGGAGGTCTTACCAAGGTCACCCCACCTCTCTCTAGATCTCTTCATACCTGTATTCACTGACTAGTCAGTATCCACTACTAGTCAGTATCCACGACGATTGGAGTATTCACTACAATCTCTAATCCCGCACCTGCTACCTGCTAGACCAGATAGATACGAGAGCTGTATTCAAGGCCTCTGTTGTCAGCTATTCAGTATTCACGAATATATTCACTACCTCAAACTACCTTATGGTACCATTATTAGTACCATTATACCTAATAATCCTACGCACTAATAATATTTACAACGTACTCATTACCTCATAATCGCTAATAAACACCATAATGTTATTACAAAACATTTATATTAGGACCACAAATGGACCATAAAGCCATATACAACGATGACGATTACAACTCAATTATCCTCCATCATTAATCCTCATCTCATAACCGCTAATAACATAATAACTCCCCTTTAAAACCAGTTCCCTCTTCTCCAACCATATTTCTATGTGCACTAATACTTAAAGAAAGATTCCTATCTGTCTTGTAGCAAAACGCGACGATTACTGGCTCTATCTTCAACTGACCCGCCGGCCTCACCCCAAGTCTAGTCAGACTACAGTACATAGATAATCTAATACCTTTCTCTGGTTTCTTGCTCCGTAACCAAGGCTTCTCGCTAGTACTAGCGTTCAACTCATCTCCAGCTCCCATCTTCATTCTGAAGACCCCACCTGCCGTCGGCAGGGGTTCTCTACTTCTCGGGCCTCGAGAGGAAAACCATCCGGTACTTGAAGGCTTCTCCGATCTGTCGTCAGCATTCTTACTTCTTCGTCTGTCTGCCCCTGGTGGTCACCATTATCCCGAGAATCTAATAATTATATTTATCGTTTCCAACGGCCGGGGGATTTTACGATGAAAACTGCTGATAAGGTTCCTGCCTCGTGTTTGAATTGGAACCTACTAATGAGAAGAAGCAAATAAATGCTAAGCATTTTCTATAATACGTAAAACTAAAAATAAACGTTTGACTTCAAATGATAACATACTCTTTTTGATTACAAAGATGAGATTACAATTTTTTTTTACCACATATTACTTTCCTTACATACATATAAATTCACTAACATTTTTAGCATTGAACTAAAGCTGTAATTAATGCACATTAACTAACTATCTATATTTAAAAAAAAATTTCTCAGCCCGTTACACTTCCATAAATATTTTGTTTTGTAATGCATGACTTCGTTAATGTTCACCGATTACTTATTTACCTAATAAATTTTATCGTTGCACACCAAGTTTCAGTTGTTTTGGACCTACAGGTTAGTCAATTATGTATAGAGGAACGGATTTAGAATCCTAACCAAATGAGAAAATGTCAAAATGCTTGGACTGTTTCGTTTTTATTTGGAAAACTATATAACAATTTGTAGCGTAACCTTTTTTGAAAACAATATATCACAACCATAATATTTTTTTTTCCTGGCAGGATAACAACGGTACGATAGAAAATGAAGAGTTGAGAGGATTCCTTAAAGATTTACTGGAACTCGTGAAAAAGGTAAATATACCAAAATACTTAACATTTGGATTTAGTATATTATAATAGGGACTTACTATATTTTAATTGAGATAATTATATTTTATTACCCAAGTATAAAATGAGGCTCTCCAAACCATAAGTGATATATTATAATAATTATTACATAAAATAACTATATTTCTACCTAAATTTAGACATTATTTCTTTATTTATTTCATATACACTCATATGCCAACAAAATGTATAAATGGGCTCTCATATGTCATTGGTCATTGGATGTTACACATTGGATCTGTTTTTTTATTATTATACAGGATATTATATTATAAAATAAGGACAAATACATAAAATAAGTGTCTCTTAGACCTATATACGTATATTAGGGTGGCCCATATGATATACTCAAAATTTCAAAACTAGTTTAGTGTCTTCACCCAGGGCATTTTTAGTTTTCAGATTTTTTATAATATTGATTATTTCTTTTGGCGATACGGAGGGGAAGTTAGAGGGCACCTTTTTTTGGAGATAATGATTTACAGTTTTATTTACTGAGCGATTATGGTGGAGTGAGCCAAAGTCTTTGGTGGTTAGAGAGTTGGAAGTAAAGTATTCCGCCAGTAGTATCGCCTTGTCTTTATCTGAGTAGGCAAGTCCATCTGGTATTTTAAGGGGTGGAATGCATTGAGAACGCTTTGTAAAAGTGCGGTGAAATTTCCACAGAGTTTTTTCTCCTGGTTTTATATCGTTTAGGGTTTGAGTCCATTTCTGATTTTTCCAATCATTTAATTTATTTTTTTCATTTTTCAATTTAGTCTATTAATTAATATTTTATGAGTTCGGTTTGAGGAGAATTGATACTTTTTCCTTATTATGTTATTTATTTTGATAACCAATTTTAATCGGACTGGTATTTTTTCTTGAAATTGATGATAAATTTTAGGAATGGTTATTGACATAGCTGAGTTAATTAAAGAATTAAATTTATTTATTATACTTTCTAAGTCGAAGGAGGTTGTGATTTCGGGGTTTATTTCCAACTCATTATCTATAATTTGTCTAAAAATAGGCCAGTTAGCATTTTTAAAATTCATTTTCGGGATAGAGTTGTTTTTATTAATTTTCGAATTAATCCGAAAAATCACAGGGTTGTAATCCGAAGAGAGACACGGCAGGGAGACCAGACGAGAGATGTGAAAAATTTTTAGTGAGAGCCAGATCTATCATACTCGGTTTAAAGCGTCTTTGAGATGGAATATGTGTAGGTTCTGTGGGACTGAGTAGTTCTATGTTGTATCTTGAAATGAGATTTAACAGAATTTTTCCGTTTTTGTTAGGGCTATGACAATTCCATTGTTTATTTTTGGCATTTAAGTCCCCAAAATGATCAACTTGTGCCTAACATTAAATAATTTAATTAGATCTGGCGCATATAATTTATTGGGAGGAATATAGATGGCAACAGCTGTTGTTATTTTATTATTGAGCATAATCTGAATGCCGACCTCTTCGGCGTGAAGGAGGCCCTCTATCGGGAGATAAGTGTGACTAAGATCCGAGCGGGCCACGATCATGACACCCCCGCCCTGCCGGTTCCTATCCTTCCGGTACACTTTGTAGCCCGGAATCGAAACTCTATCACTCGAGGCCAGCCGAGTCCCACATACAGATACGTCAGGGTTATTTTCGAAAAGAAATTCTATTTCGTGACCTTTTATTGTTTGGGCATTCCACATCATTGCATTCAATTTATAACTGCTAATAGCCATTTTGTATGGCAATTGAAATAATTAATTCCGGTAAGTATGAATAAGAGAAAATATTATTTAGACCAGGTAAAATGTAAGAGTATTGTTTATTGTTTAATTTGTAGTAGGGATATAGTATTGTTGTCCTTATTTGTTGTAGTGGGATGATTCTTAAAGATAATTCCCTGCTGACTTTTATTGTACACTGTATGACTTATCTTACAATATTATCATTATTACAGCGTACTTTGATCCAAAATATATATTGAGTATGGGAAATACTATTTACGTTATAAAATATTTTGAAGTTGTCCATTAATCAAATAATGATAATAAACCTTCTATCATTATGAAAATTTTTGACATACTATCGTCAGTGTTTTTCACTTCTGACATAATACTTTTAAATTTGGTTAAAATTTAATTGAAAATGCTAAACATATCCTTAATTTCTTTGAAGCAATCCATTATAGAAGGTTCATTATTTGACTTTATTGGTTCTTCTTGGCTTACAAACATTTTTTCAAACCATTTCGAATTGGATTTGGGTAAAACTGGAAAGTCTGTAGTTTTAGCTTTATAAATTATTCTGTCGGAGAGGTTTATTCTTAGCCTCTGTTGCATTAGTTGATTTCGTATCAGCTTAGGGCATTATTCATAATTTGAGAAGTCTTCTTCTTGGCAGTTACTGTATTTTGGCTTAAAACCAACTACTAAAACATTCGGACAATCTTTGGAAAGATGTTCTTCTGAGACATGATGTTCCGAGGGGCGCATGACGGTTCAGGTGGTGGAAAATATGCCTCGAAAGTATGGGGGTATAATCTGATGCGATTAATTGGGGCGAGTGGGAGCCAGAATAAGGTCTAAAAAACGGGTGGTGGATAGTAAAAAGAGGGGAAATGGTGTATAAAGGCTTAAGGGTACTGAAGAACGGCCAGGGAAAGATCGGGGCGATTAATCAAAAGGAAGATTGGCGCGAATTAAGAAGGAATACGGAGATATATTTTTTAATGAAGGGGAAATCCTCAGTGTTACAGGGTAGACGGTACACAAAATCCCGTTAAAACAAGACCGAGTGACATATGTTAAAGAACGTCGGTACCGTCGGTATAGCACTATGGCAACACATACGGGAAGAATTACATAACCTTAAAATACAAGGGATCATTGTAGACAGTACGTCACCGTACAATAGCCCCCTATGTGCAGTAAGGAAAAAGAGTGCGGACGGCGAGAAGTACCGGGTCGTTGTGGATTTCCGGAAACTTAATGAGAACACTTTAGACGAACGCTATCCCACTTCGAGGTTCGATGACATGCTAGACCGACTTGGGGGGGAGGCGACAATTTTCAGCACCCTTGATCTGAAGGCAGGATACCATCAAATTCGGATGCACCCACGAGACCAGCACAAGACAGCGTTCACCTTTGAGCGGGGTAATTTCGCATTTACACGGATGCCCTTCGGTCTGAAAAACGCGCCGATCACCTTTCAAAAACTCATGGATGAGTTTTTGTGTGGACTGGACGAATATTTTTGCCAGGTATACATGGATGATTTACTCGTATTTAGCAAATCAGAAGAATGCCATGTTGAAGATCTTCGTAAGATGCGCCAGTTCGGGTTAAAATTATCCGGAGAAAAATCTGTTATGGGTCAGGGTCAGCTCAATTTTTGGGCCATACTATATCCAAGAAGGGAGTGCGACCAGATATGCGGAAGGTTGAGGCGGTATGCGCGGTACAAATGGCGATTCCGACTGACGTCAAACAAATACGGAGGTTATTAGGAACGTTCAACTATTATCGGCGATTCTTGCTGGAAATGGCGGAGTATCTTGTGCCACTCAACAACATGCTGAAGAAAGGAAGGAGCATCGTGATCACCTCTGAAATCGAAAATATCATTTGGACATGCATGAGGAAACTTCAGGAAGAACCAATCCTCGCCTTTCCTGAATTTACGCTGAAATTTCACATCACCACAGATGCGAGTGAGTACGCTTTAGGTGCGGTATTATCTCAGGAAGGTAACGGTGGTAAGCGTTCCGTAGCCTACGCCAGCAGACGATTAACGGAGACGGAAGCCCGTTATAGCGCACTGGAAAGGGAGTTGCTTGGGATCGTGTGGGTGATAGAGCATTTCCGACCGTATGTGTTCGAGCGAAAGTTTGTGGTCCACACTGACCATAGGCCGTTGTTATGGGTCGGAAAATTGAAGAAGTCGTCAGCATGTGTCACTCGCTGGAAAGAGCAGCTCAGTCAATATAACATGGTAGGTCCCGGGAAGGGAAAATATTGTGGCGGATTGGCTATCGCGAGCTCTTCAAATTAACGCAATCGAGTCGAATACAGGGGAACATTCCAAAGATATCCAAACATTCGAGCGCGAATGGACACCGGACGAAGAAGGAGAAGGCGATGCAGATCACCAACACGATAGGCCCTCCAAACGTGGTTCCAGTTTTCTGGAATGCCAGATAAGATCTCCTCAGATGGGGTAGGGAATTTGACAAAGCGCAAATTAGGAAAGATATGAAACATCTAGGTGTTGCTTGGCATTGGAATACGCCCCCATCCCAAAAGCAGGGGGGGGGGGTTCGAAAGGCTACAAATCGAAATATTCTGGGGGAACATCTGAGAGTATTTAATGCGGACAAGGGGTTGGAGGTAGATGCGGCAATACCCCGGGCAATAGCGGCATATAACCACTCCATCCACATGGCTACTAGTTTTTCCCCTTTCGAGAAACATTTTGGCCTACATGCACGACGGAGAGATGGGGGCGGTACGTTCGTGGACGAGGGCATGGCAGGACGATTAATCACCAATAGAATAGAGCTCGAGAGAATATGGGGAAAAGCACACGGTAGGATGGCCGCGGAAAAGTGCAAGAGAGTTGCGCGGGAAAACCTGGGAGTAAAAGATATTACGGTCAAGATCAGGATAGGTACCATCGTGTAAAAGAAAATTGTGTCGAACCGTGAAACAATGTATTTTTATTTCTCTTATGTATAGTTTTTGTAAAGTAACTTATTTCTATAGAAATATTTTTTTTAATTACGAATGATATTTATGTAGATTAAGCTAGTAGTAAGGTTTTTTGTTTTTATTTTTATGTAAGTAGAATAAGATTTAAGTAATTCGTAATTTATTTTTGTTGTTGTGTCCTCTCTCTGCATTTTTTTTTTTTTTGAGTTTACGAGGGTGTTCGTAAACTGCCAGGGGGGAGTTAAGAAAAGACTGATGATCGCATAGTCGCTAAGATCAAGCTGGCCATTGTTACAGCTGTTAATATGTAAGCACTATATATAGAGGTTCAAGATAGGCAATACAGTCAGGGTTAACCAAGTTATCGTGCGAGAGAGAGAGAGAGAGAGAGAGAGTGAGAGAGAGAGTAAATAATTCTTAAAGTCGAATCAGTCCGTTGAGTGCATAATCTGGATTTTTAACAAGAGAGGTTTATTTTTCTTATCTATTTCTTAACATTTATTTTGAAGGATGAACGTAACGAACTCTTTGCTAGCGAAAATGTTTATTTTGGTAACAGTTGTTTAAATGTCATTTGTAATTTTTTGAGCTGGGAATTTAATTTTTATTTCGGCCTTCCGCCCCTGGCTCATAGTAAGGGAAAAGAAAAGAAAAGAATGTTCGTGCAGCCTGTTGTTAATTGTATGGATATGCCCGTAAGTCGAATTAGAATTTTTAACTCATACATTTTAGTATGTCACTTAATAGTACTAATATTAAGTTTTACTTAATAGCACTAATACAAGAGTTATTTGTCAATCAATAGGATTACGACGCACAAGACCTGGAGGAATTCGAAGACACACTGCTAAGAGGAGTAGAGAGAGACCGCGGTGGCAAGATCAACAAGAAGGAATTGACCATGATTCTCCTTGCATTAGCTAAGAAGAGCAATGAGGAACCTTAGATAGTTTCAAATGTCTTTATCATACATTTCTTATAACCAATAATTTTATCTAATTACAATTAATGTATATTACAGACAACTTTCACTTCATCAGGATACATTTTTTTTTTCAACAATGGAGGACTGAAATGCTTTTACGCTTCAATAGCATTCTAATGATTTTTTTTTCCTCTTTCACTTTTGTACATATGAGTTATTATCCTCTTAGTATTGTTATATTCAGGATCGAAAATGATCAAATGACTGCGGCTATTAAAAATATTCAGTGGCTGCCACAAATAAATATAATAGGCGTATTTGTACCTCATGTTATGTGATAAATTTAGAACAGCTTCTAATATTATCTTATTAAATACATGGATTCGTTTGAATATAACAAGTTATTATTTGTACTTGATGTTACTATTTTATGAAATGTTTGCTGAGAAATGAATGAAATGTGTGTTTTAAAAAGTTTTTACTTTGAGTGTTTAGAACTAGGAAATATAGAAATGTATATATATAATATATATATATATATATATATATATATATATATATATATATATATAATATATATATATATATATATATATATATATATATATATATATATATATGTATGTTTGTAGTAATTGTTATTTTATGAAATTTTTATTTTTTTATTGTGTTGATTATATAATAGGAATTACTGTATTCTATATTAATCCCGTATTAATACGTCACTAATTTTCCTAGTTACAGTCCTTAAAACAATATTTCAAGTTGAGAGGTATCATACGACCCCTTATAATTTAGATAATGTAATTGATAAATCTTCAATTAAAATCCTCAACCTCAATGAAAATGTATGATGTTATAGAGGGGCACCATTCTTCCAGATAAATTGCTAATTTAATCGTTTTGTATAATTTTTGTTACTATAGGTTTTTTATACATTAATGGAATGGCAATAATTTATTTTTTAGTTGTATTTTATCAACTGACGGATAAACGAGTAACAATCGAAAAACGCAGGGATGGTAATTATTAAAAATATAGGAGCAGCTCATAAATGTTTATAAGTATGTATATAAACTGTTTATTTACATTATATAGTAATTTTATTATATAGTAATTATTATACATTACATTATATTAGTATGTATTAAACTGTTTATATATATATATATATATATATATATATATATATATATATATATATATATACATATATATATATATATATATATACATATATATATATATATATATATACATATATATATATATATTTTCATCAGCGAACAAAATTCTCGCATTTGGAGTCAAGATAATGCACGAGCCATTGCCTAAAAACCATCATATTAAAATATAGTCGTGGTTTGATGCGCTCTCGGGACGGTGGCAACCATTGGCAACAGTGAACGGAATAGAAATATGGTTACTAACCTTTTCGTAACTGAATTAGCTGGCATAGATCTTGTTAGCATGTGGTTTTAACGGGACGGGACATATCACACAACGCTCGATACAATAATTTACTCAAAGAAACATTTGATGATAGAATAATTTAACATATAAGGTCATTCGATCTAAACCCAATTATTTTTTGGGGATATGTAAGGTTACATGCCTACGCCGATAAACCAGAGACGATCATAACACATTCGGTGTGTTGTTTACGAATATTGCCGAAATTTACCGAAAAACTGTGTGAAAATTGGACATACAGATTACGACATCTACGCTGCAGCGCCAAAATTATGTTCAAACATTAATGCATGAAATAATCATCCAAATAAAGGCAGTTTCATAGATGTTGAAAATATTATTCTTTGCTATATTTTAATTTCAAGTCATACGCTCCTAAAAACACACTTTTACAATTTTAATGTAATATGTAACAGTTGAAAGTGTTGAAGTGATACTTTAAGATCAACGGACTGAATATCGATATACCCACTCAAGCTAAACGATTTGTCAAACTGTAGGAATAACCCGTCCTGTTTGCCTTACTAAGAAAAGTTAAAATCAATTAAAAAACTGATATTCTTTAACTGTTTTATGCCTGAGTGAAACAGCTGAAATATGTATAGACTAGAACAACCCAAATAACTTATAATTGAAATCATCAACGTTTAAGGTTATGTATTGCTTACAAAACTGATTTATGCCTATAACTTGATGGCAGAATCTAAATGGGAGCGTCTGATAAAACCTTTCCGAGACTCAGCTCCGCAAACAATGTTATTATGCATTCCAAATTTTTTCTTATTACTTTGGTGTCGCTATAAGAAATAACATTAAACGTCAGAAATCATGCCATGTAAAAAGGAAACAAACAGAAAAGTAAGCAAACAAACAAGAAACAAAGAAAACAAACAAGGAAATAAAGAGGATACTTGATCTGAGTTAATGAGCTCAAATACCAGCAAACAATAGCCATCATTCACAGAATCTATCTTCGTGAATTTGTGTTTTGAATTAAGCGTATTGATGTTACGTTATAATCGCACCCACCATCTATATTATTATTTATGATTTGCTGGTAAGGAAGCTTCGGTAAACTTAACAGATTAAAGCGAATATTGAACTGCTCACTAATTTGTCCTTGGTATCCCGAGGCGGTTCCGCGTGTCCTTTATGCTCAGTGCATTCTTATACCAATCCCATCAACTCTAAACACCCTTCACATATCTACAGTCCAGCACCACGAAACAAGATATCGCCTTTCCGATCTCTATATTCGTTCCCACGGAACCAAAGCATTGGAGCGTTCCTTTCTCGACGGCTCCACCACAATGTGGAACTTGATCCCTCCTAGGATCCGCCATTTTTCTGTACTGTCTTCATTCAAGTCTTTGCTTTTACAACAATAAGCTGCTCTCTAAGCAGGTTAGTCATTGGCCTAAACGAATCATTGTCGAATAAATGCTTTTGCTGCCTAGTTGTTTCTGTTTCTTTTGCGATAAGAAGATATACATTATGTATAGAAATTATTCCATGCTATCTGATTCATTTATTTTATTTATTAACTGTTGTTATTAATTTATTTATTATCTGTGATTGGTTTATATCCTGCCATAATTCGTACTTTTTATTTATTTCATTTTTTTTTTTGGTACTTTTTAAATACTTTATTATTTGTATTATTATGTATCCTTCGGGCCATATATATTATGTTTTTTTTCTGTTCATGTTTGGTATTCAAATGGTACTTAGTCTCAGAATAAGGTTTCTCTTCTATTATGTTTTTAAAATTTCAACTTGGCCGCGTAAAATACGTGGAAATGTTATCAAGTTGATAGGTCATTCCATTACCATAACCGATTCAATAACTTGAAAAAGTTATATATTGTGCGGTAATGTATTATTTTTTTAATCATTACTACAAAAAAATTGTTTGGTTTGGTGTTTGAGTTATAACGGTTAAGGTTTATTTATTACTATAATATGAATAAAAACCAATGCACTTATTTATTGGTGAAATAGAGTGGAAGGTGAAATGCAATTTGTTTTTCTAGTAGGTACCTAAAAAAGTATGTGTTGTTTCAAGTAAAAATGAAATGTTTCTGGGAAAAAATGCGGTGATAAATTAAGATGTATTGTAGTAAAAATATGTAAATAGCCTACTTTGCTTTAAGATAATAAACATCAGGCCTATGTTCACGTTTACAGTCTCAAGCGGAATTAAAAATAAAATTATTCGAGAAAAATCTTTTAGTACATAAATAAGTTTATATTATAAACAATTTTTTATGGGATTTGTAAGTAAAAACATTTTTGTGTAAATTGTCTATCTGCAATTTTCTTTACATATATTTGTTACTCTAACCACTTGACTACAGGTGACATATATTTGTATTCGTATTATCTTTATTCCGTAAATTGTTTTATAGCCAAAATACTCTGCCAAGTAATACTAATGTTATTAGCACAAAGATAATGCTAAGTACGAGGCATTACTCATATCACGCGGTCACTGTCACGCTACTCAAACTTTTAAACTTTCTTTGAAAAATACACTTTTAGTCTAAGATTGTAAAACTAAAAAAGTGCTATTAAAATAAGGAAACTGAAAAAGGCTCTAATGAGTTTTTTTCTGTACTTTTTGCTAATTGCTATGAAATATTTTAAAGTGTATAAGTTAAAATGTGTCAATATAGATTAAGAATATTATAAACGAGACAACAAATCTTTTTATGAATATTTTTATTCTTTCACTGTTGTTTTTTTCTATCCTCTCACCAAATATTTTTATGGTATTTAAATATAATAAAAAAATAAAAGAAAATATCTTGTTTGCTAAATCCACAAGCTCAAGAGCCCATAAGCGGTGGGAAGATGCGAATTGGGTATATTTTTTCCCATTTGTTTTATAACCCGGATTCTTAACTTTTACGGAGTATTACTATCTAAATTTAAAAAAAAAAAAATTAATAAACACCAATTTTAGCAATATGTATTTTCAATGATTATTATTATATGTATATATATGATTATTATTATATATATGATCATTATTTTCGTTAAAAACACGATTGTATTGCTGTTAAAGTTGTAAATCTTTTTTTATATAAAGGATTTATGTAAACCGATACAGAATGAATTAATTGAATCAGCAACTTCTTCGCAGTATGATGACATGACTAAAAATGGATATTTTTCGGTCCAGCCTACTACAGGCACATGTTTCTGCCGTCTTATAATTGCGCACGTTCATCCTTTTTTATAATTACACGCTAATTTTATACTTTTTCAATAATTTCAGAGGTAAAAAACTTCAAAATCAAAAATAGTATATTTTGATGACAATATTAAGATTGAAAACTACCTAAAATATTTTTAACGATTAAATAAGAAAAAGGAAAGCTACTGATTTTTAGAACTTTCGAAAATAGTATTATATAAAATGAACTGGAGCTAAAATTACATATTTAATATAGTTATATATCATGGATGTTACAGCAATCTCATCGCAATTGACAACCGGACGTATCACAATATATCTTTGGTTTTACATTTGTATACGATTTTCTCTGCAACTCTTGTGCTTTTGAATAGAATCATTATATCAATATTCTCCCTTCTTTCTTTATCCAACGTCCGTACGTGGTTCCTCAACCATTCGATGTCAAGCCTCCCTGTAGCGATTTATGACGTCATAAGGCGGGCACGATAGAGCCTGGCAGTTCGGTAGGTGTTCGTTGTCCATTCTTGCAAGATTGCCAATATATGATAAATGGTTTTATTTAAACAATGAAGTAGTGCAACTGGAATGAAATTTAGTACTTTCAAAATCAATTCTTTCTGTAAGGTTCGTTTCTTTATCTTAATCGTAGTATTGTTTATTTGATACGATTATATATAAACCATACCTTCTCGTATGGTTAGCAGTAATGGAAAAATACCAACTATAAAAGAAATGTATGATTAACGAAGGAGTAAAAGTGTATACTCCTCATATACTTCATTTTATGTATTCAGTTCTTTTTTTATGGATTTTTATGGAGATGTGGTGAGTGACATTTGGTGATAGTTCATAGGACATTAGACACATCCAAATTATACTTAAATCAGTAAACTTGCTTAACAATTTTTGGGCTTACTATTGTACATGGCTGCTGCTTATGACAATCCCAATAGTCTAATACAACTTGATGCCTCTCAACTCCAATTTATAGTTCAATAACAATTTTTCGGTTAAATCGAATTCTCCTAATCAAATAGGACACTTATTAATTTAAGCCTAATGACAACTAGACACTGCTATTGTAAAAAATGATTTCTGTAATCAAATGATATACTCGAAACACCATTATATGCTCATGTAAGTAAAATAAAATAAACAATTTTAAATAAACTTTAAATTATAAATAAAAATCAACATGCTCTATAAGAAAATGGTACAATGCATTATCAATATCTTAAGGATATTTATGTACATCTTTTATTAAATAAGTGTTTAAAAGCTTATGTTCTAAAAGTAAAAGGTTACTGTAAAAACAATGGTATTTTATTTTTTGCCCTCTTCATCATCAATACTTCAACCAACCTGAACTTTATTGCTATAATTGCTGTTCATAAATGTTTGATTGATTACTTATAAATTAAATTTTTTTTTGTGATATTTATTTGATTTTTAGCGGTATTCTTTGGATTCCTTTTAGGGATTGTTTGTGTTAAGTACTAAATAAGCCGGTTTAATTAAAAAACAATAGCATTTTGTTTATTTATATGTGGTTTTCTTAGTATTCATTTTAAAATATATTTGTTTTAAACATTTTTTTTTGGGAGAGGAGAGAGGAGATTTCGTCGTGACAAAAGAATGGATTTCATCGTTCACTGTATTTTCCAAGTTGTATATGTTTGACTGTTTGAACCGATATGATGTTTAGTTGATTTATAACTAATAATCACTTTCAAAACATTTTCGGCACTGCTAATGTTTAATTAAAATGAAGGTCGTCCATACCAGGGATTCCCAAACTTTTTTGTACCACGCGCCCTCCTGTAAAAATGAAAAAGTCCAACCATCTGCAGTTATTAGTTTTAGTTTTTTTGATTTTTCCTCTTCAAACGTCCAGAATTTTTCTTACGATGCTGGCTGTGTCTAGGAGAACTACTTGTTGGGCATTTCATAAAACATCAAGCGGAATTCCCAGAATTTGAGTCTTATCTTGTGTCTAGAAGAATCAAAGTTCAAGTGTCAAAGAAGAAAGTGATCTTCTTATAGTAGAAGGTCGAGATATACTATTCCTGCCAAAACTTGCACCGCCTCATGTTACTCAATTCTATGTTCTCTTAGTTATTCGATCTACTGAACAGTCTTTGTGAGAGATTGTGGTTCCAGTCATGGGACGCATACTTCAGGATACCTACAATCACTCTTGTTAATGTTACAGGGTATAAAGAGCTCCCGTTACGACTAAGTCTTGTGAGGGCTAACTTCCCCTGTATATCACCCTGCTTCTGAAATAGTCCATGTGAGACGCCACGTTAAATTTTGTCCTATGATAACTACGAGTTGTTTGATACCTCACTCGGACCTATTGTTGACCCTAGGATGATCACTGCTGTAGGGTCGACCCTACCAGTCGTATCTCTTAGAAGAATAGCCTGAGTCTTAGAACCTACCATCTTCAACTTCTTCTTTTCACACAAATATTCTATAAGGTTGGCGCACCGTTCAGCTTCATGTTTCAATCTGATTCTCCTATTTTAGGCCACCACAAGAGCCAGGTCATCCACGTACGCAGTTGCGGGGAATCGCTCTTCCTTCAGCACTTCCAGTAACTCATCAAAGGTAAGTTTCCATAGGGCAGGGCCTAGAATAGAGCCCTAGAGAACACCCCTCACTCCGCAGAGTCTTCTATTCTATATAAGCTCCCACGAATCATCAATGTTTTGCCCTGGATGTAACTTCTGACCAGGCGATATAGGTTTCTGGGATACCTACAACTTGTAATTCTGCAGTAGCTGGAGAATGCTTCGCCACCAAACTCGAATGCGGATGCTATATCAAATCAGAGTAGCATAACATATTTCTCGACCTAATCATCGATGTCATGGTGTACCCTTTCTTGGGCAACTGCGAATCCTCGACCGTTGCATAACCTGAAGTGTCGCGGATGTTTGGCTCTTGATCAGACTGCTGTAAGTTTGCTACGATCAGATTCTCCAAAACCTTGCTCATGACAGGGAGGAAGTAGGAAGGAAGCTCGTGACCGTGTTGTAAGGCTTGGCTAGCTGTTTATCATCCCTTGTAGAGAAGTCTGATATCAATAACTTTTCAACTACTTCGAATGTATTCCCTCTCCAGGCAATCGTTAAACAGCAGCAATCACCTTTCTTTAATATATGGAATGCAATTCTTGAAGGAATGTCGTCTAAACCAGGGGAACGACTAGTCAAAAAACTAGCACACCTCATTTCTGTATACCCTGGCTTAAGCCTTTACTCGTAACGAAGCGTTGCTCGTCGCTACTACACACCTGGGCTCACGCTACAGCACATCTTGTAAATCTCTCTCTTCATGGTTGTTATGGGCGGTGTCCATCATGAGATCGGTCGAGCTTTCGCCGTTCGTTATTGATGTGATACTACACCTATTTCTACACTTCTACACCTCTGTGACCCCAGATATCCAGTAATCTTGTTCATCAGCGAATTCCATTTCTCCTCCAGGTTTGACCGAAAGGCACTTCAGTCTCCCTTCCAGTCCTGTAACCTCATCAATGGCGAGATAATTATTAATAATTTAATAATAATAATTAAAAAGAATGATTAATTTAGGAACAATTTAGGTATTGTATCAAAGAAAAAATTATGGCATGGTGGTCGGAAATCTCCGATCGTACGGTCTCAAATCGTAAGGCCGATTATCAGTGCCCTCATAACATGTGAGCATATTATCATGCTTCCATTGTTAGGATCATATCCAAAGCGGATACTTCTTCCTCCACGTCACTTCGATTAGCTAAGTACAAAAATACTTATGATAAGTGTGAAGGAGAGTAATCTCCTACATTACCCCATCTCTACTGCTCAAGGCTATCACCTTCGACGTAAGGCCAAACCTCGTGACCAAGTTCCCACGGCTCCCGTATTCCTCCTGTATCCAGGTTCCTGTATGAGCATACCCTTGGGACATATCACAAAACTAATCAGCCACTTTGTGATGCTGGCTCATATTGACTTGACAGATGGTGATCTCTTTCATAGTGGGTTTTATTAGGGATCACTGTATGTGCATAAGACATTCTCGATGTTTCCTTTGGTAGGGTGGGATTTTTGCCCGCACACAATTTCTATAAGATAAGGAACGTGGCTAGAGGGATCTAGAATTAGCATTTTACTATTAAGTTTTGAATATTAGTATAATATCAGAATTATCAGTGTTCAGGTCATAAGCAATGGCGGATAAAAGTCCATGGCAGCCTGTTAAATTGCAAGTACCGAATTTCCTATCATAATAATAAATACAGGTTTAGCTTTTTGTCGATTTTTTGATGGTGCATGCGTATTTTGATTATTAATACCTGCTATTATTTTCATGGATTTAAATATCGTTGACCAGGTTTCATTTGTCTACATTCCATTTTATTAATATTTTTTTGATCGAACATGCACATCTCGATTACTGTTGCTGTTATAGTTTTGCTTGATATAGGGATCGCTAAACTTTAAAGGGTTCTAACTCTGTTTTTTAATTTATATTTATGTTTTTCATTTACTATAATTTATAATAAATAAATAAATAAAAACCCAGATTAAAGAAAACATCAATAAGAATAAGAATTCGAAAACCGCATGCGCCATTGAAGATCTCATTGTTTCATAGTAACGTCTTCGAAAATCAAATATACTGAGGAATTCGTAAAATTATAGTAAAACACAAAACAACTACTTTCGAAAAATAATAACCTGTAGGCTGAGCACATTGTACCTATTATCCAATATACAAACATAATGCTGGATGAATTATTTCAAAAGTCAATGCCATATATGGCATAATTATTTAAAAAAATAAAATAAAACGTAATATTTATCAATATAAAGTTACTTGCAATTGAAATGGAAACAGTTAAATTTGAAATGAAAAAGATTTATCAAGGCTGGGGAGACAATGAAGTGGTGCGCCGCGTTTACGTTAGCAAAGCGATGACACACAGCAACCATCTCTACTGGCTATACAGGCAGAAGCAGGTATCTACAAAAATCAATTACGTCTGTTTCAGTGGAGGCAGAGTAAGGTGTAGACAATTAGACGGTTACCTGGCAGTGACAATCAGCAAGCCTAGACATATTCAGCTTAACGTCATATAATGGTCACCTTAACATTTCACCTTTATCACTTTTACTTATTTATATAGATTTTTATTCATTTATACTGATTTGATATTTCGTTTTTCTTTTAGGTCAAGAAGAAGTGCTATTATATTTGAAACTTATTTTTTATCTATCCAGTTTCTTTTATTTTTTCATTTTTTATCTGTCACCCTGGGGAGGTGGCGTTGGATTATATATCCTCGAAAGTCTTAAAGCTAAAACCCTCCTTCAATCTCCTACTCCTAGCTGTCCTCACCTAGAATACATATCTGCAGAAATCTCAACTGTATCCTCTCCTCTTGTATATGCCGTAGTGTACCGACCTCCTCATGTTCCATTCGACCACTTCGAATCCTCGCTTTTCCCACTGGTCTCTACCTACACCAATATGATTGTATCTGGTGACTTTAACATTAATATGTTTTCACATTTCAGAAATAAATCCTTTTTCATAAACCTAATATTATCTCTCAATCTTTACCTGTATTCTAATATTGATTATGAAATGCTTAAGGTAAATAAAGTATTAATACTGGATCCATCTAAATAACCAATTTTTTAGAAGATATAACAGGTATAATCAGCTATCTATAAAAAAGGATTACAAACTACAAAATAAGTATTGAATGATAATTGTTGACCTTGATAATATATGTGTAAGAAAGTGGTCCGGGGTAGAGGTCACAATGAATATCTCGTAGAACTGGAGAAAAACGTTATTGATTAGCCAACGTTTCGACCTACTTTGTAGGTCTTCTTCAGGGCTATAGGCAAAATACAGACAAATAAGAATAAAATTGGTACAAATATATTAAAACATAGTAAATATAAAAGACTCATCTACATGACCATCATACGACCTATTTTGACTTACGGAGTAGAGCTTTGGGGCTCCACTAAGCCATCAAATTCCTCTCGTATCCAATCCTTACAATCCAATCAGATTAAAAAGAGCTACCTCTCAAGATTTGCCTGCCTGGTGAGTGGTTGATTTTGATTGACTGGTGATCCTTTCTAGAAGAGAACTTTAATAACTGTCCCAAAGACACAAAAAACACATGACAGCTGGAATCCTCCAACATGGCTTCAACTGAAGCCATTATTGATGCTTACACCAGCAACAATCGCATGTGCAACATCAATTCCAACAGGAAAATTTCCTGATGGAATGGCAATTTAAGCAAGCTAAGAAATAGCACTAGACGGCTCTTCAATGCTGTTAAAAGAACTGGTAAATGGGATACCTACAGGACCTCTCTTAAGGAGTACCAGAAACGGGTAGGAAAAACCAAAACGCAGGCATGGAGGAAGTACTGTCATGAGGTAGATAATATTCCTGCTGCCTGCCGCATTAAAAAGATACTTTCGAAGGATGTTGGACACACAGTCATGGGCACGCTCAGGACAAGAAATGGTCATACGCGGAATGAGGTGGAAACTTTGAGGGAGCTGGCAATCAGTCATTTCCCTGGGTGTGAACACCAGGAAACATGTGAATCCATTCCTGGTGACCATATACTTGGTAATGATGGTGCACAATGGGCCAAAACCAATGAAACATTTAATATGAATGCTCTTAACTGGGCAATTGGCACGTTTAAGTCCTATAAATCGGGGGGTCCTGATGGTATAGCACCTGCTATGCTAATGATGTAGCTATTCTCATAGGAGGCAAGAATCACTGTGTAGTCTCTGACCTTCTCAAAACTGTAACTAAAATCTTGTCGAGCTGGTGCTTTAAGCATCAACCCGCGCAAGATAAAAGTACTAGCTTTCACGAGATAGCAAAGAGTGGTAATTAGGTTACCAACGCTCAATGGAATCCAATGGAACAGCACGGTGAAGTATTTAGGAGTGACGCTGGACAACAAACTGAGATGGAACCAACACGTGGATAATACGTCTAACAAAGCCATCAGATGCCTAAAGGCTTGCAAAAGGGCAATAGGCAAATCTTGGGGACTTAAACCCAACATAATCTAATGGCTGTACTTCATAGCCATTAGACCCATTGTTACATACGCAGCCCTAGGGTGGTGGCAAGGCGCTAAAAGAAATGGTCCCAGATCTAATTTGGAGAAGCTACAGAGATTGGCCTGTTTATTGATAACAGGTGGTATGAGAACTACTCGGACTGCAACAATGGAGATAGTGCTCGGTTTCAAACCTCTGCATCTAGAGCTTGAACACCGGTCCATGGTCTCCTTGTAAAGGCTGCATAAACAGAACATAATCCCATCAGTTTCTATTTTCTGTAGCTCTATTGTACAAAAATTGAAGCAGATCGCATCCTCAGGTTAATGACTCAATGCCAACCAACTACAAGGTTAATATTGACACATAAAAATGTCACAGGCCCTGCAATGGCATCAACTGTTACACTCTCAAAGCCACTGGTCCTGGTGCGGTGCTCTGGAGAAAAGACAAACCTAGAGAAGAAACCTGGATCTCCCCAGGCAAGTATTCCTCTGTATTTCAGTCCGAAATACTTGCCATAAATTACTGCGATTTGACACTGCTGGAAGAGCGACAATCACGCAGAAGAATCACATTCTTCACTAACAGTCAAGCTGAAATAGGAGCACTAAGTGGGCCTACACAAACTCATGTTGTGTTTGGGCTATGCAGCCCTCAACAAACTAGCTCAGGACAACAGGGTCAGTGTCGAGTGGGTAAGTGGCATCCCTGGCAATGAAGAAGCTGACAGACTAGCCAAACAAGGATCGGCCAACATCCCATGTACTCCCAAACCGGTATGTGGCGTTGGTCTCAGCTATGCCAAGCACAGAATGAAGGAAATCTTACTCAGGAAAACTAACCAGCTTTGGTGCAACCAAAATAAATTAAAGCATTTTAAGTTATTCCTTGACGGCTATAGTGAGAAGAGATGAACACTTCTTCTGAACATGGACAGGGGCACTAAAAAAAAGTATAGGGACATATACCAGGCATCGTAGACTTAATGCACAGGTGTTTAGGCTTGGACTTGCTGATGTCTCTAGATGTCGGTTTTGTCATATAGTGGACAAAAACACCTTATCATGTCATCTGCCTATGTGATATGTTTGCCAACCTCAGATTTACAACCTTTGGACAGGATAGCGTCACTGACCCATCACTGGCTGTGTGATTTACCCAATCAAACAAACATAGTTAAATTTGTTGGATTAGCCAAGCTAAGGTTGTAAAGCAAACACATTTAACAGGGCACACAATAGATCAATGTATGGACGCAGTGCTAATCAATGCCCAATAAAAAAAAAACATGAAGCATCAAGGTCTTCTGACATCTACTTAATCCTAAATCATCCTCAAATTTAAGGATTTTTCATTCTGAAATAGTGCTTCTAATTTTTAGTGATGAATCAGTGGGGAGAAATAACTATTTCTGTTAGATGTAGATTAAATGAAGATTTTAAAGCAATGACTAAATTAGATTTATCATTATAAATAAAACAAAACAGATTCTTGAAAATAAAAACTTATACAAGCTTATGTAGAAATATCTATATTTTAGAAAGAATATGGAATAGTGCAAAATTTATTTGACTAAAATTTAAGAAATTGTAGGCTTACACGAATTATTGATAATGTTACAGTGACTTTTCAGAAAACATAAATTTATGTTCTTCTAATATATTGATTCCTCGTTGAAATGTTTTATCATAACTTAATATGTACTATTTCTATAAGGCAAATCACATAATATAACTTTTATTATTTTAAATAATATAATGTTTCTAACTATGCATCCATGTCATAAAAATCATTTTATTTAATATAGTTAAACTAAATAAAGTAATATTTATATTTACAGTGTTTTTAGTACACAGACTAAACTCCTGAATTATTAATAAATTAGAAATCTGGTACAAAAATGTTTTGACTTTAAAATGGATCCTTAATTGTTCCAAATGTCATTTTGTTTAAAATAATAAAAGTTTTATAAAAATTATGAAGGGATAATGTAATGTCCATAAATTTGTATCAGTTCTGCAATGACAAGTATTAACTTTTCGTTTGTCCTGCAGACAACCTGCAGAACTGATACTCACAAACTTATCTTTATAAAAAAAAATAGATTTAAGTTTAGTTTATGATAGATAATAATAATAATAATAATATTGAACTTAATCTTTTAATTAAAAACCTAAATAATATCTTGAATAGAATCTTGAAATTACAAACAATCGAATATCAACCACTTAAAATCTTTCTGCTCATATTATACGAGTAGTAATTTCTATCTTTAGTATACCATATTTATGAAAATGTTTATTGCATTCAATTAGTATATCTATCTACAGATATACACGCGCATGAACACAAATGCACATGAAAACATGCACACAATACATATATATATATATATATATATATATATATATATATATATATATATATATATATATATATACATATCTTTAATTTATTTTATTAATTTACCTTTACTACAAATAAAAAAAATAAAAAGTAAATATTGTACATTAAAGATATCAATTAATGGAATAATAATAATTATTATATTGTTATTATTCCATTAATTTACATTTTATAACAAGTAATATAAAATGCAATGACATCTAGATTCGTAATTTCTATCCAAATCTTTAAGTGGTAAATGATTATTTTAGACTGTTGAGAAGTAGTTTCTCAATGAATAAAATATTTCCTTCACAGTTGCAACACTCCAAGAATTTCCTAAAAGTAATAATCGTTTTCGTAAAGATATGTTCCCAACATCTGTGTAATGAGTAGTATAGCCAAAAATTCTTTCTATTTCTGTTATTGATAGATTACAATATTCTCCATTCATGAGAACAGCTGGAATCCTTTCTCTACCTAGAAAAAATAACATAAAATTATGCAAAATAAACCTAAGAATAATGTGAATACTGATTCAGTAGTCAGTTAATCAGTTAACTGAATACAAGGAAGTAATATTTATAAGGAACATTACATAAGTATTTTCAAAAGATACTAATACTACTTTCTAATAGAGCAGTTATAAATTCTATTATCAAAATCGCCAACAGTATTGATACCTACTGCTCTTCTCTTAACCCTTTAGCGACCGAATACGGCCGGGTCAGAGCGGGCTGGCTGGACCGAGTGGTAGAAAAGTCAACCATGCCCGCTGAACCGATTACTTTTTGACTCTGAAATCATGTTTTTTTATTTAATTCCTTATAGTTTCCCATCATCCTTTTTGATCCGGACTTGGAATGGTGAATGGACTGGCACTGGTGAATTTAAAAACATATGTTTAAAATTTTTTTTTTAATTACTGTAAATTAATTTTAATTATTTAAAAATTATACAATTATATACTTTATTTTTTTGAAATGTCTATATACAAATTTATACATATACTTTATTTTTTTGAAATGTCTATATACAAATTTATACAATTAAAAATTCTTTTGAGTGTGATGAATGCCGAAACACAACAGACACACTTTACGAAAAATAATATAGCCAAAAGTGAATTTGTACGACATCTGTTGTCAAGAAAAAGTATTTCAGCTTGTCATGCGGACACCTAGATGGCTCTAGGAACTGAACTACTATTGTAGCTCACAGTCTAGAAACGCCGGAGAAGCAAAACTATTATAATAGTCCATGGTCCGTGGAGCCCACCTGACTATTATAATAGACCATAATAGACCCACGGCACGGCGAGCTCGGACTATTATAGTAGTTCACGGTCGCTAAAGGGTTAAACTTCGTGGATACCTGAAAAGGGCTGGCTGGGGACATGGTATAGACGAGGACACATAGGGAAGCTTGGTAAAGAAATAATCCCAAAACATCCTTATATCAAAAATAAAACTTAACTATAGGGTTGTAACATATGAAATGTCAGTGAAGGTGTAAATTTAAATTATTAGCAAAAAAATTATTAAACAATACTTTTATCAAAATAGGATCCTCCACTTTCAATACACTTCTCCCAATATGAAACAAGCATTTCTATCCCCGCTCCGTAGAAATTAGGTGTCAAGGAAAAAGCGAAGTCAATTTTGATTAATAAAAGTATTGTTTAATAATTTTTTGGCTTCACTGACATTTCATATGTTACAACCCAATATATTAAAATAAAATTACACTCAACTACTATCAATAAGAATAATCCTAAAGGCATTAATAAAATAACAGCTATAATTTTAAACCAAAATTCACCATCAACAAAATAATGACTAAAAAAATAACAACTATAATTTAATATTGAAAAGTGCAAAAGAGACCTTACTTAAATTTTATGACCGTAGAAAAATTCCAACGAAAAGCCTTAAGTCTCCAAACTAAAACAGAAATAGAAAATATCTGTCCAATATCTGTCCCAGGAGTTTCATTTGAGCCTTCGAGGTGGTGGGATGTTTCTTGGGTGCATTATTCATGTTTTGTTTTGCTGTTATTCTCTTTCTACCCTGAGGATGCCTGAATGGGCGAAATATTGGACAGATAATTTCTATTTCTGTTTTAGTTTGGAGACTTAAGGCTTTTCGTTGGAATTTTTCTATGGTCACAAAACTATAATTTAAAATAAGATTCACCATTAACAAAATAATGACTAATAAAAAATAGTAACAATAATTTAAAATGAGGTTCATGATTTGATTGGCTCTAACAACTGAGCTACCATCTGGCTACACCCCCAAATCTAGTCAGACTACAGAAAAATAGAGACTCCTACCTTGACAGTTCATCTTCTTCCCAGTCGGACCACGACCCTGCTCGTCGGGAGAACTAGTTCTCAACTCTGACTTACGGGAAAAAACAACTGCTCTTAAAAAGACTTATTCGAGCTAACAGAAGCATTTCCACTATATTTATAAGATATATATATATATATATATATATATATATATATATATATATATATATATATATATATATATATATAAATCTCATGTCACGATGAATGTCCGGGCTAATCTCTGAAACTACTGGACCGATTTTAATGAAATTTCGCACAGATATGACAGATTGTCCAACTTAAAATATAGGCTATATTTTATTTTGATTAATGACTGTGATATTTTTATTGAAAAATTACATTTTTTCCTAACCATGATGCTACAATTTATTATACACATTTCATATATTTACATTTATTCACACATGTTATACATATATTCATTATAGAAACATTTATTTACCTTTTTTAAATTTAATATTAATTAATTTTTTTCATGGTGCTGTGTAATTAATAATTATTAAGTAATTAATTAAAATAGAACTATGAAAGATTTGAACGACAACTTATACTAGGTTTGGACCTAGAACGTCCATGTTTCTCCCATGGGCAATTATATGTTACATGCTCACATGTTGGTAGACTATCTACTCTATTTGTATTAGCAAAGGACAGAATAACAAAAAATATTGTGCATCTATTAGCGCTCAATTAAATTGAAATAAATAGTTATATTTTAAAATAATATTATTAGCCATAATTAAAAATCAACCATGATATAACTCATTCATTAAACTAATGTTTATATTTTATCAGTTAAGAACTTTGTACATTATTTATTTATTATAATCTTGAGGTTCAAAATATGTTAAAAATAAATCAAAATAAGTATTCAATATTTGTCGCATCAATAGCGGACTAATATTAAGTTGACGTGAATTTATGAGTAAATTAAGTAAATAAAAAGTATTCTAAATTTTATTACAGCTTATTTAAAATACATATTCAAAAATTCAATAGACTGATTGTTTAATAAACACAATTTTTATTTCTGTAACTGATTTTCAACTTATACAAATGGCATTGCCTCCCACCACTGCAAGATCCCGCCATATTTCAGCCTATTCGAGTATGGGGCGTCCTGAGGATAGGACCTCCCCATTTATGTCAGTCTCAACAGGACAGCACAAGTTTTTTACTCTCAGTGTGAAGGTTCCTGAGTGAGGATTCTCAAGTCATATTATTGGACTATTGGATGTTCTGAAGATAGGATCTCTCCTAGTTATTCTATAATATCATTGGCAGTCTGGTGTATGGAGTTTCCAGTTTTCAAGAGAAGCATTGTAGGCTATTATATGAAGGAGTTTTCAGACACATATTGGATGAGACCATGAGAGTGTTTATTGTAGTCAGTTATTAGAAAAATTGTGTTCAAATTTAAATTTTTTTCATCATCCCAAATTGTAATTAATTATCATTGACCCACAGAGATGAAAGATTTCATTTCAATAAAATATTGTTTGTTTTTTTTGTAATAACTTAAAATTTTGTAATAAAATAAAAATATAATTAATGTCGACTTTTAATTAACTATTCATTATATATAGAAAATATAAATTCTTAACAATATACTATACTTAGATATAAGATGAATAAAATGTAAAATCAAAAATCTATTTGATTAATTTTTTTAATTCATTCATTGTTTCTTTAAAATTCAAATTTTAGCATAATATTTTTTAAAACTATTATAACAGCCACAGCAAAGCATGGCCGGGTCAGCTAGAATATATATATGTACATATATATATATATATATATATATATATATATATATATATATATATATATATATATATATATATATATATATATATATATAGTTAAATAAACTCGATCCACTTGAACATTTTAAAAAAGATTTATTTTGAAGATAACAAGAGATTACAAAACTTAAACTAACATAGTAAGTAATGGACACTAATTAGATTAAAGACTGTGACAATAATGACTTATGAGTGCTCTAGGGCGGTGTTTATAAGGAGTATGATAGGAAGATGCGTCAGGTGCTAATCTTGCAGTTAGTTTTGTGACCTTATATGGACTTAACTCCTCCCTGGGTAGATTTGCGCTGCTCCTGGAGTGCATTCTTTATAGAGATTTTGTAGAATTGTGCGATGATCTTCTGGAGGTGTCGAAGGATAATATAATACATTATTGACAACAGGAAGTGAAGATTTATTGCAGTATTTTAAATAAACATAGTAAAATAATAAACAAAAGATAATGATGAGAAGAGTGCCTCCTATAATAATTAATTGATGTGAGCCTCAAATTTCGTTGATTTCAATATAATCCAGAATAGAAATGTTTAGAGGATGTAAGAGAGCCAAATTGAATAATACATAATTATAAAAAGGTTGTAGAGTGGTATGAGGATTATGTTTATTAACTTTGTTGAGGATAGGAAAACAATCAGTAGCACTTACAGTAACTTAAACTTATGCAATAGTTGGTAAAAATACAAAATTATTCCTACAATCTACTATGGTATGAACATTTGTTGTAATTATTGGAGAGATAATCATTATATCTAATAAGATTGTTATTACTAACTCTATGCTTACAATATTGGTTAGTCCGATTGGTTGAAATATTAATGATACATTTGTTTGTTACTAATACTACATTCTTACAATAATAGCCATTAATATATTGGCAAGTCCCTTTATAATAGGTATTATTAATATTAAGAATTAAATTAGTTTCTAAACCTAATTTGTAAATAGTATTGTTAATAAGAGAGGGTATAGGTATAAATAAATGGCCATTATAAAGAAAGTCTTACACAGGAATTTGAATAAACACATACAATATATATTTATGATTTTAACAATAAATTTTAGAATTAGACCATAATACATTAGAGTCATTAGATAATTAACAGAAATCTACAGATATAATGAGCTCTCCAATTTTTGTATTGAGATAATTGATATGAATGAACAGTTCATAAGCTTGTTCGTGTAAGGAAATATTATTGATATTCATTTGATTAATAATAAAGTTGGAATTTATGGCTAAAATGTCATTTTCGAATTTATGAATTAATTGTTTGTTTGTGTTGATAATGTTTTGCATGTTGGCTTGGTGGTTAGAAAGGGAGATTTCCGTCCAAGTTACCAGTCAACCAAGTTATGGCAGTACCTAATCCATTGATTAAGCATCTTTTCTACTATCGACTATGGACAGGATGTAATATTTGTATTTGATTATTAATTTGTCCTAGTGTTTCAATTAAAATATTATAAATTCCTAAGTTTTTATAAGTAGAAATTACTTTATTAATGATGTCTATTTCAAGTTATAAAAGTGTTGAGTTATAAAAGTGATATGTTTCGTGAAATTGTTGTGTATGATTTTAATATTGTTTATAGTATAGTGTATAAGTCCTGGTGAATTTGTTAAATCTACTACTCTAATTGTGGTCGTCTGTTGTAGTGTCAGAAGAGTGAGGGTTAGAAGAACCTTTATCTGAAACAAAGTATTTGTTTTTCCTTTTCTTCGGTCTTTTAATATTATCAATATGAGTTTTAATTGTACAATTTTGTCCTTGTACTAGTATAACAGGTTTGAATATATCTTTCGATTTAATGTTGTGTTCTTTATTTTTGCAATAGTGTTTCGTCTGTTAGTTCTGGGATGTCTTCTCGATTTTCATTTAATTTTTCGGTTCTTTGTAATTTTATGTGATCGATTTTGTGTTTTATAACTTCATATACTAATTTTAAGTTATGGTGATATTGTTGTATTTGTAATTCAGTAATAGTTAATACAAATAATCTGTTTGTATTCGACCAAAAGTTATTTCATTTGGAGTAAGTTTAAGTAGTTGGTTCAATGTATTGTTGTATGCAATGACTGTTAATTTAAGTGTTTCTTGTATTTCATAAGTTTTTTGTTCTTTAATAATTATTCTTAATAATTCTGCTAACTTGTTTCTATAGAGTAACACTTGATTATATATTTGGTGATTTTGTTCTTCATGTTTGAAAAATAATAATTTATTTTTAATTTCTCAAATGTCTCTAATATTCCTCTATGTTTGGTTTTCCCAAAATGGTAGTCTGTAATTATTTGTAATTTTTCATTTAAGTCTTAAAAATCTCTCATGGTAAAATATTGTTTGATTTTTAGAGTTAGAAAGTCGTTTTCTATTATTTGATGTAATTCTTTAAAAAAATTTTCATAAAGTTTTTCTATATGCTCAATATTTGGACTGAAAAATACTTCTTAAGTTTTGTTTTGTTCTAAAGTTTCTAGTAACATTGTTTTTAAGTCTGATTTTTGTTGTTATATAAGTGTATGTCTGTTTTTATTAAATGGTTTTTCATATTTTATTTCCGAGATATTTCTTCGTCTTATAATAATTTGTTGTTTTTCTATATTTATACATTTGTCTTTTTCGCATGACCAGATTTGTTCGATACTTGAGTCTTGTGAATGTATCGTCACTATACTTTGTAAATCCTCATTGTCTCTTTCTTCATTTTAAGAAATGTTATGAAGTTCTTCCATAATGTCTTCGTACTCTGCTGTATCGTTTCCAGATTTGTCTTCCAGATTATTTGGTAAATGTCAATTTCACTGTCTTCAAAATGAGGTAATTCTGTATTTCTTGATAAGGCGTCAGCTACAAAATTTGTTTTCTTTGTATATGTTTAGTATCAAAGTCTTGCAGTTTCCAAATCCATTTCATTATTCTACTATTTCCATTCTTCATTGTAAATATCCATGTCAGTGGTTTGTGATCTGTCTGTAATAAGAATTTCGAACTGTATAAATATGGTTTAAAATGCTGGGTAGACCATACGATTGCCAATAGTTCCTTTTCGATCGCACTGTAATTTGCCACTGCTCCACACACCAGTTGGACTGAGGATGGTACACCATGGTTCTGTTTCATTGAATACCAATGATGCGAGAGAGGTTAATGAATAGATCTGACT